>JAWQFL010000003.1:378091-794121 GCA_033442365.1 Creolimax fragrantissima
TGTGTGTGTGTGTGTGTGTGTGTGTGTGTGTGTGTTTGTGTGTGTGTGTGTGGCGTATGCATGTGTGTGTCGTTATATTGATGTTGTTCTATTTTAAGAATGAAGGTCCACGCGTCCTAGTTTAAAAATAGATTACACGTTGAATATGCAGCCTACCATAATAAAATAGTAGACAAATACTAAGGTATTGATGACGTGAACACACACACACAAACACACACAAACACACACACACATCGACACACACATATACATACACACACACAAACAAACTAACAAAAATAATCCCCAGGAAAGCTCATGGTAAACCGTGTACGTGCATATTCACAACACAACAATCCGAAGATATATTGAATCAAATATGGGTCACTTACAGAAAGTATGTAAGGTGATTTTCCACCTAAATGTGTGTGTTGGTATGTACGTACACAGTATTAGATTGTTGAAACCGACTGCATGTTACGCACAGAAGTCAAGTCTAGATTGTCTCTCTCTGCGTGTATATATTTATATGTTCAATAGTATGCACGTATATTAATACCAATTCCTTCCCTTGATTGCCCATAATTTTAAATTGACAGATCGTTAAAGCTCTTGTCGGCTTGCTTTTCGTGTTTGTCGGTACAATTAAGTTCACTGACCAGTTCATGAAGAAACAACACTTGGAGATGAAGGTAAATAAAATGCCCACATAATATCCTTTTTTGTTGAGTCAAAGGTGTGCGTTTAAGACATCGTGTCCACATGGAAATATCTATTGACTGTTTTGTTCTTCTTTGATTGTCTGGTGTGTAATACGTGATGAAACGAATTTAAGAGAAAAACATTAGGTAGATGATTACTTGAACAGAATCTACGGTAAAGTCAGTGAATTTTCCGGTTATTTCCGTGCTCTGCCTGTGCTTATATATTGATCCCAAAATGGATCATAGTTGCAATATATTTCCATAAAGGAACATTCAGTTCTTATTTTGTGTATATCATGCATACTTCAAAGGAGCAATTTGTTAATTTCGCCATGGCGAACAGCCAGTTAATATTCAATCTAACGCGAACGGAAGTGGCCATCGACCCCGATGCCTTCCGTGTAGTTGTAGGTGCGGTTGAAGTACTCTGCGGTTCTCTGATATGTTTTTCTGAAAGGTGTGTTCTGTCTTACGAAGTGTATAGTGTTGAAGTACCAAACGACGGGATTGTTGTATCACCGTAAATATTGTGAACGTTGTTGTATAATACCGAAAAAAAATGCAGTATTTGAAGTTACAATATGGGCTAACAACCAGGAGAACTCGGTGAAGAGCGAAGCTTATTTATGTATACATCGTATTAGTCTCATTCTCGTTTTATCACTGGCGGAATATATTCGTTTTAACCACACTTCATAAAGTGTAAACTTTTGTCCTGTTGTACTTGCACTTCTCATCGCAGTGAAACGACCACTACATTTCTTGACCTTTCATAATTGTTCTATACTTCGGTTGAGAACTCGTTAGCTTTCCTTAGTACCACCCCCTTATAAATTTAGTTATCACTCGAATTCGTCCTGATGCATTCTGCAGATTTTCTTTGAATGTAAAAGGTCAGAAATTCCTGTTTTACAGAAAGTTACCTTCGACAAACGCGTCTAATCCACAGGCACATATATGCAGAATCTATAAGACAACCATGTTACTGATTCATATACACAAAAACATGGCTCGAACAAATATCTTTAAAGTCACAAATGCAACTTCCACTCTTTCGAGTAGTATAATACGTCGATGGTTGGAACTGTGTGTTTATTCAAGATGAAATATTTTTGTTTTTAAACTGTATATAATAGTGATAAATCAGCGACATTAATATTGATGGCTACCATGGTAGGTGCGACTTGGACACTTGCGCTTCTTGGCGAATCGGTGAGTTGTCTTATTTCACAATTTTATCTTATTTGTTATTATTGCTTAATGTAGTATTGACAAGTACAAATTGCCCAAAAGATTCGTTTTTGACTAGGGGAAGACGAGGATGTTAGATATGTATTGGTCGTACATGTGTACTTGTAAGTAGTAGCGCAATTGATTGTGTGTATGAACAAGTTTTATGTATATATCACATTTGTAGCCGTTATCCGAGTTTTAAAGTGGTCCATTTTATTTCTTATATGGAGGGCGTATTCACTATAAGGTAACACCATACTTCGCGAGTGGGATTGTTTCTTGCCTACCACATCTGCGCATGCCCTCAAATTCTAATGAAGATTTTATTGTATGTGTACGTCCAGATTTTGCCCCCTTTGCTAGTTTTGGCATCTTTGAGTCTTCACTACCATCTCACGTACGGAATGCCTGTTAACACAAACACCAAGAAAGAAATCTAAGTAAAACAACCGACAAATTATCGTAGTTTACAGGACAATGACCAGGCCGTATATATTCGCAATGTGCACGTTATGTATACGATATATTGGCAGATATTTTCTTTGCTAACATGGGATATTACTGCACAAGAAATCTAATATACTAGAATAAAAACAATATCTAGAAACGCACGTGTATTCGCACGCAGCACACACTGACAAACTTAGCTGTGTCGTTTGTATTGCAAGTACATTCTAAAAAGCAAGATGATTAAGAAGAAAATATTGTATTAGAAGCACTCTAGCTTTAATGCGTACGTTGAAGTGTATACAACGTCAGGATGAGTATTCAAGATGAATGGTATATCTTATCCCCACACGCATACAGAACTAGATTGGGCTAGCTCCACAACACTACTTTTAAAAACTTGATAAGGGAGGGAAACCCCTCCAATTCCTGCAAAGATTGTCCCTGATTGAAGTGTAGAATTGAGTAATTACTTGGAACCCCCGTACTCGACGCATTCTATCGGTATTGCTCTACTCTAGGGAACTAATGCCCCAAGGTCAATAGGAATTACTAACTACATATACCAATTTACTTCATTAGTTAACGAGGACATTAACATCCATGCATTTTGAAATCTTTTCCAATAATTATTAGACAAAGATAGAACTATTAAATTGGCGTTTAGGTTGAGTTTCTTCCACACATATGCAGATCATGTTCGATTGTATGCCTTAAAATAGTCCGCATTAATGTACGACAAAACATAGGCGCCCGGAGTCTGAAACATCAACGAAATATGAGGAAAATATTAAATTACATGATTATATTTCTGAATAAGGCAAAGGATACATCCGCTTTGATTAACAGTGACTGGGTAGGTGCATCATCTATAGCTATAACACTCATACTTTCGTCATGGAACAAAAGTCACGTGATACATTCTCCCGCAAACCACAGCATGTAAGTCATCATTTGGATTATATGCTCCATTATCAATAAATACTAGACGTTTACAAGCCGCTAGTCATCATACCTGAATCTTAGATTCGTCTAGGCGCTTGACAGTTGAATCATCGAAGTCATACCACTGTTTATCAAAGACATTTCGACAGAAGGAAGTGTCTGCGCAGAAATGGCGGAATAAGAAAAAGTGAGAAAAAGAACAGATACGTAGCAGTGTATTCATGGAAACAATGTTCATGTAACCACAAACACATAACACAACTAGCGACATTAAACAAGAAATTTCTTACAGTGTCCGCTGCCCATTTGTCCCCAATGATTCTGCAATGAAAAGAAAAGCAAAATGTCACATTGTCATGGTCGTCTTCATGAATACAGGAGTAACGCATGTGAACTGACGACAACGTTAAGAGCAACTATGTAACAATACCATTATCTCACGACACGTTCAAAACATCTCACATACATGCACATACATAGAAGAGACACTAGGTGTACACATCAATCTTTACATGTGACTGTGCAAACAGATTTGTCTTCGATACAAGATCCCTGGCATATACAGCATAACACTGAATTGCTAAGTACACAAACAAGCACATACCGCGACAGATAGAAGATGATACTGATGTTGTTGCTGATCATCATTGGTCGGGACAAAGTTGGTCAGATCGAGATTACTGAATTATGTAAATGAGAATATCTAATTATACACATGAGGAATTGTAATACACTCCCCTACGCTCGTCGTTGGGAACACAACATAATGCGAACAGGATGTGTAAACGCATACACAGTACACTGGCACACAAACACCACAACTTAATCAATCGAAGGATAAAACAATATAGAAGCACAGACGGACAAGACCTCGACTACTAGCTAGACCATACCATGAATGCCATATATACACACCTCACACTTCTACACTACGTAGACACGGCATATCGTAGACTTGAGAGTTACCAAAGAGATCAGATAAAGGATTCCAATACGTGAGAAATATTGGCAATAATTCAAACACTACTACACCAACACTTTTGTATACACATATAAACCACACAAATTCTAAGATGACATACACACACACGCACATGCACATACATACACTCATCCCTATTCTTGCACATCACTTTAATTCAGACGGACTCACCTAGTGGGAAAGTCGACCAACGTATCGATTTTGGCTCTCAAATTCCCGAAAGGATCAGACGCAAATCGTTTGAAATGTATGAGTAGAACCGGTGGTAGTCTCCAAATAGAGAGCTTCTTATCTGCGTCTCTGTGTTTCTTGCATTTGGAACAGTACCTAGGAACCGCGTGAAATGGTAAGTTTAGGTACAAGTGTATGTTATTTGTAACTGCTAAGGTGTGCAGTTTGTAAAGGTGGACACGTAAGCTCGTGAATATGTTGTGCATATATACATGTACCATTGATCATTCCCAGTGACGCGCTCCTTTGCTGTGAATGTGCTAATACAGCTTGTGAGGCTGGTTCTAGACGCGTTGGCGGGAATGGGAACGGACAGATACATGAAAGGATTGAATGTTACCGAACTATGGCCGCACTTTCGGCACTGTAATAAAAGAATGTATACGAGCATATAAGCATATGAATGTAGTAGGCGAACGACGTATGTGATTTGGTACTGTGTCAAGGCAAGAATGAAAATGAAAACGTATCACGTGGGTGTTAAGCCGATACATGAACACATCCGAGTGTGCCCAAACACCCCTTTACACATGAGAGATACATACACGAAACTGTAACAGACATTGCTGTTTGGGTAATCACCTGAAGCTCCGACCGAAATTGACCTTGAAACAGGTCCACTACGACTGAATCATTACGCCTACGGTAGTTAACCCATGCCTCTCGTGCAGTTTCTTCATCATTTCCATTGAAGTCTGGGTCTTCTTTGTACGTTCGGTCACGTGAACGATTGAGATCTTCGTGTAGGCCATCCATTAAGAATGATAGAAGCTCCTGTATATGATGTAGTATAAATTCGTATCCATAATTAAACTTCTGCGTGTGTGTATGTTGTGCCTGCATCAGTCTATGTCGACTTTGCGAGTTCGGTCGTGTGAGAAATTCAGGTTCTCCAAGAACCCGTTCGTCAACCATAGCAATGTGCTTTGTTTGAAGTGCGCCTATATTCGCCTGGTATGTATACTCTTCGAAAATACTCATGGGGCACTATACCTTTAAGTGATGTGTATAGTGAGAATATGAGTTTACCTGAGCGTCGTGTTGTTCTGAGCCTGCAAATCTGGGGCAAAACTTTGAGATTACATTCTTCAGTCGATCTGGCTTGTATGTAGTTACCCGCTCACTTCGGGTCCATATAACTTTCAGTAGATCCCCAAATACAGTGGCCAACTACGTAAACGAAACAAACAGTCATTGAACAGACACTCCGTCGATTATAGAAAAGATCAAATTCACTAATTCTACTAATGAAGTTCAAATTTGCAATACCGAGAAGAAAAAAATTTAAAACGAATAAACAGCCATCTCCATACGTACCATTGTAAATACTTACTCATCAATTAAATACACAGTACTATGTACAAAAATAATGCGCAAAAAGCACAAACTTAAGCTTCAGCACCAGTGTATGCTATGTCGCAAGAAGTATATTGAGAAAAGTATATAGATGATAAGATATTAAACATTAGATTTTGTGAAGTCGTGATTGCCAGCTGCTTTGTCCAGCTCACTGAACATGCATGTCACACACACATGTGGTCCATTTGTATACTACTCCGCGCACTAATAAAAAGAACGCTGTTGCATACCTCTCCACCAGTACCCAATGGGTTCGACTTATTTACGTCCTTTCGGTACGTTTGTTCAATGAAATGAGTAGAAAACGGCATCGTGTTGCTCAGACATTGAACGATCGAATTAAGATAGCACGTGTTGCCCACGTTAACTAATCCTACCAGCCCAGCACGCCGAACATACTTGGGTAGTGATGTTTTAAGACTATGTATATTGTATGCGTTCGCTGTAGTGATATAAGTGTTATACGTATAAGTGAGTGCGAAGGTACATAAGTTTATCTGATAAGGACACTACTTCGCATACATCACTGTTACAAGATTGAGTAAACTATATTCTTACCCAAATGTTTGTTCGGTTTTTGTTTCTTCACTTTAGTCTTCACAGGAAGAATATTATTGGGTGCTGTTCCAACCATCGGTTTGTGAGAAGTCGGCGTAGGCGGAGGGACAACCGTCGGCTTTATTGGCTTTGAGAAAGCAAACAAAAGTATGTAACGTCGTTAACGGGATGCAAGAAGTATAGTACACACAAGGCTAAACCCAGTTTGGATAAAACATGCAGAAAGTAGTACATACACATAGGTCAGTTTGACCTGGACCAGTGTCTTAGTGGTAGACTCTTTAACACTAACACGTCTCTTCGCCAGATACGTCCAAAAACCGCACACATACCTGCAATGCACCCATACATATATATTTATACCTCGGCTGATTCAGGAAATGAGATCAATGACCCATGCTGTGGTTTCCTATTCCGTACCACTACAGGAGCTTGGGCTGAGACCTCCACACCCTCATCCTGTTCTTCAGATTCGTACTCAGATTCAGACGTACTCTCGTCCACATTGGGGAACACAGGATACAAACGGTGTCCTTGCTTTGGTTGAGTTGGCCTGCTCTTCACAGATTGGCTCAATGTGTTCATAAGATCTACAAACAATAAGTGAAAGGGTTTAGCACCTACTCACATCGTATGAAATGCTTTGCATGCTTTTATGCATACGCGATGTTTTTGCTTGCATGTTCTGCTTCATCTAATACACTTGTAATTTTTACTTTATCCGGAAAATCCTATCACAACCCTAACAGTACTTCACATAAGTACAGTTTTAGTGACGGCAAATTGCAAGACATACATACTCAAGTATTTCACGCACACGTGCATATATGCATCACAGTACGCACCATTAGGAAGGGAGGGATACGCAATCTGAAATGTTGTTGGTGCGCTGGTCACCACGGCAGTGCCTGAATTCGTTTCATAACATTCGGTGGGGTATTGCCCATACCATTTTTGAAAGCCTCCAGACATCTATTGCATATTCGTGATTTAGAGTCCTAATACTAATGATCGCAAAAACATGTATTCACACGATCCCTAACCAATTGCATAGAAATTACGAACCAGCATATCGAGTCCAACCCACATGCCCATATGCTGGCCTATAACGTTCATTGCCCTTCTTTTTTCTCCTACAGTATAGTACATCCAAATGTGCATATGCACTCGTAAGCCTGCATGCGTGCGTACATTATACATACCACAGATATCGTGCCAAGACCAGATTCACGAAGAAGTTTTGCAAGAAGGGCAACAGGGCTCATCCATGAGTTACGTACATTGTCGAAATTTTGTGTATCTCTGCATAAATGTGAGATAGAAATTTATGGTATACATGAATTTGTGTTTTTATCATTCGAGACAGCTTATCGCCGTAATTGCGGGTAGAACAAGCATGAATACTATTAAAAGAGA
The DNA here is from genome assembly GCA_033442365.1 of Creolimax fragrantissima. Classification (NCBI taxonomy): domain Eukaryota; class Ichthyosporea; order Ichthyophonida; genus Creolimax; species Creolimax fragrantissima. The sequence continues at coordinate 385,949 of JAWQFL010000003.1, forward strand.
GATGGCTGATAACTATATTCCCAGTATTCTCTATTGCTAAGTGCACGAATATATTCACGCCCACGCCTATGAACAGCGCTCTCTGCCACATCATCTCCAACACGCACGCCAACACGTCGACGTACGTGTATATAAAGATAGACTCGAATAACTTTGTTAAACTACGTATAATTGTTGTCTGCGCTTTTAATGTCTTTGCTTCTCGTACGGAACACACAATAGCAAAATATATAATATAGTTAATATGACTAATACATTCATCAGTGAACACAATTTTTTCCGCTAGCATCTCAATCATGCATCAAACTTCAATAACAATACCCAAAATTCCAATACTCAAACATCACAACCCAACCTAAAACTACGACAGAAATAGCACACCAACACACACACATCCTCGCCTAAAAAACCTCGTTTAAAAAAAGTACACAAATCCGCACTCACACATACCTGTCAATAAGAATCAAGTGATTGTAGTTGGCTCTCCGTTCCCACATGCCTTTGTGTTCGGGACTGCTGATGCTTTTGCCTAGGGAGTCAAGCGTTGCACTTAACATGCAATTAATTAAAATCGAAAGCATAAGGAATGAGTAGACAAAGACAGATTTTACTATATATATTACACGTTTTGCGCTAATATGTATGCGCAAAACAATGCATAATCTACACCAACGCAGCTGTATAAAAGAATGAATACAAGACCGGAGTTATATGAGTGACCAATACTATTGCTACGGATTGTACGTACGAAAAGAAAATATAGAAGTATGAATTATAAACAGTATAATGTACATGGCATATGCACGTACTCATTGGTAAGTATTTCCTCTGGCATTGGAATACTTTGTATCCCTCCAACCTTGACGTGGGCAATATTATAAGCAGTAGTTGACCTTGTGTCAACCAACAATACGTTTCCTGGTTCTTTTCTTAGGAGATTGAAAACTTGGTTTGGCTCAAGAAACATACGGATAGGTCCAGGTGTGGGCGAGCTGTAAGTAAAACATACGTATATGTATGTGTGTAAATGAATATATGTACGTATATATGAGCACATGTGTGCGTGGATTTGCAAGCTGGGCCGTTCGTCCTTCTGCAAATAGCCTGGGTTCAAGTACGATGACTTGTTGATTTTACAAGTGTACTGAAGTCCATGTGTGTAGACCAGTACATCAGTGTGTAAGTTGTTGTGTGGGACTGTTAATTAAGAGTATTATAGTAAGAAGTTCAAATATCAAACCCTATACATTGTCTCAGATATGGGTGAAGTATACTAGGTATGACCAAGTTATGTGTGGCACATTTATCTAAATTTCGTGTGGAGCGTGGGCAATTATATTACTCATAATGACACGTAAAATCGTGTGTATGCGGGTGCGTGTGCATGTCTTATATATGCATGTGTGGTCAGGTACAAACAAATGGCGCATATAGAGGTTTCTCATAAAAGCTATCTTACTTTGGCTGTGGTGAACCATTGCTGAAATTGCCCATGCCGCACTGCGTCGGTGCCGTAATGTGTAGGGTAAAAGTCCCAAGGAATACAAGGTAAATTAGATAATAGTATCGCTTTTATCTGTGTATGTCGACCAGGGTGCGCATACAAAAAAACCAAACCTTGTATAGCTAGGCATGTTTGCGATCCGTTGGCGTGCACAAACGTACCTCCAAATCGAAAGCATATGGGGTTTCATGTCTCGCTTTCGAGATTTTCATCTCTCTCTGGGCCACTAAATCTTCGTATCTAGCCTTCAATGTGATATTTAACTTCTGCGCACGTGCGAAGGCCTGCTCAACACGCTGTAAATGGTACGTGTTTGCATAGGTGTCAGGGGTCAGTGCTAGGTTATAGGTAGTATGTAAAACTTTGGACCAAGTATAAGTCAAACAGCGGGATCTTTCGATGGTTTCTAAGGCGGCCAATCCTATAAATGTACAAAAAGAGACCCTAATAACACATGGGATTTGTTTTGTTTGAACTTACCCCAGACGGTTGATTCTTTGACAGATATCTAGCATGTTTAAATGGAAATGTCATTACGTAAAGTTATATGTTTCATATTCAGGAATGCTACTTTTCTGAGGCCAACGGACAAATCAGAATAATAATCTAGACACACATACATCACGTTGTTTTTTTTGCGCGAACCGAAAACTTTCACAACCATTATCACACGCTCACTCACATACTTTATTATACTTGGTTTCCTTCATGAGCTTTAATTTCCGTACCCGGCTGCGTGGAACAAAATAGAGCAGAGCGGTAAGAAAACGTGAAATTTAACTACACAGACCAACACGAACATAACAGACAGGCACATATATCCACGCGAAGATACATTTATTCATACACAAAAAGTTAGTCAGGAACTCCTGTCAGATGAATGCATATAAACATGTTCGTGGTTAGCCGCCCATCCTTGCACACATTCGAACATAGACGTGTACGTTTACAGAGAGTGGCAGGAATTAGCTATAGATTTACGAATATATCGGTGTATATCTAGCGTACGTCCAGTGTGTATGTGGTCATGAATGCTGCCGTATAACAATTATATATCTTGATTGTGCATCTGGTCTTAGTACGAAAAAGATGGGTGCATGAAAGGAAGCAGAACTTATGCAACAATACAAAACATACTCAATGAATTTTACCAGCAAAACGTATTCTCGTTCCTGATCATGTACCTTCTGAGCATTATTCGCCTGCAGAAAAAAATGGGACGAAACAAGCAGGGACGACATAATCAGTGCATATATGCAGGCGTTCTTGAGTGTATGCCTTTATCCATTCGTGAATACATTTGTTAATCAATTCAAAAGGGTATTTTAAGTTAGGTGTGGGCGAAATTTTGACGTCAATTGCCGGCCAGTCGAAGTCATCCAACCCAAAATATATACACACATGTGCCATCTCTTCAACACTGGACTAGCAATATCCATTTGAAGCAGAGCATGCATCAAGGGAACATACATACGCTCAGTCTCAATATGAATGCAAACTCATACACTAAGATAAACGCAAAATCACACAATGTACAAGTACGTGCGAGAGAAAAAAAGGGGGAAGAAGAACAAAAGAGTGCGTGTGTACGTGTGTACATGCATTCGCGTAAATGTATGCTAAAAGCCTACGCACTTCGTTCCACATGCGCTCAGTTTGGTTGACCAGTTCTTGATATGATTTCTGATTGTTTATCTCAATCGTCTTGGAAGCCAACTCCGGCCATGTCTGAGCCTGTGTAAATTACATACCCATAGGCATGCAAACGCAACATGATTACTTTAAATTGCGACCGTGTGTTGTCGAAGCGTATATATGTATCTATATACATGTATGTACGTAGAGTACTTGATACCAAATCAGTGTGTGTGTAACAGATTGCCGATAGTACAGCAAACATACGATATACAAGTCTATGGGCTCTTCCCTCGACATGTTGGCGATGACCATAAACTTGTAAACGACAAGAATTAGCCCTATCCCCTCTGTCAGAATGTTGTCTGAATAGCGGGTTTCTTGGTTGATAAAGTGCGCCAGTAGGATTTGGGTGATAAATTCTCCTAATAGGTTATGTGTGTTTGTAAGTATAAGCAATGTAAAAGAGCCTGTACGAGATTTTCCGATTATCGTCTCCGCCTGTCTGTTTTCCATGTGTGTGTATGTGTGTGTGTGTGTGTGTGTGTACGTGTGTGTGCACGTATCTTAGTATTTCTACAGAGCTTCACAGTGTTTCAACGCGTGCGTAATCGAAGGGACAATGCTTGCACGTAGTTAGTTGCACCAGACAATAGTAAAGATCAGTATTTATCTGTGCAAATATATACACGTTTTTGTTTGCGTGTGTATAGGAGAGACGTACTTAGACGTTCAGTTCAAACTGTTGTTGTGCTGCGGTTCTTGATGACTCACTCATTACTGTAATACAAACACACCCCGATATCACACACACACACACACACAAACACAAACTCAACCTCATTATTCACTCACTCACGCACTCACTCACTCACACGTACACACGCTCACACATACACGCTTACACGCTCACATGCTTACACGATCACACGCTCACACACAGACGCAGATACAGACATTATAGAATACATGTGCACACACGGGCAGGGTGAGAAAGAAACACAAATAGCCCACAACTGCAAGCACACAAGAATGCTTACGTACATGTGCAGAGGAGTAACACGTGTGTGTTGCCAACATACGTAGAGTTACTCATCCAAACTTGCGATTATACGAAGTAGTATACATCTCGAAGTACATATCTTGCTGTACAATCGCACACACGAAAAGACGTAACTTGTCTCTACCATGTCCTACACAAAGATGGTGATGAGTCCAAGTGAAGTATGCAACCACAATATACTGCTTTTACGTTCTCTTGCCTTTCTCACAGGATTTTCATTCTATTCTGCACTGTATACAATTGAATTGAACAATGCATTGGGCTCAGTCACTGCAGTTGGTATTGTAGTGTCCTCACGTGCAATGGCGGCCGTTGCATTTGAAGTTCCCAGCGGAATTTTGGCTGGTATGTAGACATTGTGCGCATTGCCAGACATGTATTTATGTATATGTTCAATCCCTGTGTACATATACTCTGTGAATTTTAAAGTGACCATTATTGGCATAGTCTATGAATTTGTTCACCTTGCTAACTGTCACTGCCATGATTGACTACATTTTTTGGGTTTGTTCTGAGTTTTTCCATGTATGAAACTTCGCACTCTTGTACGTATTACAGGCGGCAAGGAAATTCGCAATCGTAGTTTTGCCGTACGTGCACATAGATGATTATATGCACATATGTGTTTGTGTTCACATAAACCGGCGTATGCACGTGCGAACATAAGCACGTAAACACATCAATACACCCGTATTTTCGCGTTGTCGAACTTTGGTTCCATCGATTCTTTTTATCTTGATGGATATTCAGATATGATTGGCCGACGATTTACTCTCATACTTGCGACTGGTAGCCGGTTGATGTCATGTATTATTTTAATAGAATCTACAAGTCTCATTCACTTCGTATTTAGCTCTGCTTGTGCTGGGATCGCCGATGCTATGGTATGAACAGGCCATCATGTATGTGCACACGTGTAATTATGCCTTTGTATGTACTTGTCATGCACTAATGAATCACGTGCACACCCCCAAACACCCTCTGTCTAATATTACATATGTGTATTATATATGTGTACTTTTGTGGTATGTGCACAACTACCCTCGAGGAATATTGAGGAATTTCTATGGTACTATTGATGACTACACTTAGTGTGTAGCCGCATTGTACTTGGAGTACTGATGCTATGGTATAATAGTATCATCATATATGTGCCACACATATTCATCACCTACACGTACGTGCAATTCTCACTCCGTGCTCGTTATATTTGATGAAGTTGTTGATTCGCTTGTCAGCCGCTTTTAGGACACTGTATGCATCAAGCACTGCCGTATGCATACATAGACCTTACTTGGCTATATCTCCATCCACAGGGGCGCCTGTATTTTTTATGTTGCACTTAGATGCCCCGTATGTCCAATTTATAGGTCAGTGGAACGGATCATGCACTTATCTATGACTCTCTTAAAGCTGCTGGGCGAGAGGACGAGTTCCAAAGAATTTTGGCTACAGCTAGCTTAATGTGGCCTATGGCTGCATGCATCGCCTCAGTTGGAGGTGGATTTTTATCTGATATTGGTATGTGTTATGTGATGTGTGTATGCATGCATGCACATGACGAGAGGGCATTCAGACAATTTTCATTCTTGGACCCCTTACGTGCTCGTATCACAATTATATTTGGATTATCATTGTCCTGTGCTATAAGTTTATAGCTACATTGTATTGTTAAGATGTAGGTATATGAATTTGTATATATGTGTTTGTGTTGTGTTTGTGCTCTTGAGGATAGATAGTAAGTGCAGATGTGAGGTTGGAAGTGACATTTTGTCTGCTATAGGATTATACGCATGTACTTATCTGTATGAATATATGGTCTGTAGGCATGAGTATTCACTTTGCGCAATTATTTTAACAGTTATATATATGTGTATGGTAAATCAGTGTAAGTTCCGGGATCAATAGTAACTAGTGTATGATCTTTTACGGGATACAAATGCACCTGTTTTGCATACTACATCACTAACTCACTAACTCTTATATGGTTTCCTCTGACAACGACATCTCACTGACTCCGTCGTTTACCGTATATATACAGGAGGGCTGCAGTTAACCGCAATAGCTACATCCGTGCCTCTATTTTTAGCACTATTGTGTGCAGCATGGTTAGTTGAACCGCAAGTTATCGACCGCACGGTGGAATCCACATCTAGAAGCATAGTTCTGAATCGAGAAACGCGGAGTATTAAATATGCGGTTATAAATGGATGGTTTCATCTAGTAGCTGCTGGAAAGGAGTTTCTTGCAGATAGAAGGTTTTTGTGCGTATATGTGAAACGTTTAGTGTTTGACTTTTTTGTCCGATATGTGTGGCGAGAGCTGGTTTGAGGTATATACAACGAGGATCTGTTTAAAGAAATACGCGTGTATCGTTTGCGTATCCAATGTGTGTGCTCGTGAGTGATGATATATGCAAAAGCATTATTGTTTTCGCTTAGTAAATCCGTAGTCTGGATATTGATGTGATCAAGTATTTTCCGACATGTATTAGAATTACCCAGATTGCGTACACTACGTAGGAACAGTCGCTAATTGCCAATACCGCACACCTTTGTTGTTAATTCATTCTCTTGCTGAACAACGCGGCAGCATTATGTACACTGGCAATGTCAGATCTTCTGACCAGTCACTTCCGTATCTAAAGTAGCGGTTAAATTGTTAGTTGCTCATTGTCCAATACACATAAATTTCTCGTACTATAAACCTATAATGCGTCAACGTAACGAATTTTACAAATTATCTGTCATCATTAGATTATTGGTTGTGTTAGTATTCTCTTCGTTGACATACGCCTTCTCGGAAACGGTGCACAATCTTAAGGGTGTCTTTTTGTTGGATCGTGGTGTACCAGTGGCTTCCCAGGTATTATGGAGTGCCGTGTTGTGCTTGTTTGTGTTGCCTTTTACTGGATCGGTTGTGTAATTATTTGTATGGATATTATTTTCTGATGCTGAAAAATCATGGAATTGCGTTGTGCTGATATCCTTATATGTGCAAGAGCTATATATACGTGATGCAGAAGCTGTATTCACTTTAACATGATCAGTCTATGTGGTAACAAGATGTTGTGTGTAATTATGAAAGTGGTGGTGTGTACTTTTATGTATAGGTGTTTTTGGGCATGTTTTTGTGTGTAAATGATACTATCGAACTCGATAAAAACTCATACGGAAGCGGTTCATACGGTGGCTTATTTTCGAATATCCTTCTATAAGTGACGGGCATGAAACTGTGTTTGCCCTGTAAGATATTGCCCATTGTGTAATGTCTCATATTTGTAAAAATAATGATTGTAGGGTTGGTGGAATGCTGTGTCATTTGCCTTATCATCCATGGGAGCGATGCATTCAGAGATCATTTCTGGACGTTTCGGGGACCTCAACACGCTCGTACTCTGCAACGTGTTCTCTGGTATTACTATGTTCGCAGCAACTTTGGATTCTACTCGGTATTTTCCCCTCCTGTTAATATCTGGATCATTTACATGGGGTGCACAATGGCCTGTTGCATCACACCTTCTTAACTCGTGCAGTAGCTCGCGCAGGCGAGCAACGATTATATCGTTGGTGTCTTTGGTCAAGGTATTCAACTTTATTCATGAATATTCTTCATGGCGTTATTATCCTCTCTACTGAATGGGTTGGTTGTGACGTGTGCTATTATCATAGCTCCCACATACTAACGCTCAGCCCATTGATTGCATGTTATAGTAGTTGACCAAGAATGGGTTCAATGTATCTGTGTGGTTTGGCATGCATGATGAAATTCATGACTCATTGATATCGCGATCACGTTTGGCCGCAACTTGTACACTCGTATGGACAACCTATGACTGACATTGATAATCCAACTATTTGTGTACATAGATTATGGAATGTTTATATTGTCACTCAATCTTGCGCTGACCACCACGTCTCTTACCTTACCGCATATTCTTCGACCCCATTGCTACTTTATATATTCGTCCTCATGGCCTTGCGCACACCCCACGACAATCACCACTACACAACAATATACTAAGAAACTTGGGCTTGCGATATTCGCGCCTGGGCTAGCGTTCGTCATTGACGCTTTCTGTCATCAGTCTAATACCATGGTATTAGCCTTCCAGGTATGTATATGTGTGATGTTCACGTGTACGTACACACTGCTTCACGTACACTCAATACATACCACACATATGTGCACTTATGCTCCTATTCAACTTTATAATAGTCGACTTTGCACATATACTCTTTACCATTCGTATTCTACAAACAGTCTGCTTCTCTTCTGCTCTTGGCTATTCCGTTGGTGCTACTTTGGTACCCCTCTGACCAGTCACTCCATGTTCTGAGTAATTCGTTTTCCAATTTCATGGACGAACTTGGCAGCTCAGAACCAAATCTGAACAAAGCAGTGGTTACAACGAAGAACATGATTAAAACTGATTAGCTGTATATCATATATTCTTTTGCTAATTTAACCATTTGTATGTAAACTTACCTGTACTCGTGTATCGCCGATAGAATTGCTACCTTTAGTGGAGCAGTGATATTTCAGTGAGTCGCCACGCACAACTTCAATGCATGGACTTCACCCCACAAATTCTTAATATTCATAGAGTGCACAGTGCACGGTTATCGTTCATCAAGTGCTGATGTGCTCACATGTCGTGCTAGTAGTAGTGATAGGATAGCAAAGGTCCGTCTTAAGCTTCTATCGTCATTCTGTTGGGATGTTGAATTTTAGTATGAAGCTTTCCTTTTTCGAGATATTGTAGCATGTTCTTTCGACGAAAGTTCTACAAATTCAGTTAGATCATATGCACTAAAGTAAGAACTTTGACTTGCTCGAATTAAAGTATTTATTTTTAAATGTGCGGCTGATGTGAAGAACCTGTGGAAGCACTCGCTGCGTTCTATCACTTAGTACCTATATTATTCTGGTCTCTACAGCATCTAATGATGGTTGCTTTCAAAAGCTCTGTTGTATTGCATCAAATTATTCGTAATCTGGAATAATATCAGCATACGATAATAATTACGCATTTTGTTCCATTTAAGTGAACATATAATTCTAAGGCTAATTTATGACGGAATCCACGGAAGCCCGTTGTCGTTCTGTGATCAAACACAAGAAGTACTGTGTTGCGCAACTTATGTTCTAATCGTGAATGAACAGAAAAATGCAGAACAATAGATGTAAAGGTACGTCGTGAGCAACTTGCGAAACAATTGAGACAGCAATTAGTTCTCCCTATGTAATGTATTGGACCGGAGCATCCAGGGAACAGCACTCTACTTCTTCGCAAGCGAATTAAAATACTACGCTTATGAAACTTTCTTTACATTCATAACAGGCAGCAAAGAAATGTAAACATGATGCACAAACCAAATTGCGCCAGCAACAGGGACGATGAAATGTAAACAACAACTCGATGCAAAAATCAAATTGCACCAGTAACAAGGACGCTCTTCGTTTCCGTCTTGAATTGACAGTACGAGAACTCTTAACTGGAATGCCAATTTTGTAGTTAAAAGCAGAGCTTAGGGAAGAAGTAGTAGCATCCAGGAAACGGGAGACTTTCTTGTGTTTTCATTCGATCATTACTTGCAATGCGTGAACGGAACCCGTACGCCAACGGGTCTAAGTGTTCAAATACCTATTCGTTCGTGACCTTTAAACTCAAGTACGCGCCCCCATACTACATAATATGGAATTTATCGAGTTAATCGAATGCGATACTGTGCCACAAAAGGTTTTACAATATGCTGTTGTATATATCCTACTTGGGAGGTACTGCTCCATCAGACGTCATCGTATCCACCTTCGTAACAAATGCAGAGTGTCGTTATCAGTTGATGTAGTCGACTCCTCTGTCTCGTGCCTTTTATATCACTGCCGCTGAGATTTGAAAGATTCATTTCTTCCGCATCTGTTGCGATTATAATTTCCTATAGTTTTCATTGAAAGAAAGATCAATCCCCTGACTATGACACAATGTCTTACACTCACACTAGCAAGTTGTAAAGAGTTACAGAGACTTGTGTGTCTGCATTTACTCGTTTAGTGTAAGCATGTGTACGATCGGTTAGAACGACGACAAAGTATATTCAACCTTGTACGTGCTTGCGAGTAGGCGATTTTGCCATCGAAAGCTTGTGTTTTCTCCGTTCGGATGGATACTGTATGCAAAAGAACACAATTTTGAATAGATTTCGTCCTCGGTATATCATAATTAGCTTATCTTCCCAACTACATTGTCACATCACTGCTCACAACCATGACTATTAGCTTGTACTCTTACAGTTTCTCTGCCCACAGTCTCTCACAAAACAACTGTATCCAATGTGGTACTTCATACAATGCAAAGCTTCATTGTGGATTCTTGTCACGGTGCCTATGCTACAGCATTTGTGTGTGGATGCTGACTACTGGAGCAAGAAATGTGAGAAGAGTGGGATGCGAGTCAAGAACTTCATGCTAAAAAAGCACGTGTTATATGAGGATGCAAAGTGTAGCCGTATGGGCAAGCATGATCTAAACAAAAACACAAATGAAACACTGGACAGCACGACGATATACTGGCAGCGCAGAGCAAATATAGTCATTTAAACCTGTAGCTGCTGAGTACCCTGTAAGATTGCAGAATTAACAACACTAACTTTCCCCTCATGGCTCATCGTGGACGACTGAACAAATAAGGCTGGTAGAGTAAAAACACCATGCATAACTTCAACTACCTGGCTCGACTTGTAACATGGTTGAGCAACACAAAACATTTTAAAAAAAAGCTTCCAGCACGGCACCGATGAACAAACAGATGAGATTTTAGAAATTAACACAAGCAGAAGCTGTATACTCAATATTTATTTATGTAGCGAAATGGTGGGACGAATGCTGTTCGTTTAAATTTTGTGTAGATGAGATATTACTCAACCATGAGATAGTACTCTGTTTTCAGTCGGTCACGAATATGTCACGAATACTTTCATCTACAGTCCACTCAGATGAAAGCGTATCCACTACATTTGTGTTGGGTAAACAATATACTATACATACCGCCACCGATCGATCCATCAGATTGGAAATCAATCAACAACATTACTTTCAAGCACAAGAAAGCTTTGAGTATGGTGATCACCGTACTCCGTATTATGCGCTTTGAAAATGAGGTGCGTGAATTTCAAATTTCCGTGTTTCTATTTAAGAAAAAACAAGTCTGAACCTGATCTGGCCAACTAACTATAAGAGAGTGCATGTTGGGCAGCAACGTTTCATTTGTATGCTCGTAGAGTATCTGTTAGTGCATTTCGCCCAATTGCTCAAAAGAATAATTGGAATAGTGATTTAAGAAGTCTAGCCCTAATATGTTTTATGAAATGTTAACTTGTGAATGCTGACTACTTTTCGGACCCTTACTGGCATATAAAGGTATAAAGTACACTGTATGTTGGTCTTTGAACACTACAATGTAATAAGTTGGGTTTCAAACGTGAAACTTCTCTTTTAACTATGTCTCAAGAAATCTGTATTTCACATGGAAATCTGCAGGATACGGTTTGCAAAGTTGATAGTCCGACTACAACCAGGCGTGCTAAAGATCCAGGCTTGAGTCTAGTCTGCAGGGCGATACCCGAGAAAACCGATATCTCAATGGAAGGAAATGCATCATGGTACTACGCTGCCATTCATATTATAACGGCCAGTTTTGGGACGGGTATTCTTGCGCTGCCATATGCTTTTGCACAACAGAACTTAATTAAGGCTGTACCAGTGCTTACTGGAAGTCTCATTCTTTGTGTCCTTTTGGTCTTTAATTGGTACACTTCATGGTGTCTCTCCAAATTGCACGTGACAAAACCGTCTGCAGAACATCCTAGAGGAAAACGTTTGAAAACGTATATAGAAGTTGGCGCTCATGTTTGGAGTCAACGAACTGCCTCCTATATTTTAACCCCCTTGCAGCTAGTCAACTGTATCTCAACAGCCATTGCCAATTTAGTTGTAGCCGGACAAAACATACAGAGCATCTACAAACTCTATGGTGGCTCAGCGGATACGAATCTTTTTTACTTTACCATAGGTGCGACGTTGTTCGAGTTTGCACTTTGCCTCTGCCCGTCCCTGGAGTCCTTCCAGTACACGTCCGCGGTTGGTGCGGCCATGAGCGTATTCTATGCCCTTATTACAATTGCCCTTTCGTTTGGACTGTACGGTCGTACCGACACAGTAGCAGGCTCAAACGATGCATCTTTCACCAGTGATACAATGTGGGAATTCTTTCTGGGTGTCTCGACCGTGACATTCTTGTTTGGTACACAGGCTCTTCAACCTGATATCCAGTATACACTCAAGCCATCCAGCCCTTCCCCCCATATAAGTTTTATGCGCGGTCTAGGAGGGTCGTACGCTGTAGTTGTGCCTCTTTACTTTTTGGCAGCAATTTCAGGGTACCTCACGTTTGGGGAGCTAGTAGCAGGTGATATCTTACTAAGTATAAGCGAGACTGCAACGTCGACAGCCGTTAAGGCTCTGGTTACAATCGCGCAAGTGGCAGTAGTGATACAGGTTATTATTGCCTTCCAAGTGTGGTGTATGCCCGTTTATAGTTTTCTGGAAAACTTGCGATATTTCAAGGACACACATTGTCAAACGGTGATACTTAGTGACAAAGAGGACAGTAAGATTGTCTCCATTTGCGGTCAATCTGAGGGTTCTACGAATTGGGAAATGCAGGAAGCGGTAAAGAAGGCGCAAAGATGGAGGATATGGTCTCGTCTCGGCTTATCCCTTTCTCCGGGAATTGTAGCGACCCGGTTACTATTTGTCGGGCTATGTGGGGTTGTGGCAATGGCTATCCCGTTCTTTGGCGATATCATTGCCCTCAACGGAGCCGCAGCCTCTACACCTTTGTGTTTTATAGTACCAATCTTCTTCCGGTTATGTGGGTCCGATCGAAGTAACATTACATTTGGCGAAAAATTGTGGATGAGCTTTGTGGTTGTCATAATGTTATTTATTTCCCTAATCGGCAGTGTGGCAGCCGTTAGACAAATTATCCTAGATTCGAACGAATACAACTTGTTCAAGTAATATAGTTTACCTGTGTATATGCAATAAATGAACCTGTAATAATATTGTCGGTTACTTGCTGTGGTCTGCATCATTTCGTCGAAGCAGGATAGTGCGGAGTTGTGTTGGCACGCTGCTCAAACCAAACTGTCTTAATTGTAGACGAAGAGCGTAATATTCATACTGTTGCGTCATGTACTCAAATGTTCGATGTTGAATTTATCTCCATCGCCCTTTATCAACAAATTATCATAGTGCTACCATCCGATTATATGCCTACTCAACAAATATATTGTTATTATTAGTATGACCAATATGTACAGAATATGCACATTTTCACACTCAACCATGCTACATTCAAAAGTGCACTTTTATATATATATCAACAAAAGACCATCAAACTTGGACGTTATTCCTACGCATGTATCATTTGCACACCATCAACGCACTCACACAATCTCACACGCCCTCCTTGCATATAATGTTATTGTACATGTTTTTTATTATTTTAGCTTATAGTTCAACTTCTCTTTACACACGGTCCTGGAAGCCCAAAAGACAAGATATAATCAACCAATGTCACGGCCCCTTACGCGAAGTGGTACATGTGCAATACTTTTTATAAGCTAATACACTAAAATCCTTCAAATCTATGTCAGACATTTTACTACAACCTCATTTTCTTGTTATATCCCTTTCTTTCCTCCTGTCCTTCTCTCCATTTGTATATATATATGCGAATTTATGGAGGGACGGGTGAACGGACGGCCGGACGGACTAACGGACGAACGGATGAACGGACGGACGAATGGATAGAAGGATAAAACTATGTGTTCGAACGTACGTACAAATTTTGTATGTTGCTCTAAATCACTCACTTAATCACTATCTTCATCATCTCCGAACAAATCAGCAGTTGTGGTGACTTCATTAGCATCTTCATCCTCACGATCTACAATACCACTCTCATGATCTTTCTCACTTCCACTTCCACTTGTATGCCTGTCGGTGATATTTTTTTCTTCCTTTCCTGATGCTGCTTCCTCGTCACTGTCTTCGATAAATTCCTTTGAGTGTGTCGTCTTTTGGTTTCCGCGTACTAGCTTGCGCCCTTTTTTCTTTAGGCCTTCATCGTTTCCTGATCCAGAACCACGGCGCTGTGTTATGATATATGAGAAGTGTACGTATATATTAGTGTGTCCGTGCGTTTACAAGTGTTGCCCCATTGATATGCTGAAGTGGTGTGATGTTCAAGCGGAGGAAATAGTCTAAGAATGTAAACATACATACGCACGAACATATTCACATACACGTACTCATGTGCATATATACAAATGCACACAACACCCAAAGCCGGCCGACTTCGAGCAAGTGCGTTTGTGTGGGGGAAATGTCCCACTGAAAGGAAACATACGGTTTAAGTCTTTTACTTCGGAATAAAAAACTGTCATTAGTGATCAATACACATGCATGCTGATATATCACATTTATATATAAATAAACATTACCTTTTTACGTTTCGTATCGCTCACATCCGTGTCATACCCACTACCAGGCATTTGCACATCCTCATCTGAATCCGAGTTGTACAACCCACCCACGTTATTTCCCAAGTCGTGATCTATAAAATCGTCCATGTCATTATTTTTCCTTTTCCTTTTGCCGCCACCAGCGCCCTTTTTAGCTTTTTTCTCATTGTTGATCACATTTTCTAATTCCTTGCGCGCTTTTGCCTCTTCCATGGCTTTCTGCATCAGTATATATACGTATATATATGAATGTGCAGTAATATTACATGTATGTACAGGTATACGTATGTGTTTATGGTTGTGGATACGTGTTTATGGGTGTGGATACGTGTTTATGAATGTATATTTTTGTATGTGTACCACGTTGCAATCCCTTTGCTTCGGATTTCATCTGTATGTTGCTTTATACCCCCTTGCCCCCCGACTCTCCCTTACATACAGGAACTGCGTAGAAATGCATATTAAAATAATGTGCATATTAAAATAAGGCACAAACGTGTACCTTCTCACTCTCAACCAGTGCATGTCTCTCTTTCTCCATGCGCTCCACTTCCTCTTCCTGCAGACGCAGTTGCACTTCTCTCGCTTTATCCTTCTTAGATTGCCATTCTTGAGTTTTCGCAGCTGTACGTGCGAGATCCATTGCACGTTTAGTCTCACGCACTTTCTGTTTGCCGTAATGATACTCACACTGCTTCAACAGGTCTGCTGACATGCGTGCCTCTCTGCGTATACATTGTGAGTGTTGATGGAATTATGCATGTGCACTATGTATGTGAATACATATGTATGTAACATTGCCGTACAGTGTTTTTGTGTCTTTGTGTGCGAGGTTTATGGCACATCTGACATAGCTATACGTCTACCAATCGTAGCCTACTGCTTTAAACAAAGCCCTACTGCAGCAAACAGCAACCTAGAGAGGCGAAACAACCAGAGAATCTGCCAGCTACACACACGTACACAGGTACAAACACACCTACCCGCATACCCGCATATACATACCTATCAGCCCTAGTCTTGCTGTACTTGGTTGGATGTTTGTCCTTTCTTTCCTTTAGCATAGTAAATATACGTATAGAGGCCTTTGCAGATCTCATCGCAGACATTAGCTCGGATGTTTCCGCCTTCTCGTTCTTCAACACAACCACAGCCGCGTGTTGCTCACATAAACCCAGGTTATACTCTACCTCTTGGTTTGTAGGGTCAATATGAAGAGCCTGTATATGTATGGTGTACGTGAGTGTATATATATGTATTTGTACATGCGTGCCAGAGATTGTCCGTGCTTTTGCATAAAACCAGACTTGATCGTACAACACTAGGTTGGACTTGCCCCAAGTAGTTGGGAGTTACATGTGGAGTGCTTGGGTATATACATGTATACGCGTTTGTAAGAGTTTGTGAATATGAGAAGTAAAAAAGTTTACGAGGGAGCGTACAACTTCTGTTCGCGCAAGTGCAACGAAAGTATCGATAAACCTAACCGACATCCTATTTCTTTTTTGTGCGATAAGATAGAAACAGTTTGTAGAAGCAAACGACACATACGCGAGTATCGCCTGTGCAAGCGTGCAACTAACAAAACTATATTTTTATGCGTAAACCCAAAACACAACACGTATACGCAAACATACCACGTATATGCAAACATATCACAGATATATATATGTATATATCTTTACACACGTATTATACATACCCGTCGCAGAGTCTTGCAGGCCAACGTATAATCGCCAGAGAGGAAGTATGCGCGAGCAGTAGAGGCGTAAATGTCTACGTCGCGTCCTCCGAAGAACCTGGCTTGACATGTTTTCAGCTGCATGCGTGTGTCGATATTGAGTATAAGTTTGCACGAATCTTCATGTGTATGTAATGCCTATGCAGCGACATGACTTGAGATCTATAGCACAAACAAAAACATGTGAACAAATATGAGGATAATTCACACGTATTACACGCTATATATACATACGTACCATCTTAATAGCATTGATATATTGCTTTTGATGAAGACATGCATGCGCGAGGTTCATCCAAATGTACGGCATATCACCAGTAGCCTCTCGGACCTATTAAAAAAAATTAGGGATTGTATACCTCAGTGGTTTAGTGGATGTATCCGAGAATATAAATCAACATCCGTATGTTGACATCACTTCCTATAAATATGTAAGCGTGTGGATATTAGTATTTTGTTCGTCGGTAGATTTTACGATCTAGCGAACTAGAACACACGGTTTGTTCAGAATCTACATTTCTAGTTGCAACACGCATATACAGTCAAATAGCATCCACGCAAACAAACCTGTACGAAGATCTGTCTAGCGTCGTTCAAAAAACCTTTCTCTGCAAGAACACATCCAATTCCATTTGCAGCATATACATTCCGACTGTCCGCCGTCAGCGCTTTTGTGTATATCGCAAGAGAAGCATCTAGGTAGTATTTATGCTGACAGCGGAAAAGATAAGAAGTGTTAGCGTGCATGCAATGTCATTTACATCATATGTGGATGTGCGTTTGTCCGTGTGTAACTACACAGTCATGCATGAAAAGAACGAGAAACAGAACAATCGAGGAGAGTACTACATATGGATACATGTATGTGTTGCTATTGTGCTTACAGCGCATGTAATAAGTACATTGTGTATAATACGTACATACAGGTTTGCATACAAATGAGAATTCATGTGTTAGAATGAAGACGAATGTATAACAATATGAATATATCACGTAATTTTCGTTCAACCCATACAACCCGAAGGAAGATTGGCAGCTTTGCGAGGGAATCATGTTTGGACTGCCTGTATATTTTGGATACGTACATACTTGAAACAACATAAATTATAAGTAAATCCATATCGTTCTATATATAGCAAATACCTTTTCTGGTTTCGTGAGAGTTGCACTCTGGTGAAAGAGACTACCCAGCGCTACTAGAGAGTAGATGTCTTCCTTACCAAACTTCTCTTTGCAGTCCTGTATTTTACATACACATACACATAAATGTTCGAGAGTGTGAATAGTGTGAATATGGAGCATCAGTGTGCGTGTAAAGATCACATATACTACGTATATGCACAAAAAAAAATACTACAAATATTTCGCGAATTCTTGTTCACTTCGTTAATTGCTACGCCATCAAGAGACGGTCATGTCTTCTCCGATTGTGTCTTTGAAACAACACGAAGACAACCTGCACAAGTATGTATTCACATGTACTACAAATCATACCTTATTAATAGAATCAAACATTTTTTGCGCAGGTTGATTTTCGCCTTTACTCAGATGAAGATTACCCAACAGGGAGCGAGTTCTGAAATCGCCAGTGTCGACTGATAAAGCTTCTTTAAACCAACTTGACGCAGAAAAGTTACGCCCTTGGTCTCTGTACATGCATCCTAGTCGAAGATAAGCTATGTGGTGTGCATATATAAAGTGAGTACGTATACAACTTAATACGAACTAGAATCAGAAAATTTGGGTTAGTAGTCGGAGATGCGCACTGGGGTTTCGCAAGCATAAGCATGACAACGAGATATTTTGCGTGTGTGTGTTCTTAGGTAGTGAGAGAAACGAAAGTGCAAACATTTATGCGAGCATGTACAAACAGGTATTTGAATACTACTCATTCACGAACAAACTAAATACATGCACGGCCGTACCATGTACACATATCACACACAAGCAACGATTCATACATTCAATGTAACTGGGGTGTTCCTTTACCATATCCTTGTACATAGTCTCAGCCTGCACTCTATTGCCATTGAGCTCGTGAAGACGTGCAAGGTTGTACGTGATGGTTACCGCCAACGATCGAAGGTACTGAATGTTCAGAAAACAAGATTCACTTTTTAGGTATGTATATAATAAATATATACGTATATTATCATGTGTCAGCAAGCACGTCTCACATGGAATGAGATCCACACAATTGTGCTCGCAGTACTATGATAGAATGCGAATATGTACACATGTACACCTCACACGCATACATGCATATGTACATTGTATCACACCTCCATAACTTCCTCAGGCTCGTTGTCGCCCTCGCAGGCCTTTAATGCCTTATTGTAGTTCTTGTAAGCGCTCTCCAACTTTCCATTTGTGACCTGCAGCGTTGCAATGTTGTTCCAAAGCTCAGCAGGCACCTCAGTCTGTACCTTGTCTCGCAATAATTCCTCCGCCTGCATAGATATTGAAAATGGGTAAAACGTAAGTGAACAGGGGAGTATGCATATTTACTTCTGCTACTCGTAATGAAATACAAACACCTATTGCATACATGGAATGTGTACAAGCATACACAGATGCCATCAATAACAACTTTATCCACACCGGTTATGTCGGAGAGGCCATTCTTTCGGGCTAGTGCTCGCCTCACATACAAGTATTCTAACTCGAACAACCGCACGTACGTATAAACATTGACACATTCGCTTTTCGGCATACCGTTTCACAAGCCACCAAAGCTTGAATTGGGTCAACATCTTCCAAGTATATGGAATACTCAACCCATGCATCCGCATCATTCGGCTTAAATTCCGTAACAACCTTCTTGAAGTATTCCCTAGCCTTCTCTTGTTTTCCCGTCTTGCCATATATTGAGGCCAACATTTTTGTACATTCGTAGTTATCTGGCTCCGCCTGTGGACGAGTAGGTATGGGGATGAATGCGGTTATATATGAGTACGCAGGTGTGGTGTTGGCGTGTGAGTGTAAATGCAAGCGTTCATCGAAGGTAAGTGATATGCTAAAGACAAAAGTGCGTGAAGGTGTGTTGCGAGACCTGTATGTGAGCATGTTGTGAGGTTAGAGTACTCACGTATAAATGGATAAACAATCGAAAAGCAACCGATGTAAATACACGGGCTCCTTCACTCTTCCAAGATACCAACCAATACTAGCATACTAGCGTATGTGCATAACGCTACGTGCACACCACATACTATTAACTTACAACGTGCAGCAAAGCACCATTATTAGTACAAAATACCCTACTGGCCATATACATACATAAACCACACCCAAACACATTTATATACACTTGTTTATAAATACACACCTTTAATACGGTTTCAAAGCAGCCTGCCGCGTGCTTGAGTTCGTTCTTATACAGGTACATCTGTCCCAACCCGTATGCAGCTACGATCAGCTCAGGGTTGAACTTGTTAGCTTTGAAGTAGAAGTTAAGCGCCTATAAAGTCACATAAGCAAACATACAATGGGAAGATACGATTGCGAGCGTATATAAATATACAGGTATGTGTGTGTGTTGGTGTGTTCGTCAGGGGATGGAGGGAATTCTTCAAGTAGTCGGGGTTGTCTTACGCGTGCTTGAGTAACCATAGGCCATATGTATCAACTGACCAAAGCAAACACCTACCATATAGTTACGCACGTTTACTAATACGCAATACACATACCGCACATCGGCGTAACTATTAGTTTATTTACACGTGATGATATAGTAGCAACACATACACACAGAAGTAAACACTACTTAACTGGCCAAGTTAAAGTGACTGTCTGCCATGGTATCATTCGTGCTGGTATTGCACACCAACACGCATAGACACATCGCAGAGAACACTTACTGAAAAATTCCACACCTGATCGTAGTCGTTAACTTTCTGATGAACCCTAGCAATATTATAGCAACTATCTGCTTTGATGTCGTCCATGTTGGTGTTATGCATTGCCTGATTAGACAAATAAAAACACTTGTCCAGTTCTCCTCTATGGAAGTAATGGTTGGCCAAAACGTTCAATACGATCGCGTTTTGGGGGTCCAAATCATACCTGTTGGAGAACCCAAGCAAAATGCAGGTTTTCACAGCATTCCATATATGTATGGATGTAAAATACGTTTGTGGGAAGTATTTGTTAATGTGGAAGTGTTTTTTCTTCACTATCCAGAACAACGATTTCTTGCACCTCTTCTCTTCTCGAAGGTAGGTTTGAACAAATCAAGAGGTCGATATATGCACATCGTCTTAGTATATACATGTCTCTGTGGTCGTGGACACTCGAACTGAAGAAGTCACATAGACAGAAACATGTAGACATGAAATGCACACATACCCGTGTTTGATTAATCGCATTCCTTTAAGTAAGTCATCTGCCTCAGAGCCATTGAGGTTAAGAACAGCTAATCCGGTTAGCGCCCCAATGTTGCTGTTATCCAGATCAAGAGTTCTCTATATCCATTTATGTGCACATGCATGAGTATGATAATAAGGCATATGAACTCAATAAAATGCATGCACATACATACATACATACATACATACATACATACATACATACATGCGTAACGTATATATAGCCATCCAAATGGCAAAGCATACGATTCGTTTTATCTACACATTTACGAAGCAATTGAGCACTCCGTACCATAAAATGAGAACATCACAATTAAACCATAACACACACATGAATATACCGTACATCCATGCAATTGTATATATCCGGTACAATATGTAGTAAACAGATAATAGTTGAATATCTGATGTGTAAATCTTTGTTTTCGTTGATAAAACAATGTAACCGACACTCGATTGGCACTAAATCTTTAGGGTTTAATAAATACCTGGAACGCCAACTTTGCCATAGCGTATCTTCCAATCGAAAAGTAGCACTGCCCGATGCCTAATCGTACATTTGCAGGGCATCCCGGGTAGTTCTTTAGCACTGTTTTGTATAATTCCAGAGCCTCGTGGTATTTCTTCTGTATCTGGAAAAGATTTGCTCGTCCTGTATGTGTATAGTTTATTTGTATTAGGCAAGCATGTGACGAAGACGCAGAAACCGCGCGTGTGTAGCCGGGGTAGTAGAAAACGTTCACAAACCGCTCTGTAGTATATATAGTGATCGCAGCGTGCACTTGTATGTCTGTGTGTGTATACCAATAAGTATACCGTTAGAAGTATGCTTGCATGTCGTCACGAAAAGAACTGCATCCACGTACAAAAAATACCCACATGTAATATACACTACCATATAAAATCGTATATGCATTCGCTGTATACCTAAAAGAGCTGGTACATTGTTCGGACTCTGTTCGATAACCGTGTTAAATTGGGTTTCTGCACGGGGCATATCACCCCTTAGCATGTGGATAAGACCTTTTCCGATCCATGTGGTTTCGCTCTGCATGTGTGTGATGGATGGATGGAACAGGCTGGTTGGTACAAGTTTCTTCGCAATTATCACATACTTGAGCATTTATGTTTGCATATCTTTTGGATTCTCGACTACCAAAGTCAGTTAATCGCACATAAACACCTGTACTTTGTGTGAGAGAGAATCAAAGAACCACAAACCCTGATACGAAAACACATGTATACAAAACACGCGTATATACCTTTAAATCAATACGATCTGACCGATTGTACAGCTGAATAGCGTCCTGAATTAGGTCGTCCTTCTTTACCTGCTCTGTTTCACTCTCAGCCTGTTGAATATAGTAAAAGGCCAGTGAATTGAGCGCCATCACCTTCTCCTTCGACGTCCCCTCATATAGTCCGTCAGTATCCGTATCGGTCGCTGTTTACGGGTCGGAAGCGTGACAGGCATTAAACTTGAAGTACCATACAAACACATACATGTTCATATACATACATACACACATCAATACATACATACATACATACATACATACATACATACATACATACATACATACATACATACATACATACATACATACATACATACATACATACACATGTGATGTAAACTGTATAGTCAATGCAAATACGCACACTTCAAAATACACAGGTACTAAAAACGGCCAGTACGTACCTGTTCTAAGGATATATACGAAGGCTTTGAACTTCTTCTGAAGATAATATTGCTGGGCTAGTTCAACCCAGACCTGAACAAAACAGAATCACCCATGTGAGTATAGTGACTATGTTACAATACCAATTCTAATATGAACTCACGTTACCGTAATGTACAAATCGATCCACCTCTCCTCCAGACCATCACTGTCACACGCACGTACAAACAAACTAAGGCTTCCAGTTCATATTGACAACGGCTATCTCAACTTACAATGATACACACGAACGTACATCAGCAAGCACGCTCAAGAAACATACCATCACCCAAACACTATATAGACGTATGTACCCCTCGGGTAAAATAAAAAATCACTTCAACCAGTGAACAGCCAACAGTCCACAATTCAACAGCACACATGGTTTCGAATCGGATGGCGAAGACGAATGAACACACGTGTATAATTTACGCAGATTATAAGACATAATCATCACTATATCCGTTACAATAATACACCGTCTTTACTCTCGGCATACAACATTGGCATTTACAGACGTACACACACTTTATGCATAGTATTTGTCAAATCTTTCAGTGGCAAGACTTCACAAAATATTCAATATACGACAGAAGTTCTTAAGTACCTTCAGTGGTACCCTCTCACTGGTTAGCGCAGTCACCAGTTCCTCTTCATCAGGCAGATTGTCGAGTTGAATCTCTAGGACCTCATCTCCAACCGTGTGCAATGGGATTTCAATAGACATTTTCGCACTTTTTGCGTTAAGCAGGCATGAAGAGAGAAAGAGACAGAGAGACAGGGAGAAAATGTGTGTACTATAAATGTGGTCTGAGTGAGTGTGTTTGTGTGTTTGTGTGTTTGTGTGTTTGTGTGTTTGTGTGTGCGTGTGTGTGTGTGTGTGTGTGTGTGTGTGTGTGTGTGTGTGTGTGTGTGTGTGTGTGTGTGTGTGTGTGTGGTGTGTGTGTGTGTGTGTGTGTGTGTGTGTGTGTGTGTGTGTGTGTGTGTGTGTGTGTGTGTGTGTGTGTGTGTGTGTGTGTGTGTGTGTGTGTGTGTGTGTGTGTGTGTGTGTGTGTGTGTGTGTGTGTGTGTGTGTGCTGTATAGTGTGGACATTGCAGTTTTTCCTTTTCTATTTATAACCATGTAGTTTTAAATCGTATATATAAAAACCTAGTTTATTCACAACAAGGATGCACGTGCCAGCGTAAGTCTTGTGACACAGGGCCACAAACTGTAAACAAAACTCTAAACGTGTGTTTGTATTGCTTCCTTCGTTCCTGTTTGATAAACAACTATTTTGCTTTTGTAAAGAGTTCTTATCGATCATACTACGCACACATACACACCTACTGGAGTACTTTTATTCACCATAATGTCTTCTATTGACGTAACTAACATGAACATCACTTTCTTGGGTGGTGGTAACATGTGCGAGGCCATTGTTCGTGGCTTTATCGCGAACGCTGGCATCTCGCCAAAGAAGGTAAACCATTCGTCTTTCAATGAATGTTGATTTTAGCTGACTTGCACACGTGCACAATTATCAACGTATGAGTGTCAGCTCAAAAAGAGAGAGTGTGTGTACCCTCCAATTCACAATTCGTCATCCATGCTAGTCAGCAAAATATTTTCATTATTCTTGTTATGAAGCGAACGAAAATACACTGAATTATGCACTGTCAATCAATTAATATATCATATCTTTCCTAGTGTTCACTTTCATCATGATCTTTTCCTGTAGATTACCGTGTCCACACCTTCTACACGTACCGCAGAGAAGTACAAAACACTCGGTGTGAACCACGTCGTAGGAGACAACGCCAAGGCTGTATCTGGCGCCGATGTCGTTTTGTACTGCGTGAAGCCTTACATGGTCTTGCCCGTTAGTGACGAGATCAAGACCGCGATCGAAACCACAAACCCGGTATGCACAAATATCCGGTGTTTGTTCTCTTCGATCGTTGTACTAACGTTGTACTAGAGCGCTGATATGAATAATTCTGCAATAACCAAACTTTCAAAACAAACTCTGTCATGTATTTATTATGGCAATACCAGCGCTTACAAACTGATAAAAGTATAAACACTTTCATGATTTTTCCCAACGCACGAATTGTACGTTCGTGTGATTCTGCAGTTAGTGATCTCTGTTATGGCCGGTGTAACAATTGAGACCTTGAGCGAAGCACTTTTGCCAGGCAGTGGATATGATCGTAGTGTGCGTGTGATGCCCAACACGCCCTGCCTAGTTGGCGCCGGAGGTAAGTATGACAATAAATGAACGTCCTCGGTGTGTATTACGATTGTTATGATATATACCATTGCCTAGAACAGGAGGTATTCGTTTGTATTGCATAATTCTGTATACCTGAGACTTGCACACTTGTATGTACATGTGTCCTTCCAAGGTGACTCAGTGTATGTAAAATGGAGGGAGATAATGTACCATGTACATGGTCACGGCTGAATTTTCTGCGGGAGGTAGACTACAAGGAAATAATTACATCCCCAATTCTTCTGCTATCACTCCTTCGCCTCACTCAACCCATATTTTGACAAACAATAGAAAGAATCATTTAAAACAATTTATGAGACGGACCGAGCGTGTATGGGCATTTTTTCGCAATCTTTTTATCCTCCGATTGTGGACTTCATTTCTTTCAATTTTTAATATACATTACTATGTCAATTCATAGCTTGTGGATATGCTCTTGGACCCAATTGTTTGTCAACAGATGGTGAGCTGGTTGAAAAGGTATATGACTATCAGTCGGTATGACAGCTTAATACGTAGGGATATTGAATATATTCGTGGAGGTCAGTGTAGGCACGAAAACGTCTAGATATGCACTATGAAAAATGTGCATACAGATACACTGTAAGCCTAGCCATGTGTATTTTCACTTGTACCTTACGAACAGAGCACGAGCGTAACTTACCTTTAGCCTCCTATGTTTTACAGTTGTTGAGCTCCATAGGAATTGTCAAAAAGGTAGCAGAGTATCAGATCGACGCTGTCACTGGCGTGAGTGGTTCAGGCCCTGCGTATGTATTCATGCTCATTGAGGCTATGGGTGACGCTGGTGTACGAAATGTAAGTGTACTAGCCTAACTTTGTGTCTTCGATTTGAGAATGGGTGCGAAATGGTAGGAAAAATGCTTTCTTGAACGGGTTATCTAGCGACAATCATAAAACATATTAACATAGAGTGAATATAGCTTGTGCACGTACACTCACACCGATTCGGAAAGGAGTTCCAACGTCCACCTAATACTTGGGACACGCATTTACATGTATAGGGATTGGACAGACAAACGGCGCGGGCGTTAGCCGCACAA
This sequence comes from Creolimax fragrantissima, assembly GCA_033442365.1. NCBI lineage: Eukaryota > Ichthyosporea > Ichthyophonida > Creolimax > Creolimax fragrantissima. Next base: position 411,888 of record JAWQFL010000003.1, read on the forward strand.
ACTGTCTTTGGAGCTGCCAAGATGGTTGTTGAGAGCCCTGATGTACATATCGCTGAACTTCGCAATCGCGTGGAGTCCCCCAATGGAACAACAGTTGCAGGCACGAGCACACTGGAGAAAGAGGGTCTAAGGTATTTGAGTCTGTACATATGATGTGAAAAATACATGTGCTGGGCCGTACGGCCATGTACACATGAAAAAGGGTCGGGCCAAGATATATCTGTGATTTACAAACTTGTACATCTGAGCATGTATGATTTGTACATGTATAGCGCATCCATTTATGCAAACTATAGTGCAATTCATTGGCCCACGCACAGACTTGCCCTATCCGCATGTTTCGAAACGTTTATTGCTTTGATGTCCTTGTTTGGATTTGAGTATGACATTTACCTAGCGGATAAACATACCACAATCTAGATGAACCGCAAAACGTACTCAAAATCACCCACTCATACGTGAGCTTTGTGAAATTGCCTAACGTACGAAATCATTGTTAAAAATGTTGTTAAACAAGCTCGTTCGTCACATAATGTATCCTCGGATTTTGCACACTCAGATCCGCCGTGATTAGCGCTGTGAGTGCTGCTGTTGCGAGAGCGCAGGAGCTAGGAAAAAACTAAATGCAAGCACTGTGGCAACCACACTGGCGATATGTTCCTACGCATGCATGTATTACATAAGGTCTTACCCTTTATAATATTCGAAACCGATTGTAGACATCATAAACTAAATTATTACAGCTACACATTTGAGCAATCTTTGTAGACTCATACTGGAATATCTTCTGCGAGTTGATTTTTTATTCGCTACATCATGTATTATATCTGAACCTTAAGTATGCATGGACATCTTGTTAGGTAATAGGCAATTGCACACGCTGCAGTCCTCCGCAGGTGCCAAATCATCACAAACCTTCTTACTACGGATCCTTCATTTAATGTTTACAGACTGGAATGTATTTAAAAGCTCTCTTTGTATAAATAACATATTCGACAATTATAACTAATTGTATGCGTCTGAATGTACATTCACAACATTACCACATACTCTAAATTATTTTTGACTTCGTGTGTGTGGATAATTACATTGCTTGGTAGTTTTTTAAGTGTTTACTACTATGGTATACGTTCGCGCTTGCTACTGTGGTATACGTTCGCGCTTGCTTTCACCACTTTCACCAATCGTCGTCGCTGTTAGAATCATCGCTATCCGAATCATTTGTCTTCCTGCCCTGGCCCAAACTAGAACTCGATTGTTTGATCTCAAAATTGGGCACATTAGTGGCAGTGTCAAAGCGATGTTCTTCCCCAAATGCACCTATCTTACTTAGGGCCTCCTCCACAACTATTGCATATATAAAAATGTGATTGCGAGTGAATATGAGCTTTCATGTGACTATGAGAAATTATGCGCAATATGAAAAATCCAAATTGCAATTAGTCAGAGCTCATGTAATCGTCAATACATACGGCTTAAGTAGCGGAAATATGAAATATAAAGATATGACGCCGTTGAGGGTGATTTGACGTATACGTATCATACATGATTACTCAACAGGCTTGCCCGTGGGTATGCATACAATAAATGCATATGTATACTACATTCACAAACGGTTCATGCATTGAACGAAGAAATTCACAACCTGGACTCTCGCCAACAACAGTGTAGGCAGGATAAGCTTGCAATACTGCACATTGCGTGGTCCACATGATTTGCACATGCTTCATTAAACTACGAGATTTACATGTACAACAAAAAAACTCGCACGTACTTTCCATTTACGTCACATAGACTAACCGTACCTTTCACAGAAATGTCGGTGGTACCAAACGCAGCACGACCCACCAGTTGGCCCTTTAGCTCGCCATTTCGATAAACGAAGATTGTTGGTAGGTTATGGTCTGGGTAGTTCTCAATGCATCTTGTGGACAAAATTTTCAGGAATTTGGTGGCCTTGAACTTGACAGCGAGTGATGTTATGCAGCCGTCTACAAGCTTGCTTGACTCGATTCTACAAATAATACATAATTGTGCGTATGTGTTTACAAGAAGCTAGATGTATATCATGACAGGGTAAGCTTTAAGAGAGCGTAGAATCGATGTTCTGAAGATCTAACAGAGTGGTAGGTTGATTGTATTGAGCTTTGCATGTCTGCATACAGGAACAATGATTCTTCGCATGCATAAGTTTACACGAAATATCCATAAACATTCGTACATGTGCGGCTGTCTTCGATATATGTAAAACAAACGGAGCAATTTTTCATTTTAGCATGCACAAATACCTGTTGAGTGCATGGATACTTGTAGTATATGGAAAACATATCCACATATAAGCGTTCACAATTTTCGTCTAACCCTACATGCGTAACATCACATCTATGAATCACAACTTCAATAGAACCAAACATACATAGAAATACGACTATTATATTTGTCTTTTATGAAACTCGCGTTCATGCACAGCACATCTGTACTCATGCATGTCATATTCACAACTTCTTGTGAACTGATAGTCTTTTATTCGTGCATGCATCTGAAACACGAACACTTGTACGCTTACTCTGTACGCTTCATTTATGCATACCCGCTCTGATAAAGGTGAACCACAACCCAGATGTCCTGTCCAGCATTGTTCACTTGTTCCGTCCAGTCGTCCTTGGAGATCTCTCGCACTGTGCCGTAAACTTCCTTCGATAACTTTTCCTTCGCCTCGGCCATTCGTTGACGTCTGGTCATGTATTGAGATCATTATAGTAGATCAGGCAAATAGATTGCACACGATGAGCAAAGTTTCGCAAAAGTGCACCTGGCACACAAAGAGATTATTACATGCAAAGCACAGGGGATAAACCTCGCAATAGGATTGCGAAATATGTGCTTTCGTATTTACCTGTAAGCCTGAATAACCGCCTCATCATCAAGCTCATCCTCAAACTCATCTAACTCGTCGATTCCCATATTTGCATATTTTTTTGTTCCACTTCTTTCTTCTATAGCCTTACATAGGGAAGGAATGTACAGAAAAATTCTAGATAAGAACATGGCATGGTTAACAAGACGGCTTTACATACAAACACTGAAGAAGAAGAAAATATAAAGCGCGAATAAAGTGAACTCGTACACAGTCATTTCTACGTGAACAGAGTCCCAAGCGCATATGAAATAAGGAGTACCTCAACCAGCATCTCCTCAAGTTTTTCCTGAGTTATTTCGTACTCAGACTTCTCCTTTGGCGGGAGAATTCCCTTCTTTCGGAGTACATCATTCCATTCGGTATCTGCGTTGGGGTCCTCCATTGTATTCGGAGACGACAACAGTGATGTAATGAATGTACGTTACTCTGTTTGTGTACAGACGACAACAACTATGTAATCAATGGTACGTTACTGTGTTTGTGTGTAATACGAGCAGAGTACCAGTTTTCAAGTTTGTGTGTTGAACACACAATTTTCGCACAAAGCTGTACCGAACTTTATTCCCACATATTTGGTCACCTCGTGCTACTCTCTACTCTTGCCAATTTCATTTCACAGAAATATTTTCGGGTTGTAACCCCCCCAAAAAAAAAGGAAAATTTGCTAAATCATTAGAATTAGGAAATGCACAAATTCCTAATTCGAGTGGGACACAGTTCTACTTACTGTACCTGTGACCACATGAGCTTCGGTCGTGCCACTCAGTCTTCACTTCAATTGTTCCTTCCCATCCTTCATTAACATTTACTAATCAGAACAACCCTCGAGTCCAACTGCGCACTACCATTGGGTTAAGTTTGCGTGAATGGTGTCGTTCCGCATATGGGCTCCTAGAAGAGCGTGTGTGACTTGGTGTTCACTGTCTGTCCGTAACAAACTAACATCTTCATTCAACCCATCCATCCATCCACCGCATCCATCCACCGCATCCATCCACCCCCGTGTCCATCCAAACATGTCCATCCAACCCATCCTTCCATCCACCCACCCCCACATCCATCCATATGAAATATACAAAACATCAGAGGAAAGAAAAATAACACTTCCAAAGTGAGTGTACCTCGTACGCTCATATGCTCACGGAATAACGTTGTCTATAAAAACAGTGAAGCACACATACTATTCTTAGACAATCAACTAAAAACTGAAGTTGTATTGAAGGTAGCTATAATTATATTGTGCTTTTTCTGCTTCTGTCCATAATGCAAAAGTGTTTTATGGTGCATGCTATGTTCTGAGCGTTTCTTGTATAAAGCTTGTCTTCGATGGTACACGTGTTAATCTTCTAGGCAAAACCATGTCGTGATCTTACGATGTACCGAATAGAAGGCTCGTTTGTAAATGAATACACGGGCTCGTCTATTCTGATACATACTACGGTGCTTTCTATAATCTGACATGTAACAATTACGTTTGTGTGATCGTTCCCTCTTAGCTCCCTCTTAGCACTTCATGATTAGGCTCCGCGGTGTCTTTGTTGTTATCGCAGCCCTTCTTCTAGTTTTCATCTCATACTTCGTGTACCCGTTTTCTATATCAGATACTACAACTTTGGCCATGGGAAAGTATGTTATGTTTAGTTAGTTTGCTCGCTCACGGATGCGTTCCTGCCATCTTTATCTTTCAGTACCAATCGTGTTTCCATAGTCTTACCATCACTGTTGCACTGGCTCTTCACATTAAAATGCTGTACAGTAGACGTTCGTTAAATATAGCTCATGTTGAATGCTAACGAATGTTTTTTCGTTCTCGTTCCAAATTTTCTACAGCTCAAGTTCACACGTCACGCAAGCAGCCATGGTGTCCGCAAGAGAACGCGTCGAGAAGCTCATCGCTGAGAATACTGTTATGGTCTTCTCCAAGTCATACTGCCCGTACGTGTTCAAGTTTCTCTTTGTACATGGTGATCAAATTTAATTTCCAATGTTGCTTCAGTTCAACATGAACGTATGCACATTTCCTGTTGATACGGTTCAAAGCTCGCTCGCCTTGCTTGTATTCAACGTTTATGATTTGTTTATTTCGCAGGTACTGCACGAAAACTAAACAACTGCTCAAGAAAGAGGGTGTGGAGTATGCACTATTTGAGCTTGACCAGGTATGATCAGCTGCATTGGATGTCGAGTCGTGTGAGCTATCACTTGTTTATTTAGATTTTGTCTCTCCCTGGGTATGTGTTGTGAAATTTGCCAGTAGCCAATTTTCAACCTTTTTTTATCTGCGTGTACGTAGGACGATGATGGTAGTGCTTTGCAAGCAGCCTTGCAGCAGATCTCTGGACAACGAACAGTACCCAATGTCTTCGTGAAGGAAGTACACGTGGGTGGCAACGATGACATCCACTCCTCTGTCCGAAGTGGCGCCTTTAAGAAGTTATTAGCAGCTTGAGTGGTTATATAGTCCCAAATTGTAGATACGTTAACAGTGAACAATGAGGGTGTGCCGAATCTGGACTGACGTTCGTAAAATGGAAAAACAAGTATTTTAAACGCTGAATCCTACTTAGCCTTTGGAAATGTATTTTTAGATTTTGTTTAGTGCTTTGGACTCTGCAAGTTGCGCCATCCTTGTCATCTATGAGCAAACTACACACTTGAAACAAGGGTGTGATGGCCTTGAAGTAATTCTAATTGCTAATTTTTTGCCTGAATAAAGCATGATAGCACTGAGTGAAGAAGGAATATCCTTATTTAGTTTTGATTTTCAGTCGCTCGATTTCCATGATTTGATTCCACTGTCAATAATTGCAAGTATTGTTTCACCGACGACGGTACGGCTAGATTAAGTATAATGTCATTATATAAATACATCCATCTCACTAGAGGTGCGTCAAGTAGTAGTACTAGAAAGTGAATGAATGCCCTGAAGGAAGGTAATTGTGTTCACTGTGCGTGATGTTGCTATCTTTGAAACACGCCGATTCGGTGTAATTTGACGCGAAGACGTGCAAGATATGCAGCGTAAATAAAACAACTTATTGACCCTAAACACTGTATCTGACCATCCAGACGCCAAACACTGTTACACTGTTATCTTTCCGTTGAGCAAGGTAGTCTTACAACAGAACTGAAATACTGTATGCTGTAGACAAATCATGACTCCTGTAGATGTTTTTTACAATGTCCGTTTGTTCGCCAACGTCATCTAAAGTCCACATTAAAAGGTGGATGGGCGACGGATGAGGTCGAGAGATATCGTTCAGACTGTGTGATACCTACACTGTAGATGGAGTGTATCACTGTAGATCAAGGCAATGTCTGTCTGTCTCTCCCTCTCGTCGATACATCGCCCCGGAGCAAAAAAATCAAAACTATCACTTTCGCGATTTTATCATTTAGAGTTTCTATTGGCTATATCTACCTTAAAGTCACAGTCATTGGGCCTCCACGCCGATCTCGACAGAAATTTGGACCCATTCGCCCGCATGCCTACCTGGCTGCCTACATGCAATCCACACCGACACACAGACATACACACACGCACACACACACACTCGCACACACACACACACACACATACACACCAGTACCGTTGCCACACCACTCACACTCACTCAATTCACCCACTCACTCACTCACTCATACAATCACACACTCAATGAGTGGTTAGCTATCTGACGGTCACTGGAACGAATAACTCATTGTCATCGTGTTCCTGTTCTTGATTGTACTACACTACACACCATACATCCAACCCACCCCTTTCCAACCCAACCACACAAACGGGATTCAATGTCACGCCTCCATATCGCCGGAGTTTGGTAAAATCCTGTTCCCCCATGACCTGCTGGCCTGTACGCGCGCGCTCACTTTCCATTATTACAGCAACCGACTGGGGAGTGAAGTGGGGTTAAGAAGGCCTAGTCGGGGTAGGGGTTTGGGTTGGGTTGGGTTGGATTGGGTTGGGTTGGGTTGGGTTGAGTTGGGTTGGGTTGAGTTGGGTTGGGTTGAGTTGGGTTGGGTTGGGTTGGGTTGAGTTGGGTTGGGTTGGGTTGAGTTAGGATCTCTTTACCCTGTGTGTACTACGACCCACACCAGCACTACTCACCCACTACGACTACTACGACTGGTCACTACCTAATCGCTGCCCCTAATTTAGTTGGGCCTGTTCCTCATATAACCACTCAGCAGTGGTGGATACGAAGCTTGTATCACACACACACACACACACAACCACACACGCACACACGCACAAACACACACGCACACGCACACACACACACACACACACACACACACTGTTGATCCTCTCTTTCTCGCTTACGCGTTCGCATGTACATACGTACATTATCCTCCCCTACTGGGAAATCCAAGCATTTGCACATGCTCACATAGTTCAGAGTCTCGTTTCGTGCCTGTGAGTAGTTAATTGTACTTCACGTCCGTGCGCTGAACAATACTTTGAAATTTTGGCCAGAATCTTTATGTTTATATTGACGATATCCATGCATACGTATACGTCGTATCTTGCACTCATTTGCAAGCCTATTCTCTTAGCTGTGGCGCAGAGGGGATAGCGTACCTTATAAAATAGAAACCAAATTCATGTATGTACATACGTACACACTATGCCGACTATAAAATCGTCAAAGTCTGCGGGGTATTCGAAAGCCTCACCTCCGGAAACTAAAATTCAACCGTCCCTATTCCCGCACCGATCACCTTGGCAATCACACCAACCAGCCGAGCGAACTCTATCGTTGCCTGGACAACAAATGCCTGTAAACACGACTGGTAATCGACAAAGACAACACTTACCTCAGCCGGTAATTCATTTATTTTGGCTATTCATGTGTGAACACACTTGTGTATATCACCATGCAATATTCGGACACCTATGTGCATACATGATTCACATAATGGAAGCATATATTCGTGTGTTTATGCGTTGTGCGTACATATAGAAGGGCACAGACAACCTCGTGACCAAACTTCGCACGTGCTTCCATTCATCCAGCCTCAGATAAATATATACACATCTCACGCGTACACAGGGGCACAGTTTTATTAATTTTGTGTGGTGTTTCGAACGAATGTTTTTAAAGCGAACAAGTCTGTTTGGGCGTAATTTTGAACGCACGCATTCATAAAGCAAACGCAAGCGCGGTCGTATACATTTACCGTCGCATGGAGATGTTTCACATAGTTTTACAGTTATGCTGTTGAAAATAAAGCATGTATGAATTTATGCGACCAACTATACTACGTGCCTTCATATATCCAGAGTATACGCACGATACATATGGTCCGATGTGGGGTTGTCTACGCACAGTACTATGCTCCACACTGACACGTCTTTGTTTTATGTGTTGTTGTCTATCCCTTATGCTCGCAAATAATGTAGCTCTACAGGCAGATATATACTTCCGGTGGTGGTGTGCAAGATGCACGGCTCGTGGTATGTATTTCATATATTATAAGATGTATACATTTTCTCACTGAGTATAACTACATTTGCATATCGTTGTGTGGGTTCGGTTGTCTCTCCTTTATGTATGCTTGACATTGGACGCAACTCACGTGCCACCCACTGCCTAACAACACCGTCATCGACACTCACGCCTGGACCGGCACCCTTTGTACCTATGCAACTCAGGCATACGCAAAGATCATGGGTACGGACTTCGAGTACTTTATGCAAACCCTGAGCATAGTGATTGGGCGAATGCTGAACCAGGCCCTTTCGGGCGAACCTTCTCACTTGGACGTAGATCTTACCGGGTATGAGGGTGTGGACGCACGCCATTGCACCATCATGTATAACTTCGACAGCGAGGGCTTCGAGCTGAAGTGTTTATCCGAGACGTACAATGTTCAAGTGAATGATGTTATCGTAAACAAGACGAGTAAACCATACTTGCTCAAGTCGAAAGATTTGGTGATTGTTGGCGAAGCGAAGTTTTATTTCCTGCTCCCACAGGGTGATATTAACCATGATCGTAGCCCACACGATCTGTCCAAGTCCAACATGGCACCGAGAAACCCACCTCTGTTAAAAAGTAAAGGTGGTTACGAAGGATCCCAGGGAGCTATAGCTGCTCAAGGGCCAGGAGGTAGGATCATGCCGATCCACGGCGACTACCGCCATCGCATGTCATTACAGCAACAACATCAACCGTACAGTTTACACCCAACGCCTGTTAGTAAAGATATAAATGGGTCTCGCGTAGATGTACACACTGATCAAAATCAAACTGATCAACAAGGAATGCACGGCATGTATAGATCCAGTACAGGGGGGCCCCCATTGCCGCCTCCCCGGCAGTTCTATAGAGGTCAGCCGCCTCCTCCACACATGGGTCAACCTGTGGCACCAAAAGGGCATTACAATGGGTCTCCATTAGCGCACCAAGCGTCTTATCCACCCACTTCACCTCAGCACTCTCAAAGGGGAAGATTGCCTTCTTCGCACACACACAACCAACAACCACCACCATATAGGAACGCGCAAAAACGGAGACAAACTGGGATGACTAATAAAGAAGGGAAATCAGGTGCAACAAGTAGTATCAAACACAGCACACCACAATTTGTACACACAACACATCCCACAACGCAGTTGACATATATATCTGATGTGGGGGCGGGGTATTCGTATGGAGATTCGTCTGATTTTGAGGGGGAGGATTACGGTGAAGACTCGGGGACCGAAGATGAAGGCCATATGGGCAGTGTGTTAATCGTGCCGAAACGCACAAAGGTAAAAGCGTTGGGTAGAGGGAACAGTGAAACAATGGAACCTAAACGAATGAAAAGCGAACAATCATTTCAACAAAGCAACAAAGGATCACAGCTAGAGCAAAAGAGAGTTCAAGAAAGTTCTTATTATGCCCCGCCGAACAATACAATCACTCAGGTAGCAGTGGACACACCTGTCTCCGGTGCTGATGTAAACATTAATACATCCACTGACGTGGTGGCCAAAAGACCGTACATTCGCTCAGAAAGGGTACTTTACGAACTTGTCAGTGTTTGTGTATGTACATGTGTTTCCTGCGTTTGTTTCCTCTCACATCCCCCCACATATAAAGGCAGCGCTTGTACATTTGCTGATCAATTTACTCTCTTGCTTCTTCATGCACAGGGCGAAATGACGAAGAAATCACCGAAAAATAGAATTGTCTGAGAAGATAAATATTTTTTATATATCATAGCCCCTTACTCAAAGCGAAGAAAGAAACGCTTCCCTTGTAGTACCGTCGAAAGTACATTTTTACGTGTACACATTTACGAGTACTTTGTTTGTAAAACCTTGTGGAAATGGCCAAGAATCTAGGCCAATAATCAATTTAGAATATATACTGTATAGCGCAAACGAAAAATGTACAAATAAAAATAATATTATGTATAGCTTCAGCTGTTATGGTTCCTTGCAAAAATGTTTTGTACACATGAAACTGGACACAAGTAAATCAGAGTTCAGGTCCTGTCAAGACCTGTTCATTCACGTCAAGTAATGTTTCTAATATTAAAAATGTTGTTTGTATTCCGTTTGAAATCGTTGCAATAGTATTCTACGTTTACATTCCTTATATGTTCTGTTGCTGCATATACTCGAACTTCGTACTAACGAGTTGCAATGCATGACTTGTGCTGTTATTCCCAGGGCCGAGAACTGGAGAAACATACTCCCTAATTCCAACAATAGTACACCAATAAACAACGTGGATACCATTGCAACTCTAATAAAACATATTTCTATAGATACCAATCAATACAAATTCTGTTGAATAAAAAAAAATGAATTTCCTCCGACGGCACTTCATCTACACCATCTCTGTTAATCATAGCAACAATTGATGGTCAAGTCAACTATACGGACATTTCCGTGCCTAAAACACTGTTCCGTAATACAAGAAGGCCGAGAGCTGGTGATAAATACTAAGACTACATTTTTCTATTAACATTTCCGACTATTCTTTCACATCATTATTCAAAAATACATCTCGTCGATGGCAAGACGCTCAACTCCACTTGGGTATAGTAATATAGTTTAATTTATTGGTGTGTGAATCATCACGACAACCAGTGGCGATGCCGTTACTTCCTAGTCAACTGGCTGTAAAAGACATTCTTTTCAAAGAATATGTCAAAATAGCGACATGTAAACTGCGCCCACGTTTGCGCCGGTGTACACTCTCTGGAACACACTTCTTTCTATTATCTTGTCTACTAAATATGCGGTAAGGTAGTGCAGTGGCAGTACCAGGGACATCTTTTCGTGTATGGATTACCTCACTGCTTGTACGAATTGTGGTTGACGTGCTCAAGTATGTATGCAACAGTGTGCTTTTCTTACGCTCTTATGTCCGTTCCAATCCATTCTAATCAATGTTACATAGCTAGGATCTAGTTACTGCCTGCATCATCAGCAGCCAATTGTGTTTTGAGCATTTGTGGCAGAAGACGTTCAATTGTATTCACAATAACCTTCGTTCCGTTATCAACTTCAATGTTAACATATTCACCCTCCTTTCTGAATCCTAGTGTTGTGCGCCCCTATTATGATGTGAATATGTTCGTATTGGTGTGTATAATGGTTAGTATAAATACATAAATGAGTGAGAACACATGTGCATGTATCTGCATGTACCATTACTTCTATGCACTTACCAGTGTGCTAATCAATTTGAAACAGGGAAAACCTTTGTTTCAATATATTCGTATCGAATATCTACTTGCATACACCAGTTTGCCTCCGTACTTTGAACACGCATATGTACGGATTACGCAATTGAACTTACACCCATAAACAAGACTGCTTTGTAAATCGTGGGTGTACACGTGTGTTATACACTTACCAGGGTCTCCGGAATGAGACAGACAGAGAACTCCGTCTTACGTACATCAACCACAGTTAGACTTGTACCATCTACAGTAATATATCCCTTTGGCACAATGTACTTTGTCCAAGGCTCCTGATCTTCAACATCGTCGAAAGCAAAGTATATCGTTTTGTTGTTCGGGGTAGTTATGATCCTGTCAATCTATATTTCAAGATATTTATTAGTGCACAACAGTCACTTCTTCGCACTTGCATGGACATAGAAATGTACTTGCATAGTACAATGTATATTCCGGCTGTATGAAATAAATTACATGCACCCTACATTTGTACAGTCTCTATCACTCACAAACGCTCCAGGACTAGATTAATCGCGAAAAACTCACGAAAGGGTTGGCTAACTGTATAAAAAGAGCATGAGTAGATACCTTAGCTTTTGCATCAATGTGACCAGACACCTGATGTCCTCCCAACTCGTCTCCAAATTTCAAAGCACGCTCCACGTTTACTCTGTCACCTTCTTTCAACAAACTCAGATTTGTTCTGTTCAGAGATTCCTATTTATATGAATATTGAATTGACGTACGTATGGGGACGTGAATGCACCGTTGGTAGGTTATGAGTGTTTGCAGCAGAAGTAAGGACTGAAAAATTTGTAGTGCAGGTCAAACAGCTCAACACACACAGTGAAGCTGTTGTTGAGGCGCCTACGCAACAACCATTTATACACTATTGTGTGTGTGCGTGTTGTGAATGTTACTTTACACTCCGAATGTAATGGCAAGTGCTATCTATCGGTGGGTGAATGAGAGATATGTCAACCTAACCTGCATAATATCGAACGATACATCGACATCATCTGACTTGTTTCCTTCAAAATTTACTACAGTCATACAAGCACCATTGAGAGAGATGCTGGCCCCTGTAAATAAAGTATGTGTTTGGATGAACTACTGTTTGTCTCTCCATACACGGGCACATTCAATTTTCTTTAATATATACATACATACGCACTTGGATACACAGCCGCATACCTGCACATATGCCTACCTGTTTCAATGTTACCGCTGAGGGGCTCACCCACTGGACCCATGTTGACCACAACACGACGAATGCCTTCTTTGTCAACAATGCTGGCGACGGGACGTAGACCTTGAACAATACCAGTGAAAACCATTTTGACTAAACAACTTTACGTACAGACGAAACTAAAGTTAACGAATATATTGAATGAACTAGAAGTTATGTGAACTTATACCTCTAAAGGACGGAATGACTGCACGTGCGTGTTCATTGCGTATATTTATGTTGTTTTTGGGTCGCTCTCAATATGGTCATCGCGTGCTATGTAGCGTGTCTGGGGCTGTGGGATCCCAATACTGATGACGATAAGCCCTAACCTATATTTAGTGGTAACTTGGTTAAACGGTAGTTAAAACAAAGCATTCGTGGGAACGTTTTCAACGCATGTACACCACGTTCCAAAACTACTCGTCGAAATTACCTTGCTTACACAAAGCACCGATGGGACTTCAGCGCTCCCCCGGATTCGCATTGTTACAAACACAAAATGCTCAACAGAGTTCGGTCTTGAGACCGCTTTATGTATAGTTCGCAGTGGCAAGCGAATAAATATCACATCATTTCAGACACTGACAACACCTCGTCAAGAAAATAGCTAAATGCTAATCACACTTGCATTCTAGTCGAACAGAAGGCGGTGAAAACATATGACTCCCTTCGCGTGACTGGAGAGTTTTCTCACTCTCTCATATTAGAGAAAGAAGTCGATTATTGCTAGGTTGTACGCTTTTTTATTATTTGTTAACATATTTAATGTTCTGCATCCTCCATAGTAGAACCGAGCATGTACATGTTTGTTTTCTTGGACACGAGATTGTGCTGCAACTAAATGTTGCTCCCCATTTTCTGAAAGTAAGTACAGAGATGTGTTCATATAGCTCTTGTGTATTGCCCGGTTGCAGTTCCGAGATGGCTGCTGCCTTTCTACAATTTGTTTAAACTTTGAACCCTGAGCGCATTCTTAAGTATAGACCCTAAAAAAAAAATCCCCACCTCAAAAAGGAACGAGTGCCGGTTTAAAAGTATGCAACAATTCAATCAGTTTCTACGGCATCCGCTAGTATGATTCTACAGCATTTGTTAGTATTGTTAATGTTCGAGTGTATATTCATGTTACTTTGTGGGCAGTTGTATAATTTGAGCTACGTTTGCTTCGAAATGCTATCACTTAGCCCTATCCATATATGCAAAAAACTTTATAATTATTCGATAGTGAAACCCAATATGACAAAATAAAATTAAACAAGCGAAGGAATATAACGTGTGGACGGAATAATATGTGCATTGCGAACACAATGTGTAGTTGAAAGCGAATTTCGCTGTCCATCAATTTTGTAGTTGTTATTTTAAAACAAAAGAAACACACACAACCGATAACTACCCAATAGTAATGACGATATTTAGGCCTCTGTGCATACATAACCAGTTATATGCCATATCCTGTGGATTCTACTGTTGTTTCTTCGTCCTTTCGGTTGTTTAGTTTCTTTGTCCTTTCGGTTGTTTAGTAAAGATCATGCATGCATTAACCCTTTTTGTACAAGTGAATCTTGTATCACTCCTACAGAGTTAAGAGTGTCTTGACTCTTCATTTGGTTGCTAAAGCACCGTTGAGTTCTTTCTCAAGTGTATGTCGACCTTCCAGATATGTTGGTTTTTGACTTTAATTGTACGCGTCTTTTGTAGCCTGCTATGAATTTGAAAACTTCTATTGTCTACAGTCGAAAATTCGGGTAGAATGAGCTTGCTATTTCTCTTGCATCAAACACTTGCCTTACATTACCTACAATTTGCCAGAGACAGCGTGTATTGTGCACGTCTAAGTGCTATCTCTTGTATGGTATGAGCACAACTAGTTTGCCATGTACGAACTTTCTTTTTCGATTTTGCACTTCTAGTCACAAGTCATGTTGAGATAAACGTTGATTGTAGAAATATTTGTTATCTAATGTTGAGTACATCAGCAGTATTTGTCTACACAGTTCATCGAAATACTGCAGAATAGACAACGGGCGCTGAAATGTCAGCGCATGCACTAGTAACAGTTGAAATCAACGTAGTAGAACTCATACAACACGGTAGAGATTAGGTTTTTACAATGACTAACACGATTGTGGTAATCTAGTCAGAAGTTTAATTGCCTTCTAATATTAAAGCATCGATTATTAAAATTGTAGCTTCTCTTTTCTATGACTTGCTAGGTAATTTGTTTGCATGTACAAATGTTTTCCAAAAAGTGTTTCATGGAGCGTCAAGATTAGAGGGGGCAAGCTAGAACCAAGAGATTATGGGTCTTAATAGTCAAGCGCATCAATTTTCGAGAGCATTCTCGGTTCCAAAATAATTTTTAAATGTTTCCTGTAAAGCTCAACTGTTAACTATACATTGTCGCTTAGTACAAATCACAAAATGCTGCCGAGGTCCACGTCGTCGACACCCAAAGAATAGTCTTCTAAGGAGCTAGTGTACTGTAAAGATGGGCTATATACCGACTACGTTGATTACATGCTTGTTCGTATGTGGGAGGTGCGTAGAATGAAGGAGCGCTACGACTGCTATACTACAGGAAGGAAAAGTATAGCTCACGAAGTGGTCATAGATTATATATATAAACTATGCACAAAAAATGAGCACGAGGGAAAGGTTACTACTACTACTACTACCGTCTCGCATAGCTGTTCTCAGCTCTCTCCTCCAATTCTCCCATCCTTATCTCGCACTCTCTCTTCAATCTCTCTCTCTCTGCGCGTTTCGCACTCTCTCGCTGTATCCTCCCGCTCTGTCCTGTTCGATACAGGCTCCAACAACCGGTAGCACTTCTGAACACCAACATGCTCTGTAAAGCTCCCTTAACAGTACCTCTCGACGTACTAACTGTAATCGCCAAATACTGTGATCCGAAAACACTTGCACAGCTGCGCTTATGTAGTAAAGAAGTAGCTTTTGCATGTGCTGCACCCACAATATCTCAACACGTTGTGCGAAACCACAGAGTGTCATGCTGTTACTGGAGAGACAAGGCTGTTCTGGATTATGTAATAAAAATCATAGGAGAAGAAGAGGTTTACTTTGACATCTGTGAGAGGAGAGCGAATCCCGACGTGTCCTCTCTACACCGGATTACGAATGGTTTAAGCATGCCGGAAGACTTGTTGGTAAGTATATGCGTAACACTCGAACTTTGGATTCCCAGTTCGTATCTTGAAGCAATTTTTGTAGGGGGACGAACAAGTTTTCTGCTTATCCTTCTCAGCTCTTCTTTATTGTATACATGTCTATGACCGCACATTCTAGTGATCAAGGAAGGGTCAGTCTTTATATTTCGTTTTCTTTCCTCTTCTATACACGTTAGACCTGTAGTATATTTATAGCATCTTCTGTTCTATTTCGCAGTGTAAGTGACTTAGAAAATGTGTCCATGTACGAACGGTCTATAAGGTTTTTGCTCTGCCTGTAATCATGTCACTGTATTTATGTATAGTCTAAGACTCACAAAGTGCGTACCTTATCAGCATCTTCTGTTCTATTTCGCAGTGTAAGTGACTTAGAAAATGTGTCAATGTACGAACGTTCTATAAGGTTTTTTGCTCGGCCTGTAATCATGTCACTGTATTTATGTATAGTCTTAAGACTCACAAAGTGCGTACCTTTTTGACATGAAGGTCTACGCTGCCCAGAGCTTCGCGGCTGATGTGTTTGTTAAATTACTGTCCCTCAACCCCGGCATTCTACGTGACGCTAGCGATGAAGATAAAGAAGATATCATACTTGAGTGTGTGTGCTTTCAAGAGGCCGGCAGTATAGATGCTACTCGTGCGTGTTTTGAGACACTGGGCATCGACACAATCGCTGGTGAGGGAATAGCTTATGAAGCATACTTGACTGCATGTGTGCAACCACACCAAGACCTGGTCGGGTATTTCAAAACTTTCATAGGGTTCAATATGTTAGAGCACACGGAAGAGTATGAACAGGTATGTGAGTGTGCAAAGCAATATATATACCATGAAACGACCATAGATGTATTACGGAGGTTCTGTAGTCGCGCGGTGAAGACGGCTTTCAATGAATCCATGGTCATTCGTGTGCAGAAAGACGTCGCAGAAGAGGTTATAGATATGGCGTTTAAGACTGGAAACGAACATGTCGAAGTCATTAGACAGGCTGCAATACAAAACGGTGTGACACACTGGCCTGAATATCTCAGCGCATTAACGTCGTTCAGCTGATGTGATTCCTCAGCGTAATTGAAGCTATGCTCGCTCCGTGTTTTGAGTACGAAGACACGGGCGTTCTACGAGGAAGAAGCGAGTATACTAACAAGCATATCTTAGAACCCGATATTGCTGAACACATGATGGGTATATCGGCTTAAGAGGGAAGGAACTATTTCCACCAGACTGAATGGCTTCGAAGAATCACCTTGGTATAGATACTTGCGTGTGATAGCCTGCGATGCCAACATGACATATCTAATGGAGCATTGATGTTCTATATTCGTCTGTCCGTATTCCATATGAGAAACGATAACGATGATAAAGAAAAGTATCTTACATGGTAAGAGTGCGTGTGACTGGTTGAGCAATATTTTGGTCGATACATAGCAAGGACAGAGTCTAACTACCCGTTGATCACCCGTTGATCAGTGTACTGACTATGGGTTTAGTTTAATCAACGGCAGCCTAGACCTTAGCTGTGACATGTACGTTTGCATTCAATCTGTGTCGTAGTCCAAATGCGTATATAGATCTATATAGACATATACACCAGTTGGAATAATCGATACACTCACGCGATGGCCAGGCAGCTCGTCTTGGCACTAGGACGGGATATCATGGAGGTCATCAAACGTTTATAGTGGCCTACAGATTATCGTGTTGTGACTTTCGCCTATATGACTAGTCAAGGGCATATACATTGTTCACAACTCAGTTAAACATTCTTCTGACCAGTAAAGGGATAGATGTCAAATGACACCCCTTGCAAAGAGTCGTGCGTGTGTCTGACGACTGCGGGGCACAAGCCATTGTAATAGTAATGGCCATTGCGGTCGTGTATATACGTAATATTTCATTTAGAAAAATACACAGAAGATAAATGGGATTTTGTACGACTTTAATTAGATTATACCGATTGTGTTTTGTAAACTTGTGTACTCAACTAGCGCACTGATCTAATGAAATGTATTGGTTAGGGTTCACTTCACGCAATGGGCACGCAAAATCGACGCCTGTAACGTGATATAAGACCCATTCTAACAGCGTACGTACGGTAGGTATATCATTATAAACCAGTTGAGTCGAGAGACGCCTACCAGTTTATCTAACATGCATATTACATTGTATTATCTTATCTTTTATGAACATAACGCTCACGCATGGAACTTCATCGATTATTACGAAGGTTAGCTATTACGTTCCACTCTCTACAGAAAGAGAGATATTCTTCTTGTGGAGGCGAGACTGTGGGCACCTGTGTGGTGTGCACATGAGCGTCAATATCTCTTTCGTGCTGTGCAGACAGTGTGAGAATGTTACCACTTAAGTGTGTACAAGCGCTGGTGCATGACTCTGAGAAAACTTTAAGGTCCAGTTATCGTTGTTGGCTTTGAGTGGAGCTCACGTTGACCGTCGACATCTATCTGTGCGGTTGGAAGCATGTACATCTGTCGGACAGAGGTGTGTGCCAATTGATGAGGAGGTGGACAAAATCGTCGCAAGCGGCAACAACAAAACGTGAGCGTACGGGTAACCATTTACGCACTACCAGGCAATCGTGACGACTCCGGGATACTAGTGGCAGATTCTTCCAATTGTGTTTCGGTTTGACGGTTATAAGCACCAGCAAAGGAGGTGTAGTAGTCAGCCACCCGTGTGTGCTGTACATATGTTCTGACCATGGTAGAACTGTATATATATATATATATATATATATGTAGCGTGTACGTAGTTAGCATGTCTGCAAATTAATTCATTCAAAAGATATACGTGCGGTCACATGCGTCAAAGAGCGGTCATCTCTGTTGTAAATCAAATGGGAAACTACACCTCACCGCACGAGCAAGCATGCACGAGGTGGCAACTGACTGAACTAGGTTCATTCATACATGCACACCAACACATGTTAAAATATAAGTACTCGCCAACAGATTATCGTCCCATCACATTTCGTGTGATTATACTACAGCACAAACTCAAGCAGTTTTCTTCATACACAGCTGCACACATCACACTTGTACAGATACACAAACTATGGAATAGATACCCCGGGATCCATCGCCATGGTAATGCATCAGTCACATTCACAACGGTATCCACTCCACGCACCACTGACATTTCAAATGAGCGTCTGGCGAAATTCTCACAAAATTCTCTGTCAGGAAGTTGATTCGCCATAACCTCATAATAGGTGGGGGTGCGAGGAGGTTGGATCTTCTCCTGGGCCGGAGTGAGTGATTCGGCTTGTTTGTACGCAATGTACTTCGAGTACGACCACTGAACGATGTTTCTGTAGAGTGGGAGTGCGCTTGTGTGAAGTTGAACTTGCATGAATGTGAAACGAAAACGCCATAAATGTATAGGAACTGTAGCATGTATTACGAATTGTTTTTATATGCATGCGATGCATATTCTCTTATACGTATGTACACCCGATTTGCTCGGCGTACCTCACATTTTGTAGGACGCTCTCTGCTTGCTTTAATTCACCATCCTCGCCCAGGGATGACGTCACGGGTCTCATTTGTTGCTTTACACCCACAACTAGTGGACTAGACAGTATGAACTTCGTGGCGCTCCTCAAAGTATCGCTGCAAAAGATTGTGTTGGTTGGATATGGGTGCGAGTTTGGATGTGTAGCTCAAAGTATGTATAATTCGATCAATAAGATTATGTGGCTACATAGAAAACACATGTTCAGATATGACAACATATATGACATGTGTCAATAAACGGCGTGTATTCACTGCACGAAACAAGTATTTCTCCGTTGTTGTTAAGACTATCAACCTAAATAGACTAGGCTATAAATGTATGCGCACATTGTGTTAACAATGCTCGCTGTGCCTATACATATTGCGAACATCCCATTATTCGATTTTCGCCTGTCTGTTACATTCACAATATACAGAGAGAAATGAACTATCACTCCATGAACACACATCTATATGCACGTATTCATTGCTGTTTGTATCTTTACGTACGTTCCAAAGTTGAACACAGAGGCAGGAACATGCAAAGGGTACAACACTATCCGGAAAGCGCCAGAGACGACACGTCTAACATGCATCCCTTGTGGGAACAGCTTATCCATGGTTTCTCTCGCTACAATTCTAACTTCTCGATTCGGTTGTCTGTATGTATTTGCCTTGTATAGCATCGATTGTAAGCGTGCGACCGTACGTTCACTTAGCAACGTGATATCAATCTCAGCGAGAGAAGGAAGAAGCTTCTGGGCTGTTACGGTGTCATACTCACTCAAGCCATGAAGCCGGCGTGTGAGTTTAAGAAGCTCCAACACAAACGTATCGTATATCTCTGTCACAGATTCTGCAGTCACTGGCAACTCGTCTTCATTAAGTACGTGTGTGTGTGTGTGTGTGTGTGTGTGTGAATACGTACACAATTTTCTTCCATCCAATAAAGGGGTGAGTGATACATTATCGCCCCCTCCCGCACATGTTTGTGTCACGTAGCAGCCCTGATCAGCAGCGTAAATATCGTCGTCAACGCCTTGGACGTTAAATCCCATGGCATTCGCCATGGGAGCGAGAATGTCTACCATATCATCGTTTACTACGGCACCCGCATCAGACTCAGATGCAGTCCCAACGCGTCTTAACCGACGTGTTGAGGACGACTCGGAGATTGAAAAAGAATCCGCCTGTGTACTATCTGATTCCGTACATGTGCCCGTATTTTTGTTGGTATTCACGCTCGTATATGTGCTCACAGTCGAACTGTTAACGAGTTTCGCCATACTTGAACTTTCTACGTCGCCAATAAATGATAATTTAGTAGAGTGATCCTTCGCACAACTTGCGTCTTCGAAGACGCTTGCACTAGTATGCCGTTTCATATCCACACGGTTAGTAATCAAAGGCGACTCTGGGCTTGTTTTGGGATTAATTATCCCAGGAATGCTCCCTTTTTCATCTACACTCATTTGTTCGTCAAACATGGCCCTCAACCGGTTCCCGTACTCACCTACACTCTCCCCACTGCCGTCTGTGTCCTCCCCAGACATACACGCAGGCTCACCGCCTTGTATAAATGTCTCTCCACAGCAGTGTGTACTTACTATGCGTGTCGTATAAACGTTATCGATCAAGTGCTTCTTCTTCAGGTACTTGGGCAGATGATTGCATTTCCTGACGTACGAGTGCTTATCCGTATCCTCCATCCAGTCTGTTCTTGGTTTTTCAAAAACGTACAGGCTCGCGCTTAACTCTAGTGCATATCTCTTCATGCTTGGTTCATCTTTATAGTACAGATAAAGCGAGGCAATTAAATGTATCATGTCTGCAAACATAAACTCTTCAATAAATATACTGCTGGTCTTGGGCTTAGACCTGCTCATCATGGCCGACCACTCGAAACTGCGTGCGTTACGACATACACACAATGAGCAGCAAAACTCAAACAAGCCGCTAAAAAATAAAGTGCCATGTTGTAGATCCCACTTGAATAGACTGTTGGCACCCTTCAACCACACATTGAACGACTTGGTCGTGATGTTTGGTATACCCGTAACTCCGTGATCGCTGAACAGCCACTCATAAAACAAGATTGCGTACACTACTGGAAAGTGGACGTTCATATACAGCTTGCGCAAACCGTTTTGGAGACTGGCTGCTCTCTGTCCATTGCGTTGATAGTGCCTTATTGTATTAACGCGTGTAAGTGTGGGTAGTGCACGTACTTTGCATTCGTCTTCGTGCATGTGTAACGCATGTTTTTGAGTAGGAAGTGGAACACATACATACTTGTGGAAGTACGTATGTCGATATAATCAAGAGATGATAAATACAAATACGCACACTTCGGTATATATGTATATGTCTGCATGTTCTAATCAATTCAATGCAAACAGCGCATCCTTACAAGTAATACATACACTATACAGTAACTTTTTATGGCCAAGATAGACTACAACCTGTATTCCCCAAGCAATCATATTTAAAATATTCCACACGTACAAAGGTATATATAAAGCCATCGCATTATGTATCATTATTACCTGGCTATAATCTCGTAGGTACGTTGTGTATAGGGATCCTGGTCTTTTATCTCTCTAAACACCCTCTCGAGATTCTCTACTGGGCGCACAGATGTCTTTTCCGTTGTCTCCAACAGCTCATTTTCCTCATTGGTTTCCATAGGCGTGAATAAAGTCTAATCAATCCCATCAAGGAAAATGTCATTTAGTACAAGCTCGTATGCATGTGAGAGTGTTTAACCTTTGTATGGCGAATGTGCGAGTCTCGACGCCAACTAGGCGAGCATAGTTCAGACATGAGTATATATACATAATGATAAGGAAGTACACATGTTTTACTGTGTGAATAAATCGCCTCCGGTGCTAGACGCTGTGCGTAAACGAACTTCTCAACATTCCACTGCTTACACTCCGAGTAGTACTGTATTCTCACACATAACAAACCTTGTTGGTGCTAAGAGCGAGACTAGTCAAGTCATCAGTACTGCTCGCAAAATCAGTCTCTCTGCGCTTCGTGTTTTTCACATTGGGCAAAAGAGACGGCCGTCTCAGCGGTCCAAACGAGTCCTCTTTAACGGTATTTAGCGGCCTACACAACCATCTGAACAAAGAGTCTAGGATTCTCTCTCTACATCTTCCCGTGTGTGCAATTGCTGCGTTCAACATCTGCTCAGTGGCATCAGTGAGCTCCTCGTCCAGAGTTTCATTCGCGGATGAGTTTATGAACGTCATAGTTGTTAGCACGAAGTATATATGAACGTGCTTAGGTGTCGCACCCACAAGGCATGTGCTAAACGCAACGTGTACTGCTTCAAGTACGCTCCACACCAAACGCGCAGTAAGACCTGGCCCAACGAGGTACGATGTATTCGTGAGATGAAAGTTGTACAGTTTCCTCTTGTTGTTGCTGTTGTTGTTGTCGCTGTGTATATGAGTGAATATAATGTGCATCTATGTAATGAATGTGTATGGTCATTTGTGTGTGTGTTCGCTTGATGTTTAGTTATGCGGGAATGGATACTACACAGGCATGTATGGTTCACCGGACGTCCAGTCAAGCAGCTGTGCTCCTCTCTCGTCTCGACAGAAGAAACGATCAGTTGAGATTAGATTCGACTTGTGTAGTGATGAAAACGGGGAAGGTGACTTTGACGTAGGCTTTTATATGGGCCTAATGTAGTAAGTACTCTAATCGCTCGTTCGGTGACATATTAACCAAAAGTAGTGTATTCATTGTTGTTTGTGCATGAAATGTGAGCGAGTCCATGTTAGATTTTCAGGTACCTCATCTTCATTCTCTTTTCTTTACTTCTTTACATCTTCAACCTCTCCTCATGACGTGCTGTTTCCTTTTCCTCGTGTAAATTCCAACTGGACGTACCTATCAACGAACTCATCTATACTATACTTTCCCTGCTACTTTCTCTATTAGTTCTCAATCATGTACTGTAACAACTAAGAACGCAGTGATCAATCTACCATCCGGTTCTCATACTTATTCAACCACATCAATCGTCTACTTACAATTGTCCAAGCAGACAACATGGTCTTGTATTCGTTATGTCCTTACAGCCTTAATGATATGAGATGTATGTTATTACATTTTTTAATATGTGCTGTGTTGTCGTACCATATATATAAGGAGTCTGACTAACGTGGCAATGGCCTGAGCAGCAATTTGAGCTTACATTGCACTTATGACAGCTACAAGCAAATGTACCGTTGTAACAATTAGAAGTAAGACAAGTAAGAGTGAGAAAACCTTACTACTGTAATATGTAGATGTGAATCTAAACCCCACACGTATCTTGCTTGGCTTTGGCGACAATCATATATTGCACTTGTAGTTTGAGAAGTGTAACATTATTACGCCAACAGGCACAGAGACTACGGCCCATATGTCTACCACGTAGGAAAAACACTCACTACTATAATAACATGAATATATTTGGAAGAGTGCTCTGTTTTCACGACGAGACTTTCAAGATTCTGCTTGAAGAAAGTGAAATTGTCTCTTGGGAAATTAAAGCTTCTCCTAGAAGAATGCACGTCGTCTATACAATCATTGGTTTGTATGGTCCTGAGTAGACTGACATGGTTTAGTGTATACACGAATCGTCAGACACATCAATATATACTGCCATTTGAAATGGAAGCTTGACAGAGGGTGCTTTGAAATATAATCTACAAAATGGCCTGTCTGTCCCTTCACATCACGAAGACAATCCGAGATGTAAACGTCGCGATGAATAAAGAGATGGTATCGAATAGACTGCATGCAGTTCTGGCACTGTGAAATAGCTCTTATCCACAAATCATCTTAAAAGTGTTCAGTCCAAATGACACTTGGAACATATGAACGCTGGACAGGATGACATTATGGCGCAAAAACCTGCAATGAAAGTTCCAACAACGTATAAAGTGGATGATATATATTATTACCTGTCGTTTGGGTTTTATTTTGATTTAAATGGCTTCTGTACGTATTCATTTTAAGTTAAACCGTAAACAAAAAACCCGTTTTCGTTTTTTATCTGGGGCGAAGATCACATATTCTGAGAACCACACACTGATCTTGGGCGATAACAAAGGCAATTTGTGTTACTAGACACAGCTCATTGCTCATATTCTAAAGGGAGTACATATACCACCTTTCACACACATAGTCACGCAATTTGCGAACGTCCCCTTGTGTAACAGTATTCACCATGTCGTCCATCTCAGTAACAGTAAAGAACGAGTCTGATCTCCTTGACGCAATTGCCGCTGTTCGAAGTGACTCAAACCCCGCAAATTGGGTTGTGGCCGGTCATGCCGGCAAACCCGACCAGATCGAGTTAGTCGGTTCAGGTACTGGTGACCTAGACGAGTTGAAAGCTGCTCTACAGGACGATAACGTTTGCTATGCATTGTGTAAGTGTATACGTCAAGACTGTATCGTACATATATACACTTCGTCATCGCACATATCGTTCCGCTGTCTATCTTTGAAGTATTTTTCTACACAAAGCAGAAGAATCATTTGAATATATTACACAATATGCAATCTATGAAAGAGCATATAAATAGTTTGATTTGCTTAATTGAAGTCTAATATTTCGCACATGTAGCCTGGTGCGTCGGGAGTAAGTATGATTTTCATAGAGTGGGTATTTCTAATTGTTTTCTCGGACCGATACCGAATATTATACCAAGTGAACGAACATACTAATATGATGCTGTACAAACGAACGCAATACTTGTTTGTTCTTGAATACTAGAATTGATGTGGTTGCAGCATTAGGTATCTCGTCTGAAATTGTATCGTCCATGTTAGTGGAAAATCTACTTACTACTAACCTAAAGAACTACCCTTCCTGCACATATTTCAGCGTATATCCACATAGCTTCACAATATCTTATCTCTGACATATTTGTATACATTTCAGTTCGCTTCGGAGAAAAGGTTGATGTCTCGTCAACTGTTAAGTTCCTGTTCGTTCATTGGGAAGGTCCGGATATGTCTTTCGTAAAGAAGGGAAGATACGGAATTGTCCGTGGTGACATTACAGACCGTTTCTTCTCTCCAGCCCATGTCGATGTTATTGGGCTGACAGACAAGAATGAGTTAACAAGCGCATGTCTTCAAACAAAGTAAGCTATTTCTCTGGAATGAACATATGCTGAAGCGTACAGCCAATATACACTGTAATTACAAATGCTTTCTGACATGCTCTGTTCCTTTAATCGTGCTCTGAATTTGCCTAAGATATATATAGACATCCTTTCCTACATTTTAATTCAATTCATACATGCTACGCTACATGTATACATACAAATGTCGTGCAAAAGATATAAAGGGCTAAGCGATATCGACATTGTGAAAATAAGGTAGTGCAATATAGTCTAGAACGAACTTTAAATTGCAATTGGTAAACACACATTTTACTGTCTTCATCTCATCTACTTTGAGAAGTTGGACATCTACGATTGTAAATATTGTCACATAATTTCCTCAAATCATAAATCAGAGGCAACATTGATCGAGTCCTGGAGAATGTTGCGGACAAGCAAGAACGCAGTTTCAGTAGTATCGTTCTTCCAAATATGACTCCTACTGCAGTTGACAATAGAGAAAGAACTTTCCAGGTAAAGAATACTGCCACTGCAAACAACGATATCCAGTTTTCGGATGACTTGAAAGCTGCTGTCGCGGACATTCGTAATGATGAGAGCTCCACGCAATGGTACCTACAAGTGTCTGTCATAAATATATGCAATTTTAGTAAACCAGATCCAATTCCAGTAAGCCCTCACGTTTTTGAGTACAAGCATCAGCATCGTACCAAGCAGACATATTTCTTTTCTATCAATTAGATTGTGAGTATGCTCTTCTACATAGTAAAAGGGTTAGAAATAATAGATTTGAAGACATTTTCACTTTCTTTGTGGATACATTGTTTGACGTACTCTGTAAATAATGACAGACACGCCAAGCCCTACAAAGGCAGAATGATATCCAAACACTTTGAAATATTCACCATAAACAAAAGAACAGAGTAATCGCTTTAATGCTCTGTATCATATACCACAGATTGACCAAGTTTTTGACACCTACCATTTCATTACTATATGAACACGAATAGGGTAATCGCGGCTTACGCTGACAATGACGCGCGCAAGCCACGCGTGACACTGTTTGCAAAGGGCTCGGATGGGGTTACTGAAATGGCGTCAAAACTTGACTCATCAATGGTGATGTACGCTTTCTGTCGAGTGCAAGACGTGTACGAAGGTATTAAAACTGTCAAGTTTGTTTACGTTCAGTGGATTGGATCCGATGTGAACCCCATGATGAAGGCAAGGACAAGTGTGCACAAGGGTGCCGTGCACTCCGTATTCGAGCCTTTCCATGTCTCATTTCAGGGAGTAGGAGAGGTCTCTGATATCTCAGAGGGCATCGTGGCTGAGAAGATTGGAAAAGCCTCGGGATCTATGAACTTTGTCAAGTCGGTAAGTTTGTTTTACGAAAGACCCAGTATTTATTCGGTACAAGTATGATATTGCATGTGTATTGTGACCAGCCATTTGTTCATGAGTATTACGACAAACGAGAGGTCTCTGAGATGTCTGACATATATGTATTTAGATACACGTCTTATAGTTGATTTTTAACTTGAAGACTGTGTTCTGTATTGTATGGGATATGTAGGAGAGCTAGCATGCACACATTCAAAAGAATTTACATCACCACACGATCGTCTCGGCACTGTGACACGGAAACCGTTTTTTATTTTTATTACCTACAAGTGAGAGTTTGTATAAACATGTCACATGTTCATATGCGTATGAATTGTTTCGCTGCATGTAGCAGTACATATACGTAATGTATGAAGTGACGTCTATTTTGAACTCTTGAAGCTTTCCAGACCTTTGCACTATTTTTGCTATGCCCTACGCAACTAGAGCACTATAATGGTACTTAGTATGATGCACATGTCTTTCTAATGCAGTCTGCTGGAAGTTCTTAAATGTATGAAGTGTTCATTTGATAACCTGTGGCCCAGGAGTGTGTGCTGTCTTCCTCAACGATTGATTCGCCAATGTATCAGTTCTCCTCCAAACATCATAATAAAACATAAAATAAGCCTATATGCTGTACATCCAAACAACGGTTGCATGTTTCTCGCCGATGTGTTATCAGTTTTAGTTTTTCAGTTTCAATAGTTTCCGCACGAGTTATAAACATGACCTCTGAGTGAACGCTGAATTTAGCACGGCAAGGAAAGCGTGATTAAGATATGATGCTCAATTTGTTTGATACTATATAGCACTGACAGGTATTTGAGGGAATAATAATAGCTCGTTATTGTACATTCACTATACATCATTTGCTACGATCAAATGCGAGTTCATGGAATGTGTTATGCATGTCTTCGCGAGATTTTGTGTGCGCATGTACCCTGCTATTTAAACAGAAGACGTGGTGTACCTGTGAGAGTGTGCATGACGGGTATACACATTTACACTTTTTGCTACATACTGAAGAAGCAAAATTCAATATTATACGTTTATATATTGACTACTATTCACAATCATGTAATTCAATCTATTTACAAAACAGACAATTTGATTCTTTTCGTGTTGCTTCCTTGCTCCTATACAAATTTTCGGCCTTTCGGCTAATATGTGTGTATTTAATAGTGACTGTTGGACCTCGTGTGTAGTAACAACCTATGCATACGCATCAGTGTGATGACCACAAACAGAATCTTTCAACAGCACAAAGGCAGCATGCCACGCCTAAGCAAGAGCAGACCAAGTGAGTGTATTTGTACATTTCCGTGATGAGTTAGTTCAACTTGGCAATTATCACCCAAGAACATTAAAACGAGTATATACAGTCGGCCTCCCCAATAAACTATTAGCAAAGATAGATAGCGTATTGGTGTCACGTTCATGTGAGCAACCATCACACTATATACGCACGTGCAACTAGCCATTCTTGGGGAGGCTAGCATGTCAAGCTGTTTCCTTGTCGGACAAAGAGGAGCTCAACATCATAGCTAGACGAGAACCCAAAGGCCTCTTTGAACTTATTATAGGTAAAGAACTCTTTGTACCCAACATGGGTAAAGGGCTCTTTGTGGCATTGTGTACTTGCCGTGCGTTTTGTACATCTTGTCGATCTTGATTTTGGATGCGTTTTTGATAGTGGGGTGAATGGGGTGAGCGGGGTTGCGGTTGCCCAAGGGAATTAACATGACGGTGTGCATTCGAAACACCCTCCCTTTCTGCACTCACTAACCTCATCTGTGTGTGCTGTTTATTTTGATTCTGACTTATTTGGGAATGTTTTGTGATTTCTACCTGCTGGTGCTGTGGGTAATTTGGCGACTGGTAGGGCTGGGTGTGACGATACTGCTGTGTCTGTGGGTGTTGTGGGTAAGACAGTCCCGCATCCTGCTCTTGCTCCCGAAATATTTGCTGCCTGCCTTGGTATGGGTACGAGATACTTGATGACACGGACCCCATCCCATTGTCGTGGTTATCGTGTCTGCTATCTAAAAAATCTCTAACACCAGCATTTATTATCACGCTACTGCGGTCATCTACTCGCACATCACAATACTCCTTTTCCATCTCCTGTCTGTTCACATCCTTGCCTCTCACAATATTCGGCATGGTCAATGAAGTAGAGGAACTCGCGCCCTGAGATGTTGACGTCATACCTGCATAGTCTGGTGTGTGATCACCACCACTATACAACATACGCTTCTTGGGTGGCAACACAGTTGGCACAGGTGCAGTTACAGGGTTAGGTAGCGAAAACGAACGCTTTGTGGTTGGTTGAGCTGTGTGTTGACTATAGGCAGACTTATGCACATGATGAGGATGTGTTTGTGAATAGGTGGTAATAGACTGTTGTTGCGATGTGGGAGGAAATGGGCTTCCTGTCCTTCGAGACATGTATGGGTGTGTCTGTGGATATCTGTTTCGTGGTAGTTCCGACGTTGAGGATGAATGTGTTATCTCGTCCGCTCCTATAAATGTTCTCGCATCCTCATGCCGTAGTTGGGTTAGCGGGTATGTGCGAGAGCATGCTGATGGCGGAACCTGTGCGTTCGAGATCATGTTGTTGTCCGCATATGTGTTATTCACGTACCCTGTAATACTGGAACACCTGGACTCACTCTCAGCCACACTGCCACCAGTATCACCTCTCATACCTAATATGCGGTCAACAGAAAAGTTAGTGGAAGGAGACCAAGCCCCACTACGACTTCTTTCTTCATCTGCAGTTTCAATGCACCGTTCCCCGTCTGATGAACTGCTATACTTACAGCTGGTGCGCGCATGTGGTGAATAACACTGTCTTCGAAATTCGGCATGGGAATGCGAATGCAGACACGGGTGCAGATTAGTGCGAAATGTTGTATCACTCAACGAAGATTGCTTTGGTGACGTTGTGACAATCACCGATGCTTTCGTCGAAGTCTGTGTCTTTCTGTCAGTGTGCTCTTGAGCACGTGTTTTAGTTTCAGATAGTGTGTATTTAAATTCTGTAGGACTGTCGTTTGCTGCAATGGGCAACAAAGGTAAGGCCTCATTGCTCTCTTTTTGCCGGCCTTGTTGTTCGGACGATTGTTTGTTTTGTGTTTTGTGATGTGATGGAGATGAGATTTGTGGTGAAGATGCCCGTGGAACAGGTAAAGAGGGGTATCCAAGTGCACGTGAAGATGCTTGTGATGGTACACGATCCGATTCATTAGTATATTTCAGCCAATTGGATGGCATTCCTTGTCCAACGCTAGGTCCTTTACTATCGCATATACTAATCCCAGAATGATCACTTGGACGTGTAGGCGCAAGACGGATTCCGCTATGAGGTGCCGCAGTTGGTCCCATCTTCTGTATGGTAGCCTTATTAGGATTAACTTTACTTCCGCTCTCACTATTTCGAAGTAGCGGGGACGTGGATACGGGGTTGACTGTACAATGAGCTGATGATGCAATAACAGTATCGGTAATTTCAACTGAATCTTCAGGTTTACTGTCCGTCCTTCCTTCCAACTGTTGTGGGTTTTGTTGTGAAGGCCTTATGTATCCAGACTCCAAAAGAATATCCACATCTTCACCCATGCCATCCGTACTCGTCATCTCACGCGCATTGTTTAACTTGCCCTTCAATTTTGTTGCCCTTGCAGATGCCTGCCATTGTTTCTTAAAAGTGTTCACGCCTTCGCGAGTGTTTGCAGTACTACCAATAACACCATCACCTACCACATTAAACGTAGAATGTGGTACGCTTGCACGTGGTGCAGCATGTGCGGGGAAAGGCACGTGTACTATGGTCTGAGGTTGAATGTAGCCTCCACTTGTGTCATCGGTCGATGATTTGAGCGAGGTTTCTGTCGACATGTTTTCCGCGGCTTTGCGTATTGATATTGCATCTGAATAGGATATTCAAGCAAATGAAGTAAAATAAGCTGCATATATGTACGTGAACTTCGAAGAGTAGGTGAACATTAGGTCATGTGAAAAGAACTTTTGCGGGTGTTGTGTTTGATGTGAAAAGTAAAACGAAATAGTAAGCAAGCACATACAATGTACAAATGTATCCACAAGTATACATGCGAGTATTGTACGTATTGTGTTGTACTGTACTGTACTGTACTGTACTGTACTGTACTGTATTGTATTGTATTGTATTGTATTACATGGTATGGCATGGTATGTATATCAGTATACATGGATAAGTGAATAGAGCAATCAAGAAGCAAATAAAAAGCACACTCATTGGATTCGTATGTGGATAAAACGCCCTAGAATATGGCATGTACACGCACAAACTCACTCACAGTCAGACAATTTCAATCTGTACCGAGCATGTGCTCATAAACTAACTCATATATGCATTAATGCATAGGTAGATCAGTACAGTGTTTGAGTGGCTATCGCTCAGCTCCCTAGTTTTTCCCACATAATCTCAACCAACCTACTCTCTCACCTCCATGAATACCAAACAGTAAAACAAGAATCCCGCAGGATCAAACTCATATATCGATACCCAGAGGGTTATGACAGGGTTATGAATGCTATGCGAATGGAATGGCATAGTGATCCTAGTCAGTGCGTCTATGCGAGTGAACGGGTAAATAAAACATCCCACAAATACAGATAACTACATACCTCCGCTCGTAGGATGTCTACTTCTTTGTGAGTGCGAGAGTGCATCCATTGCTTCCTGAGCCCTCGCTTCCTCGCTAACAGATGCCATAATCATAGCATCTCTTACAGTACTCTCACTCGAACATACAGCCGAATTTATAGCCACATTAATGGCCTTCGCCTGCAAACTCCCGGCATCACCTAAATTACCAGCATCACCTACACTACCACTTCTCTTTTTCTTTTCTTTTCTTGCACTCACACCACTGGTACTTATATTGGTGTCTAATTGTATAGTGTTCGCGACAGCACTACTTCCGCTCACATTTTCAGTCAACAAACCGCTCGCATTCACAGAATCTCTCAACGACTTGCACTTCTCATTTTCTTTCTTAATTCGTTTCATTGCCTTTCTCTCCCTCGTCCTCTCCTTCCCAGCCGAATTATTAAGGATCTTGTGACCACTACTATCAATTGCGTTAACCACTCCGTTTGCCTGTGCATGTATGGATGTATGAGCGAAAGGTACGTTTACAAGTTTTCTATCGTCAACACTCGGGAGAACGATATCGCGGCCATCACTTTCCCGCTCAAGCCCCTTCGCTCTGTCTTTCGATTTATCCTTTTTCTTGTCCTTTAATTTAATTATGAGCTCCTCACGTGCATTCGCGCGCTTGCCACTATGCTTTTCTTCCTTAGTTGTGGTGTCGTTTTCGTTTTCCTCTTCCTGCCTCTTATGATCGAATGACAAGATACAGGGAGGTGCACTCAAACTCTCACGTTCACATGTACTCCCTGTAATGAGTGTAGCTTCAGACTGTATCCTGTCCGAGCTCATGTGTTTCGGAGTTGCCTTGACCTTTTGTTGAGTAGAAACCACCGTATTCTCTCTCTCTTTTCTTTTCACCCCGTCCGCTTTATCGTCTTGACTACTGTCAATACCAGATTTGACATTCGTGGTATTATGATTGTCCTTCACGTGCATATGTGTGTTCATATGGGTAGATGTGGGTGCGGAAGTAGACGATTCTATCACACAGCTACTAGAGGCCGACGACGATGAATCCCTTCTGTTCGTTTTTGAGGTATCCACTACACCTACCTCTCCTTTTAATCTCGCTGCATCTACACATGTCCCTAAACCACTATTTCTACTCAACTTCTCGTCACATTTGAGTTTATCATTGACACCAGCTGTCCTGATTTTTCCTCTTTCACTTAGAACCTTTTTGAGTGTTTTACTTCCGTTTGTGTTAGCACTCTTCGCATTCACTGTACTACTATTATTTCTCGCATTTCCGTTGCGTTGCACTTTTTCATTCGCAGCGGTACATAATTTCGTACCCGTAACTAATTTCGTATTCACTTTCCCACTCCTATCCTCCTTAATTCTTCCATTCGCAACAGCAGCAATCGCAGCCTCACCCGAAAGCCATTTTCTCTCCTTTCCATCCCACACTCGATTAGTTTTTGTTTTTACCTTCGTGTCATCTTTGGGATTTGTAACTATCGCAACGGACTCGTTTCTCGCTGTGACCCCCATCTGTGCTTGAACTTTAACCCCCTCATTCTTGTAGTTGGGCAACTCTTCCATTGTCGTGGATAATTTTGACTTGGCCGAGCGGCTGATATCTGTGTTCAATATGTTGTGAAATGAATATTTGTGAGCATGTCTGCTAGTGTGTTGCATGTATGATTGTATAGCAGGCGAGTTTAAAAAGCATACCCTTCTTCGAAGTGTCGTTCTTCCTTGCTTTCCTGCTCTCACTTGCACGAGGACCCTTCACCTGATTCTTCTTATCGCCAAGCTGTTGTGATGAGTGTGGGGGTTGCTGCCTCTTAACCTCCTTCTCCCTTTCCTTGCTTGGTTGTGTGAATATAGTCAATGAATCACTTTTTGTCACACCTGTAGCTACATCCACATTCTTCACATTCTTACTATGATCATTTGGCATTGGTTTGCTTCTTTTGGCCATCGGCTGTGCCACCACACACCCGTCACCATCAGAGCAACCTTCTCCCTCCGAAGATGTACTTATGGCTCGCTTTCGTTTCCCACGCACTCGGGCAGTCTTGGCCTTACCAGACACACTTGCGCCTGCATCTACATTAATTTTACTACTGGTAATATTTGCGTTCGTGTTTGCATTCAACGATGTTGATACGGGCTTAGATGGGCGTGTATATGCATGTATAGCCTCAGTGGATATGTTCGCAACATTTGTCTCCTCGTCTGCGTGGGCGTCATAGAGGTCTTTCTCTTTTGGTTTATCCACACCAATATTATCACACACATGCTTATCGTTCTTTTCTCCCTTCTTTGACATACGGTCACTCTCGGTCTCACTGTTTCCTTCGCCAGAACTAGTATCTTCATCCCCTCTATCCGGGCCTATACGTACATTCACTCCACGTTTTACTTGTTCATCCGTCAATATCTGCGACTCCATCACCCACTCTTCGTAACGACTGCTCCATCCCTTATAATGTGCGAGGTAGTGTGGGACAGGAGGGTTGCGCATAAGAGATTGGCTGCTAGAGCCACGTGCGCTCTTGCGCCCAGTGTATTTGAGAGACCGTTTAATTATCTGAATATTTGGGCAAAAAGTATGCGTGAGTGTCTGTTCGAATGTGTACAACGAAAACAAGTATGGATATTATAATGTGTACAGACGAAAGCGACAAGTACATATTCATTGAAGTGTACAGTAAAACTATTTTTTGATACGCCAACTGTGTAAAGTGAGATAGCATCGCACGAGTCCTTGCATATGAGTGTAAATATCCGAGTTATCTTGTGGAGAGGTGAGGTGTGCCGCACAAGTGTGCAAACATATCTATCCCATGGAAGTGAGCGTTTGAGTACACATCTGCGTGATCGTACAAATGTGCTTGATCGTACAAATGTGCTTGATAGTACAAATGTGCCAGTTAATTGGTGCACAGGTCAGCGAAATGACATTGAGACACGAAGACCCACATGCATATGTACACTAATATTCGCACTCATATATAATATAGACCACGTGCACAAAAGCGCGATACACGCAGAAGATATACACAGGTGAACACCTTCAATGGCAATACGGTACATTTTCTACTCCGTTTGTCCCATTTACAGCACATAAACTACTAATCAACATATACTCTCATACAATCATTGTCAAAGAATCATATTATACTCGCCCTGGAAAGCAGCAAGTTGTACGAGAAAGCATATGTATCGAACGTCAAGTACAGATGTTTAGCATTGGCAGCAGACATACCACATATCGACATTTATAACGATACCTTGCCAGCATAAATCTGCCCGTCGTCAAAGGACATTGCGTATATTTTCTCACCCACCTGCCTTGAATATAGAAAAGAAAATTCTTGCTCAAGGTCAGGTGGAAGTGTATCTGACTCTGAATTCTCCGGATCTCCGGAGTGTGGTCTGCCAATGCGTTCGCCGTCGGCCCCGTGTGTGCGTGACCTTGACACTTGCCTAACACCACCACCACGCCGACTAGTAATATTTGCGAAAGGAGAAAAGTCATGGGATAAGCATGAGTTTGTGTGTGTACGTACGTGTACGGTATACATTTAACATTTGGTATGCATATATTCTGCCCAATAAATACTATTGAAATAAATGTGGTGAAGATTTCGGTGCAAGCGCTTAAATGTTCGTGCAGGATGAACACAGACATGCATGTTTATGTGCACAACATAGGAGGCCCAGTAAAATGAAACCTCTGTAGTTGAAAAACTCAAAATAACAACGACAATTACAAAAAGCCAGCACCAAACGACTATACGAATACAACACAGTGCACACCAAGCACATGCAAATATTTATAAACATATACGCGAGAATTTCATACCGGCGCGCATTCGTGTGCTTGCGTTTACGTTCCGAGGCTTCAATGACTTTTTTCTTCTTCTTCTTTCTAGCCTCGTCATGATACTCACTCCCACTAGAACAAGACTCGCTCTCGTCGGAAGTGAATATCTCAGTAGTAGACTTTGGCATGTTGTATTTGCGTTAATGTGTCTCTTGTGATGTATGTGGTTGTAAATGTTTATACGCACGTGAACGTGTTAGAGTGTACGTGAGTACCACATATGCACATTCACGCAAAAGCAGTGCACATTCAATTTTCCGTGCAGTTAAGATAATAGTTTAACCGACGGATGCACATGCGTGACGAGTAGTCCGCATTATTATAAGAGTGTAAAGTAAGGTGGTTGAAATCTGTCAGTCCCCGTCCACGTTTCGACTCGTAAGGCTACAGTATATACATTTATAAATTTTACTTACAAGTCGTGTATGCATTTAATAACAAGCATAATCTTCTTCTCAGTGAAGGAACTATTGACCTGTGTGTGTGTGTGTGTGTTATCTATATATACATGCATATAATATATATATATAGGCAACGACGTGTGCTATAGCCGTAGAAGATCGTACAACGTGGTGTGTGTGTATATATGTGTGTATGTGTTAGTATGTGTGTGTATGTGTGTGAAAGTGTGTGTAAGTGTGTGTATGCATGCGTATGTGCATGTGTGTGTGTTTGTGTGTAAGTGTGTACGAGTGTGAGATTGTTAGGTAGCGATAGTTTTCGAGTGAAATGGCGTTACGAACGTACGTGGTGTCCGTTGAACAAACCGTTTTAAGTTGTTTTCAACACAGCCCCCCGCCAGCCAGCCTGCGAGGCAGTCAGCCAGCAGTTAGCCATCCCGTCAGGCCATAGCCGCAGCCCCCCAAAACCTGGCCCAGGCCTTATGATCCGCTCGCTTACCACCTGTACTAAACCTTGCGTACCGTTTGGCTCACCCGAGTCCCCCCCATCCCTACACACCACAACAGCACAATCAGAACAGCACAGCAAAGCCCCACCAACCCGTAATAGCACTTGAACCACTGCCATAGAGTAGTAGCCCAAGGTCTGAAATTGATGGCGTCGTTTATTAGATTTAGAACATCTACATATGACTTTATCTTTACTCGTACACCCCAAGTAATTGCGTCGTTTATTAGATTTAGAACATCTGGAATCACCTCCACCTCAAACCCCTGTTTCCCTACCACCTTACCCCGCACAACAAAACCATGCCAACAATAAAAATTTCAAAAACAATTATAAAAAAAAAAAAACCCCTCCCTCCGCATCTCTAGATCTAATACATGGCACGATGCGTCCTCATGGACTCACTTGATTGTCACCCACCGTGGTATAAAACGGCTTCTAAGTGGTGGATGACAATAGTGACAGTTGAGTAGCACCGATATAACTAAGCCTGCCTTTTGTTTTGTAAACAAAACATTTCATTAATAGTATGCAGAAACATACAATTCGATCCTATCTATGTAGTCTGATATACTTAACTGCAACTGGCCATTGCCATTCCACTCCTGTTTTGTACATGTACATGCTGCTACACAAAACATCAAGTTTATTTGTTTGAATGTCGTCACTTTCCTATGCTCCATAGCGAATTATACACTTCTACTGGACGCAAATGTAGCACTGGACAATTTTACCTATTCATGACTTCTCTGGTAAGTGTCGTTTATACGATTAAATCGAGTTTCTATTTATTATGAGGCGTATGCTGGCATGTTTTTAAGTATAGCATTCGTGACAACCACATGGTAATTAAGTGCGCTTTTCTTACCTGTACTCAAAGTTGAATTTTCCATTTTCAATGACTGGTCTTATGACAGTGAATTCCCGTAAGCTCCATTGTATACTTTCTACCGCATCAATAAGTAGTCTGATCTTCTTTCACGTATTTCAACAAACACATCAACCTGAATATACTAAATACGGTATACATGATCAACGACTCTTCACAATCACTAGTATTTACACACTGCATGTAAAACACTGTCTTGTGATCGTTCTCGTTCATTTATTAATGACGGAAGTTGCTCTTGGAAATATATGAATTCAATGTCGATTTTCCCCAAGATATTATGTTCAAAATTATGTTCGGAACGTACAGTCGGAAAAAGAAAGTATCATAAGGTAGTATAAATTTGCATTATTGCCATGTCGTTTCTGTTCAAGAAGCAAATTAGACAACAAGACAGTGGCAATTATTTTGGAGTGCTCAGAACTTGATAGAAATTTAGATATAGTGGTGCACTGCATTTATTTTTTGTAACCCCTTTGTGACAGACTATAAATACATATGCATTTTCTTCAGTAGTCTCCTCGTTCGACCATGTCAATGACTGAATAGTATGCAAGCTTGGGCTCGTGATTCTTACCAAATAATAATGGATAATCGGTGCGACCCTTGATTGGCCAGAAATTATACCACGTGTGGTCGTCACTAAGACCCCAAAAGTAAATAGCTGATATTTTATCCTTTTGTCTCATAAGCATCTGGAAAAACTTGCGATAGTGTGCAGCCAATTCAATGGAAATTTT
This sequence comes from Creolimax fragrantissima, assembly GCA_033442365.1. NCBI lineage: Eukaryota > Ichthyosporea > Ichthyophonida > Creolimax > Creolimax fragrantissima. Next base: position 450,028 of record JAWQFL010000003.1, read on the forward strand.
GTCGGGCAAACCATCAGGGTAGGGGTTGACGCCTTTCTGGAAGTCTAATGGGAGAGAATCTAGTTCAAGAGCACGACAGCAGCTCCATCCTTCAGGGTTTACGCTCACATCAATCTCAGTCACCATTACATCAGCACCTGCTTTAGCGAATTTTTCAATAGAATTTTCAAACTGAGCGACGGTGGCTGTGACGTAAGTGCCGACAAAAGGATGCTGTACGGCTCCTTCAACGGAATACTGATGACCTTGCATACCAATTCCATCGATGGGCACCCCCTCGTCTTTCATTTCTTTGAAGAGTTTGGCAAGACCTTCCGCCTTCGTAGACTTCCACAGATGATGACCATTGTAGTACAACTCGGCATCGGGATCTGCCTCGTGCGCCCAGCGAAAGGCTGACTTAATACCTTCACGTCCCAAAGTACGGGGGAGGGTAAAGTCCTGTCGAATCTCACCGTCATTATCGAGCCATTCATTTACCACAACCCATCGAAATACTTTGCCTTTATACCGACCAACAACATCTTGAATATGACGCTTCATTCTTTTCATAAGCTTGTCTTTAATATCCTCGTCTCGAATTCTGCTGGTGATCCAACCTCCGCCCTTCCATGTTAGTGAGTGGCCAATGATAGGAATACCGTTATTTTCGCCATAGTTTATTAGCTTGTCTGCCCCCTCCCAATGATAAATACCCACGCCCGATGAAATGAACTTCCATGCCATGTAGTTTTCAGGAACTAGTACATTATAGTTATCTTGCACCAATCTTTGAGTATCGCTTCCTCTTACAAGTTCCTCACTGGGCTCTCGAATGGACGCTCCTACTAAGAAGTCTCGTTTAAACACGTCCGCCAGCAATTGCATCTTGGGCTTCGAATTACATTCAGGCTTAATTCCCTGCCACTTTCCATTCTCACACACATGATCTTGTGCTGAACCGACCTTTGAGACTGGGCAATATACCTTGCATTTGTTTCCCTCCAAGCCATTTCCACAGTTCGAGACAACACCTTCATAGTCAATGGGGTCGCACTTGCTCACATCCCCAGTACATACTGGGTACTTACCTTCCCAGACGAGTTTGCCATCCTCATTCTCGACGCACCTTACACTACCCTCCCCATCGTTGCCGTCGATTCCCTGATGGCGACAGTCAATCTTACAGAGAGTATTTGGTGATCTGCGCTTGCACTTATAGTCTCGCGGCTTGTAAATTGGATCAAGCCGAAGCACTTCACATCTATTATTTTGATCTCCGCGGCAGTGCGGCGGAGTGCCTTTCCAACTCAAAGTCTTGTCCGTGTTTTCAAGGCACTGATACTGCCTGCGCGACCCCTGATACCCTTTCGCACATTCGACATAACACAGGGAGTTCTTTTTCCCGTCAGAGCACTCTTTAGTGACATACATGATACCAAAATCACCCAACGCTTTGCATTTCACTGCGCTCTGATTGCTGTCGAGTGCGTCGTCAAGACTTTCTTCCAGAGTATCCGCCCTGTTAGTTGGTCGGGGTTCCCCATCAGCAACCGGGGATGTAACAACACTGTATGCGAATGCAACGAATAAAGCCAAAGTCTTCAAGTATGATGATGCTCCCATAATGTGTGGTATTGTCTAACTAAAACTGTGATCATGTAGTTTTATTTATTGTTTGCATTCATGCAATCGATAAAAATGATGTTTGCAACGAATGAACGAAGGATTATATATATTAAACACTTCCACGTATATTTCAAAGGCACAATTAACCCTGCTATCGACTTTTAATTTAGTTTTACTCTCCTAACAGTATATGATATGATAAACACTAATAGCTGCGCTTCCTGTCTATCTGTCTACCTGCCTGGGCCGAACGCGAACAATTTAATAAATGCCTTGAGAAGAGACGTATGTGCACTGTTTCTTGAATTTGATTTTACTGTGTTGGTTCTAACTAGCGTCCACAGGATCTCTCCATTCTTTTCGAGTATTAGTAATTCGATTTCACTTCGTGTGTTACGTTTTCAAGTGTTGGGTTGTATTCGTCGTAAATGATTCAAGGCGTTAGTACCTTGAAAACGTGGGCTTCATAATACATGGCTTTCAATACGTAAACGGAAATTAGAAAAAAGATTTCAGTGCATTTTTAATGGGCGTAAACTAACGCAAAACGATACACATATGCTAAAACAGGAAAAGTATTGACCAATGAGGTTCTTTTGTCTGTCCTTCCGTAAAGACCGTACTACCGTGAAGCCAATCAAACACACGAATTCAATGCCTTCCATTTCACAACCAAACGTTATATTCTTCATGTCCAATAATATGTGGCTTACGTGTTCCTCACATATTTTAAGAATACAGTATCTGATTGGTTGTTTTTAGTTCGTGCGGTAACCTAGAAATAATCGCTAACCTCTCCAACCGAACACGTCTGTGTGCTTCAATCCATAAGAACCGAGCACGTCTGTGTGCTTCAATACATGCGAGATAGGGAGTAGATAGATATCATGTTGATTAAGAACAGAAAACTTTTTTATCTGGGGTTCGTTCCCAGTGACACTCATTTTTTGCTGTTTGAGTATATAATGACTGTTTCTACGATGGACTGCTTGCTGTTCTTGCATTTAGAATTATGTGTTGCAGTCTAACGTTCTCGTGCTGAGAATATATACGTAGTTTTGCGAATTGAAGTGACCATGCAATCGTGGAAGTTTAATCAATATTATTTGTCCTCGCATGTGTAGTGCATGTGACCGACACGCTTCCCTCTTCACAGTAGAGGTAATACGTACACGAGTGAATGATGAACTTACACGTGCTTTTGAACGTATGCACTTGGTGTAAATTACATATATATATATATATATATGTGTGTATGTTTGTGCTGGTGTGTTAGTTTGTTGTTCTGTTGTTCTGTATGTTGTGTGTGATGAGCGTTCCTTTACATTCACTCAGCTCGGGCTACGACATGGACCGTATGGAAAATCTTCCCATTCTCTGTTAGCGATACATCACATGCAGATATTGTACATATAGTATTGTACATATATGTTTAAGGGATAAAAGGAATTCCCGTGCCCACTCTAGTGCGGTAATCCTTATAGCTAGCGAAAAAATCTACTAGAGTCTCCTCCTCGGTTTCAATGCGGTCGCTAAAAAATTTATAAGACGCCATTGCGTATAAAACCATACACTGTATGGATGTAAGATTGAAAGAAAGGATTGTTAGCGAAAATTGAATTTCAAGTAGAAGTGAAATTTGACACTTTTACTTGAAATAAACGTAATGAATATCAATATTAGCATACTACTCAAATCAAACGCATCGTATTGCAGCTATCGGAAAATCGAAGTAACATACCAGCGTATGCGAAAATTCATTATCACCACACTAAGAAAGTGTATTGTGGTGATAGGACACCGCATTCCGCGGTCAGACTAGGAGTGTGCGCATGCAGTCATTCAGTTACGTGAATAACTTACATTCACAATTGTGCAGCGTAAATAGTATTCTTGTATTCATATACTTACCCCTGGATTGCAGAGAAGAATCTGTGTTCCAACTGACCACCAAAACCAACCGCAGTACCCTGGATGGCGAGATATGCTGCATATCAACAGGTAAAAACACTCACAATATGAGTTGACATTTCAAAACTGTCGGCATGTATTATACACAGAACTACCAACTACATAGTAGGCTTGTAGGCTTACAATGGCTCTGGGTCATTCGATGAGACAAGCATATGCATTTGGTGATGCTTCGTCCGGACAAAAAACTTGAATGAGCTATAGTGTGTATATGTACCAAGATTAAGCACACGTACACCGATACAACAAGGAATAACCGACTTGGAATGATAATCTCGGGCACTGTCATTGCACGCACACACCTATATATGCCATTTGTGACTAGCACATGTGCATCACGCTTGTTATACTGGATGATGTGGGTGAAGTTTGATCCAGCCGTCCACATAGCAATCGTTCGCATTGCCTGTCCACACACCGCGATTGAAGCCCCTTATGAACATGTAAAACATCACGGAGTGAATGCGTATTTGGGTGTTCTTGTTTATCCTCGCAGTGCACTATACGTACACTCACGCACATGTATATATGCGTGTGCATGAGATTGTATACTATACTGTATCTGATATGCGTGCGCATGAGATTGTATACTATACTGTATCTGTGCGTGCACGTGTGTTTTCGTGTGGTACATTTATAATGAAATTAGAATCTACGTATATGTAGATGGCATTATACAGTTACAAACACTTCAGTGCAAATATAATAGCGCCCATATATAAAAATAGGCATACCAACGTAGAGTACCCAAGATCCTTTCATACTGGGGAACAGGACGAGCTCCACTAGATATTCGAGCCAAGCTGCACTCACGGCAATGCCGTACTCTTTGCTCTGGTTGATTAAAAATGCTGCACACAACGTTTGCACAAACACACATACATTATTGTAATATATACCCACGGTTGATTAAGAAAAATGAGTATGTGATTGATAAGCGTGCAACGAAATTCCGGTATAGACAACAGCGTATGGGTGTTCATTACACAATGATCCGTTGTATAGTAAAACTTGAAAAGAATAGTACGAAAATTTCGTTCACAAATGACCTCTGTGGAATACACAATTTCACAAACGGAAACAATAGAATTATAAATTTCACATAACTGAACTCTCCCAGGAAACGTACAGTCCGTCCACATGGACGTAGAAAATAAAGTCTTTAGCGTGGTATCTATAAGTGCTCATAGAAGACGCATATAATAACTCTTTGTTGTGCGTATAGGTTGACAGTACAAAGTACACATGAATATTGAACACCCTTATCATCACCGAAATTTAAACATATTTAAACCATCGTTTCAATCTCGTAAAAACACTAACCACCACAGTATTTGTCAAGTCACACGTCTTACAATCAATGCTTAGACCTTCGGGATTGAAAACAGCCGTCGTGAAGAACTCAAGGAAATGATAGGTACAAAGGAATAAAATAAACAGTCCAGCGCCAGTAAAACTGAAATCAGACGTGAGGAAAGCATTATGAGCTATGAATGGACAGTAGCGGCAGATTGGTTGTCTAGAAAACAAGACTGGAAGAGTAATGAGACGAAATCGTGTACGAACATTAAAAGGTATGCAATGAAACGGAGTTGAGAAGGATTTATGACAAGGCATTAGTGCCAAAAGACTTCATTCACAAGAGAGAGATAAATAATCTACGGATCACGTGTAAGCCTGTGTGTGTGTGTGTGTGTGTGTGTGTGTGTGTGTGTGTGTGTGTGTGTGTGTGTGTGTGTGTGTGTGTGTGTGTGTGTGTGTGTGTGTGTGTGTGTGTGTGTGTGTGTGTGTGTGTGTGTGTGTGTGTGTGTGTGTGTGTGTGTGTGTGTGTGTGTGTGTGTGTGTGTGTGTGTGTGTGTGTGTGTGTGTGTGTGTGTGTATGTATATATGTATGTATGTATGTATGTGTGTGCGTTTGTTCGTTTTCGTATGTGTTTATGTATGAAAGTGTGACCAAATTTTGTCACCTTGTATAGATGGCAACCCATGTGCCCAGCATGCCGACGGTGACTAGAACTGCAGTTGTCGCTGTCATCTGAGCCCGCTCATCCAATGATATGAACCACTGCACAGCATTGCGCACTGCAGTATGAACTATCTCCATACCTTTTACGTGTATCACTTGTGTTATCTTTGTTTGATTTATGTGTTTAACCATTATAAATATGTAGTTAAGTCTGTTACAAGCTTCAGTATTCATTACATTTGTTTTTTTCACGCGTGGGAACATTCAGTCCAGCCATCCAATGAGAAGGAATTACTTCAGATTTCTACCCGATACGTTTCATTCACACTCAGGTTGCTAATGGTTACAGAACATTCTTGACTGCACATATTACACAGCACATAATAGACAAGTACAGTGGTCCTTAGTAGAACTATGATGTGTGTTGAATCAGTGAAAAATTATACTATTTGTATTAAATCGAGTTGTTATAGAACTTCAAGCCTCAATTATAAACAGTGGTACAAATAAGGATAGGCGACATGATCAAATCTACTTGGGAAAATTTTTACAAAGTACAAGCACATTAAGTTTGACGTCGAAACACATTGAAATTAAATATGGAGTGTCGAGTAAGAAACGTAGCGCGGTAAATGAATAGTATATGGTTTTAAGGGTAATTACGACAACTAAATAAAGATTAAATTAAGCAGAATTCACAGGTTTATCAACTGACGAACCACCATTCCGAAGACTGATTATCTCTTCTATTTTTCCGGTATTGTACCATGATATTTTTTTTCGGAATTACAGAGACAAGAGCTGCATTGCAAGCTTCTCATATGCAGGAACCAAGCTTATTAGATCGTCCAACCCAATGTACTCACGAGGGCAGTGTGCGTCAGTGATTGACCCGTGCCCATACAGGACGGCGCGACCATCAAACTTGAGGTACGGGATATCTGTGTTGAAACTTGCCACACCGAATGCGAAGCCCGTCACTAGATTTTCCATGTAGGTCATATCCACAGGATCATTCTTAGTAAGTACTTGGACAGTGATATTCTCGTACTCTCTACACATTTTCTCCACAACGCCCAGTATACTTTCGGGTGATGAAATAAGACGGAACAATAGATCGGACGTGCACTCCTCTGCAAGTGCATTGACAGCTTGCCCGCCAGCTATTAATCCCACATTCACACTAGTCTGCCCAAGTGTATCACTGCTAGGCCAGCCGTGGCCCTGAATGCGAGTGAGGAGCGAGATCATATCATCGATAGCTGAATGACCGAGGTGCGGATACCCCGAATGTGCGGCAACACCTTTCGCAGTGATACGGCACTTAAGAATTCCTTTCTGCATAAGAATCACTTTGGCATCTGTGGGCTCACCAACGATGAGGAACTCGGGGTTAAGTTTAGGGGTGAGATCGTTTGCAGCAATCATGCCCTCATGCGTTGTCTCCTCGCTCACTACAAACAACAGGCCCACAGCAGATGCATTATCGTTTGTAAGAGTTTGAGAGGCAATTAGCATTGCAGCTATGAGTGACTTTGTATCACACGCTCCACGACCATACAGATTTGTGTCATCTATCTTACTAGGGAACCATGGCGGGACGACGTCCATGTGGGTGTTAAAGTACAAACGCGGGGTAACGGTGTTGTCGGGGTCGCCGTTCGTGCGCACACAGTGCAGGTTGAACCGATCGCCGACAGGTTGCTTGATAACTGTCCACCCACGTGGCATGAGCCACGCTGAAATAGCTGTTGCCATTAGCTGTTCTTGGCCTGAGGTACTATCTATATCAATTAGCGCACACGCGAGGGCGATCACATCCTCACCAGCTTCAATAACACGATTAACAAGCTCAGAGGCTAAGGCACCTTCAGCATCGTCCGATCGTTTCACCCTCTTCGAGCCCACAGAATCAGGCGGCACCGATGCAGTGTGCATGATGCAGTCGGTATTGACGGTAGCAGGTCTTACCCAGCGTCCAGCCACACACACACCTTTGACGGTTGCATCACCAAATATGGCAGTCGCCAGCATCTCGTCAGCATGCTCACTATCGACTTCCAACACACAGAAATCTGCCAGTAGCCCGGGTTCGATCGCTCCGGCCTCAACTTTCAGAGACTTTGCACCGCCCTGCGTTGCATATCTAAGTAATTCGGCAGGCAAGTCACCGACCCATGTCTTACCTTGACGGCAGCAAGAACCTCGCCTGTGTGTTTTTACCCTTTGCCCATATTCCAACCATCGCATCTCCTCGATGAAGTCAATCCGCGCGTTGCAGTCTGTGCCCAGACTTATATTCCCTTGCATGGGTTCTACATCTGGGAGTCCATCCGCCAGGGCTGCTTCAGTTAGTGGACATACGCACACTGTACCACCCTTCGAAATGAACTCCTGCATCTCGTCAGGTTCTGAATGGGTGCAGTGGACAAGAGTTACGTGGTCAAGCGGGACGCCGAGATCAAGAAGTACTCGAAGAGGTGTTCTATTTTCATACGCTGCTTTACACTGATCAATCTCAGGTACTTGTTCTTCTACATGCATATGGAAAGGTAGCCCTCTCTCACGTGCACCAGCCACAAGTTGTACCAACTCGACCGGATCTACAGCCCTAATGGAGTGTGCAACGACACCACGTTCGCAGCCAGAGAGAGAGTCTAAGTGTTTCCAATAAGAGCTCAGATCATTGGTTTCGAATCTCTTCTGTGGCTCGGATAGTGGTTGTTTGCCACACGCGGAATATTCGTAGTAGGCATTGAGCAGAACTAATCGAATTCCAACCTCCTCAGCAGCTTCAATCACCAACTGATCATACTCGTATGGTACTTCTCCATGATGAAAGTAGTGGAATTCGCCCACACAGGTGATTCCGGCGTCCAACATTTCGTTGAAGCACAACACACATGCTGCTTTAAACTCTGTTGCATTGAGCGTTTCAACCAACTTGTACATTTCAGATCTCCATCCCCAAAACGTATTGTTTTTGTCATTGTCGTTGTACACCTCGCCCTTACCTCGCAGTAAGCGCTGGAAGGCATGTGAATGTGCGTTTACAAACCCTGGGAGTAAAGCTCCAGCTATGCATTGAACACCGTCGGTTGTACCTTGCTTCTCAACGCTGGCGATTTTTCCATCTGCAATACTCACAATTACGTCTTTTTCGAAGCTTGTACCAGTCCAGGTCCAGTCTGCCTTGATTCTCTGGCTTACGTTTTGTGATGAAATGGTCATGATTCCCGTACAGTGCAATAAACTTCAAAGAGATCACAACAACAAATGTCAACGCAAGAGATTGTTCGACAAGCGTCAAGTTTCAACACTCACTTTGTATTCACACATCTATATATGCGCTCCATGAGGAAATGCAAACTCGTGGATACTATGCTACTCCATAGAGGTCAACACAGGTACTCTTCCCAATTGTTATGCGCTCGTTGTGTTAACCTGTGCTCACTGCGGGGATGTATATGATGTGTGTGGAGTTAATTCTTATATACAGTTGACGATGTCATACCATTTACTACCGTCGTAAATTATATGAAGTTTAAGTTGGAAGACATTGAAATTACCATGACAATTTGAAACACACTTGTGTTCACGACAATGAATCTAAATGGTTATGTCATATTGCAAGTGTTTTAGGAACAGTGTTCTAGGATACAAATACCGTTCGCAAACCCAACCGAATCTACGTGTAGGCACTACGAAACATCAGGCATGCCGAAATGCTGGTGCTGGGAACACTACCTTCTAATTACAAAACATGCACAATCTAATAGTTGGTAGACAAAGAAAGCGAATGTTGGTAAAATTAGGATTGGTTGGAATAGGGTGGGGCGTGGTTGCAAAGATCGTCATTGTTTTAATCTGTTTGACCAAAAGAATATATAAGCAAGAACAGCATAAATGTACTTGACGGCCTCCACAGATATCCTGGGAATTTCGTAGGGTCACAGTACAATACAACACATGATGATGTGACTTGGTAATGGTATTGTTCAATTCAATGAAAGCTTTTTATCATAGAAGATAGTTTTAGAATAAACCTTGAATGTTGAATAACGGGCTAAAAAACTGAACAAAGTAACAATCAAATATGATCTCAAGATTTCCTTGAGCGCTGTAGTTGAGGATGCGCAGTTTTAACATTTAAGACCGTCCAATTGTTGTAATACCTGGATTTTGTATAGATTTTTATTAAGAGTTTGTGAAATGGAACTGTTCAGATGAAATATCACCCCCAAATATTAGAAGATCTACCCACTGAATTATACATCATACAAACCCAGTTTCGGTTAAACGGACCTACCATTATGATAAACACAACTACCACTATACCAAATCAACATAGATTCCCACTCACAGCCCCATTTAGTGAAACCCTTATACCTAAAGGTCCCGGTTAATGGTCAGGAAGCTTATAGGCACTTTCTGTTGAACTTGCGTAGTACATTCAACTAGTTGTTCTGGACTGTGTATTCAATCCAATCCATGTATTGAGAAACACGAGTGGTAACGGTTGGGGATCCAGCACCTGCACACTTTTGTCCGAACGAAACAATTCCAACCTGCTTTCCTGAGGTGATTTCGCCATCTGACCCAGGTGCCATAAGAGGACCTCCAGAATCGCCTTGGCATGCACCCTTGTCAGGAGTGTAGGTGCAGACATTGTTGCTACTAACCGAAGTAGTTCCGTAAACGTACTGGCATATACGCGTACTTAACGCATCCACCTTCACGGCCTGAAGTTGGTCGGGTACAACTCTACCTTGGTCAACAAGCCAACCCCAGCCAACATACCATACATCAGCATTGTCTGCAGGCACAGAGTAGTCTTGATTCAACGAAACGAAAGAATAATCACTGGGGGCAGAGTCCTTTAGGCGAAGCAACGCAATATCATTTGTGATATAATTGCTGTTGTAGTTAGGATGCACCACAACATCTGATATTTTGGAGGTATGCAGGTAGTCTCGATCTGACTGCGAGTTCATACCAACATGAACTTGATGTGTCAATACCGTGCTCTCACGTCCATATACACAGTGAGCTGCTGTTAGCACCCAATCCTTGTTAATCAAACTACCACCACAGTAGTGATAGTCGGAATTACCATTGGGATTGGGAACATTGAGAGAAACCATGAACGGGATCTTCTCATACACTGGGATTCCACCCACAATTCGACCAGCTTGTTCAGCATCAAACTGTTCGTTGGCTGCCCCCAAAGCTGGCATTGACTCAGTAAATTTGGAAGCAATAGCAGCATTTGCCAACGTGCTGGTGAGCTGAATGCTCACTGCTACAGTGGCAATAACGGATTGTGAGACGCTCATTGCAAGTAGGGTTTATGAATTATAATCTCGAAAGATATGCAATAATGAACAGTATCACTCTGTTATATACGTAACAGGGCAAGCTCAATTTTCACTTGTATTCTTTCGGTTGTCACTTGGGACTAGCATTGCGCTTTGATAACGTGCACTCAGGAGTAAATTAGTGTAAACATGTACGTTTGTGAGCATGCGTGTAGGTCTGAAAGTAAGAGTGATTGTGCGTGCGAGTTTCGATGTTTGTGTCAATGTGTGTGTACATGTGTGTGTGAGCATGTGTGTGTGTGAATGTGACGGTGAGCTTCTGTGCGCCCGCGTATATGTGTGTATGTGCATGATTAAATGAGTTAATGATTGAGTGGTTGGTTGAAACTTGGAAGTAGGCTACGTGGCTTAGTTGCGTTTAATGCCTCTAAATGCTTAAATAAAAATACATTTTCATCTGTAAATGATGAACGCGCTTGGGATATGAACCTCGTTTACGAACGTGCATGTGGACGTAATAGTATATTTCCTTCTACGCTTCAGTATATATTCCAATCATCTCTAAATGCCTTAGGTTACCATGCTAAATTAGTGCTATTGTGTCACTAGCTATTTCTGTTAATGAGATCCGTCATGGCTGAAACGTTACTTGAATGCTATAAATTAAAAGTTTATTGGTAATGTGAGATTGCGGCAGCAATTTTATTTTCTCGTGATGAGGTAACTACGACAACACCAGTGCAGATACGTAATAGTAATCTAACGTTTCCTATTTTGAGCTCTTTCGCTGCGGTACAGTATGCAGAATTCGACGAATAAAACACCTACTAACAAGAAGGATCATCAATCATGTCCTCGGACATCCAGTCAAAAAAACGTTCACGATTTCGTCAACTGAGTACGTCACTATGCACGAGACACATATACCATATTGCCATTTTATATCAGACAGTTAATGACCCGTCGATGAAATAACCAAGGATATCCATGTGTCCATAAGGGAAAACGAACATAAATCACTGGTTTTCAGTTGCACGACTATGAGTGTTACGTGTGCGTATGCATCCATCTTTACCTCTGCTAATAGCCAGATGTAGTACTACTAGCATCATACAAAATACTACGTCAAGGCACAAACTAATACTTACTCTGTTATTCAGCTCATTTGTCTCATTCTTTCCTCATTGATTGGATGGCTTTGTCTCGAGGCTGGTATTATCAATATACTTATTATAGTCACATCGAACTAACTGTTAGTCCCTGAGCCTTTGAACATCGGTTTTAGTTTAAATGCAGAATCGTCAATTGGAACGGACTAATGAGTGGATTACTGTCAGGTACCGAAAGGTTGAAAAACCAGTAAGAACGACTATCCATACAGTAAAGGAAGAAAACGTAATGAATTTAGTTGTCTCAATGACCTCGTTTTGTCTTCATGATATGCACACACATGCTTATCGTCGTCTAACTTCACCTTAAGACGCACCGGCATGCAATGAATACACTGACTGTTTATAAGGCCTGTAGTATCCAGTATAGCGGCGCACCGTTCTATAAATCTGGATATAGTTCGAGAATGCTTCTTTTCAGGTGTTGCCAGTACTTTCCCTGTTTATAGTTCTGATGAAGATATCAGCTGTCATACTTCCATGACAACTTATATTTGCTACCTGCTTGATTAGATAAATGACGACGCAACCATTTTGGCTTAGCTTAGACATATCGACCCCCAGTCTTCTATACTAGTGCTAGCATATTGTTTGTCATACTGTACTTGGAACCTTACAAGTTCCTTCATGCATGTTCTCAAGACTAAGTTGATTTCGGAAGCAAGAATAAGTGTAGCAAAACTGTAGACGTACATCTATAGTATACTGTAGTTTTACTTGATTTCTCGTGCTCGAAAACGTTATTTTCTCGTTCAGAAACGTTTAAATTGTTTTTCGCATTCAAACCGTTTGGAAAATTAAAGTACAGTAAATTTTACATGCAGGGAGACGAAGTCCCGACTACGTTCTAGTTTCGCCATATCATGATTGTCTATTTCTTTGTTATTCTCGCATATATTTCTTTCTTGTGAGATTCAGTGATTTAGATTTTTTATGCTTTCGACAAAAATTAAACAAAATATATCAACATTAAAGCAATTTTGGAAATAAATTCATAACGCATACACAAGTTTATTGTTAAATTGCTCTCAAGCCTTTCTTTATCTTGTATCGCACAATTGTACACGAACGTACGACAATTTCATTGTTCTTACTCCACCCCCGTTTTAAAAGTGTATATACCCAACAGCAAACCATCTCGATCAAAGAGTAGTACTTTAGTAAACTACAATTGCTTATGCGCATCATCTTTAGCGCAGACAATGAGTGACACTCATGTTTGCCAAGGCAACGTCCAGATTGAGTTTGATAGAGAAGAGGACGTTAACATTCAGTGGTGGGAAAGCAGCGTCTAGAGGGAATTTCATAGAGGATGAGATTGCACATACATGTGCAAGTGTGATGATGGGAGCTATCTCTGCGGTTGTAAGTTCGATTCGGCATGGCTACGTGTCTTGTTAAGTAGACGCATGTTTTCGAGGAATAACTCGGGTACCATACGCTGGTCAGAACCTGCGAATAAATATGGGGATTGTAGAAAATGTATGCACTCGTCAATAGACAACTGTCCATAACAAAAACCAAAGTCAACTCAAGTTGGAAAGAAAATAAACAGTATTTAACTTCTTAGAACGAATTCTTCCAGCATACAACATCCAAGAACATAGTTGACATGACATGTACGTATTCAATGAGAATAAAAGTAAATATACCAATCAGAACGCTTCGGTTGAATTTCTTGGTAAGCTCATAAACAGCTCTGATCTCACTGTAACTCATCCCACCGATTATGTAGATGACCAAACGAGGACTATTGAGTCCATCAGAGGTTGCTACTAAACGAAAAATTCAATATATGATCAGTGTAAGTCTCTGTGATAAACACGATCGTCTCAGGTCTCACCTCTTATACATGACCATGACCGAACGGGACACTGAATCTATCATATGTCACTTACTCGATCACTTACTCGATTGCAATATAAAAAAATGTGCATGACATACCATTCTTCCTGTCGGCTTTTTCCTTCTTGTCCTTTGCCTTAGCCCATCCTGGTTTGCTTCGTGCAGATACTGGCCCACCACCAACAGTCGAAGAACCACTCGATGGAGGCTCACCCTTTACCCACGATATGCAACTCTTGTCGTACTTGCCAATCAACAAACCCTGTGTATTTGTGTGTTTGTGTGTGTGTGTGTGTGTGTGTGTGTGTGTGATGTGTGTGGAGGTGAGTGTCAACGTATAGTACGTGGTATGTGAAATGTTTATGCGGCTACGTGATGCTGTCTTTTGTAATGCGCTACTAATATATTGTGTATATCGGGATGTACTTGCCTCGCTCATATAAGTGTATACACTGAATATACTTAACACGGGATGTATGTAAATATTCGCACTGTTATAATTGTGCGTGCGTGTGACATACCTCTGCGACATCCTTTATTACGGGTGTCCAACGTGAAGTGGTATACATCTCAGTGGTATTGCGCTTGATTCGGGGAATCATATAAGGTGGTCTATCAGAAGGAAGCACACGTACCCCTAGATTTTTCATACCGAATAGAGCTTCCTTATCAGCCTACGAGTATGCATGAATATGCATGAGTTTGCGCGAGTATGCATGAATATGCATGAGTTTGCGCGAGTATGCATGCGTGTACGCGAAAAAAAATGCCGAGCTTTCGTTTTGGCATTTTTGTTAATGTATGTGCACCTGTGCTGTCGAGTAGTCCACTCTTCTGATAGAAGAAGCATACGGTATACACTCAACAAACCTAAGGCATTGCATATACACATATACGATTGGTCAAATTACCTCGCCTAATCCAGCCTGAGACGTCAACTTGGAAAGATCACCTTCCGATATGCCGCCCTTCATAGTAACGTATACCATTAACAAACGCAATTTTGAGTTTGTGTCTGCGGATGTGTTGGACAAAATATTGACGATCGCTGGGATATGGTTTGGAATCTTTTGCCCTTCAGCCGTCACTCCCATCGCCATGTCCTGTGTAAATACGTGTGCATTCGTGTAAGAACCGGATATGTAATTTAGAGCATATGTGAGGCGTGAGGGGCAATTAATCCAGGTGCACATACACACCACAGAAATATATTAACATCAGAATATACCTTGTCGTTTATAGTACGGATACGAGCGTGTGCAATTGAATAACTACATTCCTCTTGTTGCTCGTGTGCAAGCGTACATTAATGCAAGACATTTATGCATGAAAACCAACGCTCGCTCATATGTACTATTCAGATCCTCGTATTTCACATACCTGTTCCGTGTTACAGATAGCGTCTAAGTTAAGTCGGTCGTACAGACTCATACATTTCTCTGCCATCCCTAAGTGCAACGTGAACTTTGCCATCATCTCCTGATGTTGAGGCATGGCCTTGAGTGCGTCTGCGAGCTCTTTCATTGATACCTGTACGCATGGGCAAGTGAGAGTACGTACAAGAGAGAACAGATGACAGTTTAGTGAACGGTGTGTTTATGTGCACATTAGATGTGGTGAGTGTGTGAGATTTTACGCATCTGTGGAATAGTGGTAATACATATTTCCTTGTATCAGTGATTAAAATGGGGTATAAGATTACATATACGTGTACGCAGACGTCATACACATACATATTACCTTCTCGTTACCTTGAACCTTCTTTGTCTTGTTTTGGATCTGGAATTCCTTAAAGTCTGACGTTACTTTATCAATAGTCTCAGCAATGTGTTTGTGGCGAAGATCGGGCCATAGCGCATCGTGTTCACCAATAATCGTCTGTGCATTCTTATTGGTCTGTGTATACAGAGGATGCACATATCATAAGTGCAAGTAGTAATTAATAATTATGTTGGTCATATATGTGTTGACAGTTTTGAGATAGATGTGTTATATATGTTCGAACTAGCACCCGGCAGATATAGGCATTATTTTGGCCTGTTCGTTATATGCAAACATGCACCCTCACGAGTCAAATACAACATGGTGACGGCATGCCCATATCTATGCATGTACGAATTAGCTTGACTACATTCCGTATGTCCGTGCATGTGTGGAAAATAATGTATGTGTCTGTGTGTGCACAAGCAAGTACGAAGAGTAAGTACATTCAGGTGTAACATACGTTCGTCTCGTGAGTATAAACATCGTTCTGGATGTCTAGCAGGTCATACGCCATGGCTTGGTACGTAAGCTCGTGAAGTACAGGCGAGACAACATCCACAGTTCGGTCCAAGATCACCAGCTGACCACGGGGACCGGTCTGTGTGCCGAGGTTGTATTTCAATCAGTATTACGTGATGAAAACATTCGGTTCATATATTTATTAAATAATCATACCCAGAAGTAAATGAGAAGAAATATCATACTTTTCAATACGTGTTGCTTAAATGCATTGGTACATTGGAAGAAATATCATTACTTTAGAATAGGAGTGGTGGCTTCGGCCTTGGTACATTGGCATTGGTACATTCTCCCTAACTCAACGAATAATATAGAAAACACCTAATACAAATATTCAACATGTGACGGGTACTTCATTCTAACAAGCACTGACTCCTATATGATGGCTAATGCCTCGCAAGCACATTGCAACTATATATATATATATATGATCACAAGCACATCGCAACTATAAGATCTACGCATTCAGAACAACATATTGTTTTACCCTGTACCAAACCGCACCAAGTTCAACAAAAAGCGCTTATCCATTAGACCTATCACAAATATATAACCAAGTATACAATAAATTTATATGCATGTTCAGTATGCCCATGTACATCATGCTCTATAGCTATGATCCCTATTCTATTGACACAAAACATAAGCATAAGTAATTTCCTGAATATATGTACGTATACATACCTGTTTAATCGTGCCATCGTTTGTGAGTTCATCAAGCTTCGACTGCATAGCAACAGCCAACTGTTCAGACCGTGGTGCCTTAGAAGCATAACAGACGTATGGATTTTCACCCAAAGTCACAAACACAGTTGCCAGTTGCTTCGCAATGTCAGCTGCGTCGAATATACTACTATCGTTATTATTGAACGCAGTATAGAAGTCGAGGGTGCGATCAAGGGTGAATGCCTATGCGTTGTGTAAGTGGGTTAGACGATGAGTGGTCAGTCATATGCGTACCAGTTAGTGTGCCAGACACATAAAGGTATGCACGTTTATATAGGTGTACCACCAATATGGGCATGTTTGTTGACTTCATTGGTAACATATGAATCCATCATACATTGCATCTGCATCATTACAAACACTATGCCCACGCAAAGCACGACAGTGCATACATGCGACATACCCCTACACTATGTCCCTACACTATAAACATGTGTATACACGCAATACGAGAATCTACCCGCACGCACACATACACAGAACGGACTAACACATATGTACAAGGATATGTGGAACAACTTTCTAACTAACCTACAACAACACTACTCACACGCTCGATTACACGCGTATGCGCGTGCGTAGGATACAAAGTATGATAGGTTCAAGTTTATTGAGATATTTTTGGACACGCTTCATACAGCCCCGCGCCCCCAGAATATGCACATATATATAAACACGAACACACACAATCATAAACAAACCGCTAAACCCCAGCCCACGCAAATATATGTTCGCATGAAATACATCTACACACCTGTCTCTCATTGGCAAGGAAATCGATGTTAAGCTCGTTGAAGCTCTTAATATAACGGGCAGCATTTGACTTGGCCATAGTCTTAAACAGTTCTTCTGGGCAGCCTAAATACATCAGTACATGTTAGAGACCGCCAGTTGATATACGCAAGCTTGGGTATGTATGTGGTGCATGTGTGCATACGTGCGTGTATGCACATTGGCGTGTGGGACTAGCGTGCATGCACCAAATGTACCACACGTTACCTGAGGAAGTATACAGGTGAATGGCAGCGTACTTAATATTTGAGCTGTTCTCAAAATCGCTCATGACTGTTCGGAATGACTCTTCCGTGGGCTGAATGAAGTATATGGCCTCGTAGTGACGAAGAGGTTGGCGAACACGTGACAGCTGCTCGACCACTATATACGACAAGTTGAGTGTGTACGGACGGGCATATGTATGTAAGTAGGTATAAATGCATTCATGTGCCGTACGCATTATGTGTGTGTTACTAATCATACAGCAGTTCGTAAAAACAGTTCTACTTTTCTTAAATGTGAGCATGGGTGAACATGTGGGTAGACAAGCAAGAGTGTGTTCCGTGATAGAATACAGATTTAACATCTTTCATGCTTTGTACCTACTTTTGCAATATGTGCTTACGAGCGTAACCTAATTTTGTGCACTAACTGTTAACAGAGTCAAACATGCTTACCAGTGACACCGTTGTCCGTAATATCGTACATACGCACAGCGGATGAAATGATCCGCGTGGTGTGGTCGTCAATAACCAATACCTTCCATTCATTCGCGGGCTGTACCTGCTTGATCATTTGATCCATTATGCCTGTTTGCAAGTAATATATCGTCAGGCTTTATTCCTAGTAACACCATGTATACATCAATATATACAACGTACACGCAAGTGCCAGCAGGTGGCCATATTGGAGCTTACTACAGTTACACCATCTAGCACAGTTGGCATTCTTGTCGCTAATTGTATGCAACAGTGAGAGAGCGTAAGTGAGTTAGCGAGTGTGTTATGAGTGAGTGTGTACTCGCAGGTGTGTGCAGTATATATACGTTTTGTGAGGTATGCGCCATTAACAAGAGTAAAACCTATATCAACTAGCCATAGACAGTGATCATTTAGACATATAGATGTATACCGAGGAGTTTCTAGCTATAGATATAAGAATATATATTCGAGAAGTATTAGGAAAGTCGTTGACATACGAGTGGCGACAAGCTGCTTCAACGACATGATTGTAGATTCTTCTCCCCACAGGTATATATACCTCTATATATAGGTCAAGTATACAACGTATATATGCGCGTGTATGTGAGTATGAGTATGATCAGGGGTGGGAGCGGGGGTTGGAGTGTGAGTGTGAGTGTGAGTGTGAGTGTGAGTGTGAGTGTGAGTGTGAGTGTGAGTGTGAGTGTGAGTGTGAGTGTGAGTGTGAGTGTGAGTGTGAGTGTGAGTGTGAGTGTGAGTGTGAGTGTGAGTGTGAGTGTGAGTGTGAGTGTGAGTGTGAGTGTGAGTGTGAGTGTGAGTGTGAGTGTGAGTGTGAGTGTGAGTGTGTGTGTGAGTGTGTGTGTGTGCGTGTGTGTGTGTAAGTGTGAGTGTGTGTGTGTGTGAGCGTGTGTACGTGAATGAGTGTGTGTGTGTGTGTGTGTGTGTGTGTACGTGTGTTTGTGTTGTGTTTGTTTTGTGTTTGTAGGTCTGTAACGTTTGTTAGATCTGAGTACCTGTGTCCCGACAATATTTTAACATTCAACAAATTATAATCCACTATACTGTAGGTAGACTG
The DNA here is from genome assembly GCA_033442365.1 of Creolimax fragrantissima. Classification (NCBI taxonomy): domain Eukaryota; class Ichthyosporea; order Ichthyophonida; genus Creolimax; species Creolimax fragrantissima. Next base: position 469,464 of record JAWQFL010000003.1, read on the forward strand.
AAGGCTATATTTAGAAAAGTTGATAACGATGAAAGGCCATTTGCGACTGATAACGTGAAAACTGGTGTCCGAAAGAAGGAGTCTCCGCAACGCTTAGCTATCAATCTCATTCATACACATACATAAGTAGGGATTACAAGTGCATCCACGCACATACAATCCACGCACATACACGAATAGGTATCTCCATATGCATTGCACATCCTCATGCACGCACATACACAAGTAGGGTTTCCATGTGCATTTCAAGTTCTCATCCACGCACATACACAAAAGGTTTTTCCATGCTTGTGCACACTTACTTACATATGCGTGCGCGTGAAGGTGCACGTATGTCTACGTCTGCATGTACCCCATTGTGACGCAACGCGTCGCGGTTTTGTGCAGCACAAATGATACAATGCAAGTTCCTACACATGCGATTCGGTCACTCTTGCAACACGAGATTTTGTATAACTGTCAAATTCTCTAGTGTCCGTCTAGACATACATTCTCAAACTCAAGCAATGAATTCACGATATTACATACTAATTCAAAAGTATTTGAGTAGAATCTCGGAGCTTCTCCGGACTGACCAAATTATTTTAGCGCAATGGCTGGAGGAAATGAGATTGATATGCATAGATAGGCACACCCTTCAGGGTTAGTAAATACATACGTGAGTTTCCAAACGGTGAAACCGTGCGAACCAACAAAGTAAATATATTATTACATGAACACCGGACCGGGCGATTCCACACACACGCACACTCACACACACACACACACACTCACTCACTCACTCACTCACTCACACACACACTCACCCACTCACCGACTCACTCACTCACTCACATACTTACACTCACCCACATTCACACATTCCGTTTAATGCGAACACAGACATCAAATACATAGGTACATACCATACAAACAATATAATAATCAGCTTCCAGTATATAGATATGTGTGAATATGTGACGTATGTACTGTAAAATTTCAACATATACACACGACTACAATCTGAAAAGACAAAACACAAAACATATTAAAGTTGAAGTCAAGCATATCAACTTTTTACGTGATTTATTACTTGTTTCAACTACACTTTTATTCGATCGGAAGTTCGCGAGAAGGCTATTCCCGACTGACAAGCACATAGAAGCCCAAGACGGCCAAAAGAACATACTTGATCTGCGGGAAGTCGTTCATGACGATAGTAATCATACCTACATATGGCACCCACCTACAGTACAATGAATATATTTAAATTTGTAAGCATTTCTGTCTTTGAGGTCAACAACTATACCCACCTACAACCAAAATGCACCCGAGTGAATGAAATTGTTAGTATATTTGAGCAGGTAAACATGAATTTCAATAAGTATACATTACATACATGCACAAATTTCCTGTCACTGTGTACATGAATACAAGTACGATAGCCCGAGGTGCAACTGAGAAAGTGCATTCTCATCTTTGATGACGATCGTTTAGTCATATTTGTTATGTCAAATACTTCCATTAAACAGACATACACCCTCATATACATATACATGCACATGTGAGTGGATAACATTTAACATACAATCGAGCGCGGCCTACTACGTCCTGCGGCTCAACCCACAACTGACCATATGCGTAGAGACCTCGATCAGCAACATTGTTGTCATCACCCTTTGTCAGCATCTTCGTTTTGCCAGTTTTGCGACTACATAGCAATAACATTAAGCGATCATGTGAGCATGTAAATATGTCAAATATAATCTTCGGGTATATATTAGTACTACCATGTGAACGTAAATATACGTAGGGAATACAAGCAATATCTCTGTGAACAAACATACACGTAACGCTATGCATTTAGTAAAGCCAATATATCCGCATAATGTACCTCTCGTGAAGCTTCAGCACCCGATGCACAATCGGGATATCACGTCCTCTTACTTTATATACAATAATATCTCCGATGTCAAACTTCTCGTCGGCATAATTAGTAAGGAACAGTAGATCACCTCTCTGGACTGCCGGCTCCATACTTCCACTAAAAGTCGTAGAGGTTGGTGTCAGCAAGTGAGTATATAAGCATTGAGCATGTATATGTGTGTAGCCGGTATACTTGAGATGGCAGATCACTTTACCGGATGAAATTGACGCACATGTGGAGTAAAGCACGTTTACATATATGTATATATGTCTGTGGTAAATGCTTTCAAGCTAAGATCACCTCTCTGGTGGCAGGGTCAAACAACCACTATGAGTCACACTACTTAACAGAGAGCAAGAGAGAGGTAATAGTTTGCATGTACGAAATACAGACGCTTGACTGTCACAGCTTGACTCTACGACCAAGAAGATAATGAAGAGAACGAAGTTAAAGCAAAAGTCAACCAACCATCAGAGCTGTACACAATTAACATGCAAATATCAAAGAACAGGTTGCAATAGCCTAAAAATTAAATCCCTTTCTTTGTGGCGCGCACATGTGTTTGTGCGTATATTTTACATTCTATACAAACAAATCCGTAACTCTTGTTCAAAGGGTAAATACGGTGACACCTTTAGCAGGTCACAAGGGTATACATACAGTCCACATGTGCTTGTTGTTTTGTGTGTATGCTAAGAATAAGTATGTTTTGATAAAACTCACATACGCTGAGAATTAATCACACAAAAAACATACCTGAGAACTACAACAATTGGACTTTCACTGCCCGTGTACACTATAAGCCCCTTCCATATCATTAAAGCAGACGCGACAACCATGCAAAAGTTTAGGAACTGCCCGAGCTGTTCACGTTTATTCATGCGCATCAGCTCACCGCAGTTATCTTTCAAGAACTTCTTTACCACGTTCATGATGGCGATATTAAGTGTGTTATATACTGCTTCTATATGTACGCATGTACGTACTTGGAAGTAAATAAATGTAAGCAGGCACAGTGTATTATTGTGTATTTTTGTGCGAGAATGAACTTTGTGCATATTCCGTTATAAGCGACGAAAGCACAGATAATTGAGACAAACGCACTTAACTATGTCGTAAATACCGAACCGTTCTCTCTACGATACAGAATGTCAGAAATAGTTTACAATATGAAAGAAGAAGGGCTTAGTTACGATTCTCACAAACACGCGCGTTACCAAAACATAGTACACAGAACACATTAAAACACATAACGTCTGCATACATATCGACTGCACACATATACATCGCCTGCACACATACACATCGCCTTCACACATACACAACACCTAAGCAGCGCTACACAGAAAACGGTACACACATTCTTTTGTGGAAGAGCGCATAGGTGAATGCTCGGACTATCTTTGTTAGCAAATCCAAGAGACTCATAAACATACGCATTGCTGTGCGCCATGGGGGTTTAGGAAATCACCCTCAAACAGTATTGACATATAATCTATATGTACAAGCTGGTCATACTAAACATAAATACACGCACGAGTATACACACATTTGGCGACATCATCGACATAAACGGACACACGGAGCCGTAAAACAATATATCTACGTAGAGTTGGTAACTTGAAGTCTATTCATTATGTCGAAGAAAGCAGTATCCAACACCACTGGTGGCGATTTGATAGCCGGCTACAAGGAAGATGAACTGGATCGTATGGTTGTCGCGTATTGCTTGAAAATGGGTAAGCTGTACAGTTCCATACTTCTCTGTACGTTGTTGTATATTTAGTGTGTGTTTTTGTTACTCTGCGGCATTTACTGGTAGGTTGAGTAGTGTTAGCCTTCCCTTCTTAGAAGATTGAACCGTCAGTGTATGTTTTTGTGCCTTGAGGTGTGACCATGCTTTATCCATGCGACAAATCTCAGTAGTAACTCCGTCTTTATACACTTATGGATGGTCAATGATCTTTGTATATATATAGGTTATAAATCATCGGTTAAAGCACTCAAAGCAGAGTCTAAGCATGCCTCTGCTTTAGAACATATGTCGTTCAGCCAACTAGTTGGCAGCAATGCCGATGTTGCTGGCCATGTCATGATGTTCAATGGACAAGAGATAAAGGCCGAGAGCTACGATATTGGGTACTCGGCTACCAAAAACTGGATAGGGTCCTCCCTGGAGCTTTATAAGGTGTGTGTACTTGGCCAATAATATTTTGTTGCCCCATGGGTACGACGGCGTGTTTATTTATATATACGTGTGTGTTTTCATGTGAAACCCTGACGCTGGTGTCCTTACATGTTTGGTATTTATGTTTGTTTCTATCGTACTCTTCATATCAGCATGAGTTGGGACAAATGCTATGGCCTTTGTTTGTACACTGCTATCTGGCCTTGATAAAGAATGGGTTTGCGGAAGAAGGACGGAGGTTTATGGAACATCACAGCGGTCCACTCAAGGATGCACACAACGACGAAATTAAACGATTGACCGGTATTCGATTACCGCATCATTTAGATGAGAACGACTTGGCAAAGTATGTACATGATATACATGCTCATGGTCATGCACGTTGTTCGCACGGATAGATTCATACACACTCAAATGCTTTTGAATGGCTCGTTCAGTGTCCGTTTTTCTCTCTCACACTCACGCAGAGTACGCACACAAACGCACGCGTAGCATAAAAAGTCACTACACTAACCTGTATCACTCGTACGCCAACAGACAGTATCGTACAACAAAGTTCAGTGTGGAGATGTGCGTTGGCTCGTTCGAGCTTTTTATCAGTTACCTCCATGACAATAAGTTTATGTTATTGCTGTCTATGGTTAATCAGTACGTATCTATCCACGTGTTTGCTGGAAAGCCTATCGCCGATCAAGCTACTTTGGCTTCACGTTCCGCTATGACAGGCGATGTAAGTGTCTTCTTATAGTATATTTTGTATGTGAATGTGTCATGATTTTTGTTTCATGTGCGGGCTGTATTTGTGTCTGGCAATGCAGTTAACAACTATAGCATAAACGGTGATCCATAGACAATACGTTGAGATCTCTTTGGCGATCATGCATGCATGATATGAGGTTACCCTTTTCACTTAAAAATCCCTGTACATAGAGAAATTCGAAAAAGCAACGTATGCAGTGTTTGGACATAGAGCTCGAGATGATGTATAATGTAGATGTATGTACAAAATGAAGGTTTGGCCATACAAACATACACACAGACACGCTTACGTTTGTATATACATCTGCGTACAGAAAATCGAGGAGCAAAACATGATGAATCAAAAAAAGATTTTGTGGGGCCTCTTGGATGAACATGCCGACGTAAAGCTCGAAGCCATCGATGATGAAGACGTCAAAAAGAAAAGAAAAAAAGCAAAGCTTGTTGAGGGCAAGGAGGGTGGAGGGCAACGTAAGGGCACGCAGGCAGGCAATGCACCAACTAGAGATAGAGTACCATTGCCTGTTATGAATGAGCAAGAGATTGCATTGAGATTGCAGGTACTAGTCTGAGTGTGAGGAGTACGTGTAGTTACGCGTGTATTTATGGAGTATGTTCATCTTTCTCTGAGGGTGGACATATACATACGTATATGTTTGTATGAGTGTGATTTGGTGCGTTATGCCCATCTGAGTTGTAAAAGTAAGCAAAATGTAAAACGATTTGAAAAGGAGGATCGAACTGGCGTTAGTAAGGCGTCAGGGACGTAATGTAGTAGTTAGAAATATCGCGAAGACGGTGTTTGGTGGTTGCCCTGGGAGTTTATGTGTGAATGTATGTACAGGAGTGTACGTGACACGTGTGCACCTCCCATTTAAGTCTCTAGTTGACATGTATCCTTTCTTCTCATACTTACACCCGAATAATCGCAATAACGGTATCTCACTCGTATGCTCCCATACTTACATGTTTGAGCAAAATGAAAGTTGACTACTCAAACGTATATTTATGCAAATATATATATATATATATTATATTTATATGCATGTATCCGCGCATAGACGGCTTAAATACGGAATCTGATCGACTGGTAAGGGTTCTGAATATGAGTTCGAAACATGCACCTAAACACAAGCATATAAATTACATGTTGACTGACAGGTACTGCAAGAAATGCGCCAGTGTGTACGGCTAGGCCCATCCTCACTCCCATCTGCGTGCATGTACACGTTTTTGAACACACACAACGACATGTCCACGATAAGCTTCTCAGACGATGCCACTCTTGCGGCAACTGGATGTTCGGATTCAACTATTCGGCTTTGGTCACTGACGGGTGAACCTATGAAATCTATGAAAATGGGTGATGCACTGGAGGAGCTCGAGAATTGTGATCATATTACCATGGATATGCTTATGGATGATGCTTCAGGTATGTATGTACATCTACATGTAAACATCCACACATGTACATACTCAAGTATCCAGTGCATATATTCGCACCTGCTCACATTCTAACTTCGTACACCCAATAGCTTCGACAGACAAGATACTTCTTGGCCATTCTGGGCCTGTATACCGGACAGGCTTCAGCCCGTGTAATAAGTTTCTATTCTCGGCATCAGAAGACTCAACTGTTCGATTGTGGAGTCTTATGACCCATACAAATCTAGTGTGTTACAAGGTATTGCCAAATACACATATACACTCATATCCTGTACATGTGTGAGCATGTATTACTTTTACACAGTTGTCGCATAGCTTTTAGGTACATATACCGATATACAATTTCTCAGCTCAACATGTTTCGTATACTGTCACGAGCCATACAAAGTTGCCCTGCTACAAACCATGTACTCGATAATATAGATATGAATAGCGCTTGTGTACATGTATGTGATGAGGCAAGTAAATACTACTTTCAGAGCGCACTTTAGCTCATGGCAAGCATTTCTGTTCTCGACATGCGCTTGACTAGATGCGTACGTGCAATCTATGGTGTATACCCTCTTAATATGGTGCAATCCATGATGCTATGGTTACATGTATACATATAACTATATATATATTCATACTCTGTGTGTGCGCTAATCTCCGTATATGTATGCGTATTCTCATGAAGTTGTACTTGATCTAATTTTTTTGTGCATTCACATGAACGTAATAACCTCCATATATACAGTGTATGTACATACATCTGCACACTCATAAATGCCACCCAAATACATATAAACCCAGAAGTATATTTCACGTGTTAACGGACAATGGGTGCATACCTGTCCACACCTTGCCTCAAATACTCACCTATGCTTGCACCTGCATACACCGGTATCCATTGTATTTAGATACTTATATGGGCTTGGACAGCGAATGTTATGTATATATACACATGGACACGATGGCCATGTGATTGTTACGCACATACATAATTGTGCTTATGTATAAATACACATGTACACTCGCAGGGCCATAACTACCCTGTATGGGACTTGGACGTGGCACCTGTTGGCCACTACTTCGTAACGGGCTCACACGATAGAACTGCGCGATTGTGGTCTACCGATTACATTTACCCTCTACGGGTATTTTGCGGCCATCTTAGTGATGTGGATGTACGTATATGTATCGGTATCTGTGTGTAGTTCGTGTGTGTGGGTGTGATTGTCTGATTCCGGACGTGTATAATACCACACATATACTCATGGATACGTACAAAGTCAATGTGGGATGTTCTTTCAACTTTTTTTTTGGGCGACTAGTGTGAGTTTTTTTACCTTTGATGTTCTTGTATTGTATGCGCGTTTGCACGTGAAATGGGTGGGGGTTATATTACCGATGTGTGTGTGTTCGTACGAGTGTTGTATACGTTGTGCAACGATGTTGCTTCGGCTGTACTATCTATGTTAACTATTTCTTTAACTCCCACTTAAGGGTATATTTGAATCAAAATATATGTACTGTGCTCGTAGTTTTACATGCCAACCTCTCGCAACAAACAGGTGTCTGGCTTGTGAATTTGACCAGCAAACATGAAAGCAACCTTTATTCAGAATTTTGGGTGCGGACTTGTGCATCTAGTAAAATATATCTGCCTCAAAACCAAGCAAACCAATATAAATTGCAAAAATATGCTGTACTTTTACGTTTTGTATATGAAAACTAACACTACACGTCAAACATAGGTCGTCAAGTTTCATCCGAACTGCAACTATGTAGCGACAGGGTCTAGTGACAAGACTGTTCGCTTGTGGGATGTGGCAAAGGGAGACTGCGTGCGTCTGCTCACAGGTCATCAAGGCACTGTGTACTCTTTGGCAATTTCTCCAGATGGCAAGTATCTCGCGTCTGCGGGTATGTCATGTGTATATATGTGCATTTTATGTATGCATATGTATGTAGTAACTACGAATCACGTCTCCTGACACAAGTCTGCGCTGTGTGCTCAGCCAACGAGCACCAACGTTGGCTCCAACTCTTGTGTTATGTTCACAAAATTCTCAGATGGGAAATATCTCGAGTGTAGTTGTCATCCAAACGTACGGTTGTTTGATGTTGTTACATATTGGTGGTATTGATTATCAAGCGAGCTAATACTCCTATATACTCTTTGCGAATCTCTAGAGTATAATTCTTTATTGTTGTTGAGCTGACTCTAGTTGCTTTAGCGCAGCCCGCAAGATTTGTATACGTGCTGTTTAATACCCGATGTACATATATCGCTCGCCTGTTGTTGGTATAAGTGTTGTCTTTTGACGAAGACTGTGTGTCAGCTATTACGTAACAGTGGATATGACTTGGTGTTCATCGGCTGTGAATTTGACTATATCTCACGTTTCAGGTGAAGACAAGATAGTGAATTTATGGGACCTCTCCAGTGGGACCAAAGTGACGTCTTTCGCTGGTCATGAAGACGTGGTGTATTCCTTGTGTTTCAGTGGTGACACATCTGTGCTTGCAAGTGGATCAGCTGATAATACTGTGCGTATATGGGATGTCAAGGCAGCGGGCGGTTCTAGCAAGTATGTAGAGTGCGAATGATTCTTCGCATACACAATTGTGGGGACATTGATAATATACATACATTTAATACATATCTGTATCATAACATTATTTATACACAAACACAGGTCAAGCAATTTGCAGCTGGCCATGTTACCTACAAAGTCTACCCCCGTGTCCACTGTCAAGTTTACTCGACAGAATCTGTTGCTCGCGGCTGGTGCATTCGACCCATCCCGGTCAACTACATAAATTATACGCGTCTTGATAGATCAAAATAGTAATACGACTGACCAGAAGTACCCTACAGGCACATGTATACATATAAACATAGAACTACAGCAATCGCAGACACATACACCTACATGTACATTAAATACTTTCTCAAACGGTTGTTTGAAAAATATGTATTCGTGAGTACGTAAGCGCATAGCTTCACATACGTTTTTATTGCATTCTAGACTTCGAGAAAAAACGACGAACGAATTAGCGTTTTATTGTGTGCAAGTTTCCTAGTTAGGCTAGTGTGGGTATCGACACTGTCATGAATCATGTCGAAACGTACGACATCGATAAGGTCGGTACATTGCGCCTTGCCAATGATAATGAGCCACAATCGCACTTACTTGTAAATGTATGGGTATTTCATCGCAAGCAGAAAATTTCACGAAGCATGAACGATAAAACGAAAAACTCTGGCATAACCAGTTAAATTAAACATAACGCGTATTGCAAAATAATTACCGCAAATCATGAAGAAATAGAAAGTGTCTAGTTTCTAACCCAAATCTGATTTATTATGCGTTTTGTTGTGCTTCCGATATTACTTTCCGTCAAATGTCGATTTGTATTTTCTGTGACAAAGGCTCCTTCCTGTTGGATGGTAGATAACTCGTAGCTCAACTACTGGATAATATATGAAGATAGGATCGCTAAATATTCCAACGAACTTGTGCGTGTATTCGGGTGAAAGACGTTGTATTTGTACAATTCAACAGTTTTTGCCAGCTTGTACATTAGAAACAGAAAACATTTTGTCCGGTTCCGTAAAGTCAGCGGAGGGCTGTCGAGACGAATTTAAGACTTCAACATATTCACAGAAAACAGCTATCCGCGGTGGGCTGGAGAGTGCCTGTATAAAGCGAAGTGCATTCGAATCTTATTGTATTCAGCTAGATAATACATACCAGATTAAGAGAAAGGAATGCTACATAACGAAGGTAGTAATGACTGTGCTAGCCAATGGCCTATATAAATACTCAGTCGCGTGCTAGGTACGTCTTCAGCCCCAACCAAAAGACTAATACATCAGTCACGGAAGACATTAACGTTTCAGAGTGATAACGTGTATGTTTACGTTTTTATCTTTTACCATGACCCGCCACCCACTAAACCTATCTCTGACACATTTCTACATTTAGCAAACATTGAGCAAAACATATTTCTACTTTGATAAATATACACGACAATGGAACGTAAATTTTGGAGGAGTTGATCACAGCAGCCATAAATGTTCTAGAGAGAGCCTGTGAACCCCTAACAAGTTTATGCTACGTCATCTAGGATAATAGACGAACACTACCAGAGTTCGTATGATTCATGCTAGGCTAGAGGGTTCTATCATTGGCCAACTATTTGTCCATAAATGGATGTTTATATGCTACAAGCAAACAGTGCTGAATCTGTGGCAGTCATAAACAACACTCGCTAAGCTACACCAATTGATAATCTCGTCTCTCCGCATACCTCCCTACGCCTCCCTACGCCTCCCTACGCCTCCCTAGTGAGGCAAACTGGTATTCTCTTTCATTCAAAGTAGGTCGGTCTGCAGGTCGATCGTTCACCAACTGAATGTGCAGAATGTATACACATAATTGCACAACCAAAACATTAAACACACAAAAACGAATCTTGCGTTTCCTTTCCTTCCGCAGTTATGACCATCACCTTTTTTCACAAAACATTCAAACGGAAAAAAACTTCACCACAAGGACAAGCCTGGGTGTCCACTCCAGATGATGAACGCACTCTGGTACCGCAAAAGTTATAGACATCAATACACCCGAGCCATCTTGCGAAGGTAGTCTAATAAAAGAAACAGAGCAGCAGAGAATTTTCGAAAGTTGATTGGACTGCACCCTGGAATACGCGCATGCAAGGGTTGGATTCAGAGGCCAACGCAGTTTGTACGTTTCCCTATGATTTTGGATGTAGTTCTCCGAGCACTGTTCGACGGACACATCTTAGAAATGCAAATACTACATGTATCCCTGTGGAGCTTACTGTCAGTCTACACAAGATCTGTAACGACAATGATATTAATCCTTCATATTTTCTTGCAACAGCTTTTGGACTACTAGTAAGTAAACATATGAACAACAAAATGATGGTGAACGGCGCTAGCCCTGAGACGGTCATCATTCCAGTGCCTCTTCGCATAGTGTTTGCGCATATGCATGACACACCCTCATTGGAGGAAGGCATTGAAAATTGTGAACGAAGTCAACACAGAAATGAACTCTATCAACATGTATATAAGCAAGTATAGTAACAGTGAGGCGATAATGGAAATCTTGAACGCTGCTACGGAGGGCGATAATGCAAAGAGTGGGACAAGTTTGTGTACGGCCTCTCATTATGTAATTCATGGATATGTTTCAGGGAATCATGCAGAAATATTTATGTGAACATGAAAGACAGTGCGGCTTTCTTTGACAATTGAAGTAACATATCTTTCTTGAAATAAACACAATTTAAGGTCACGTGCGTAAGGTACATTAACTGATGTCAATACATATTTCTTACATTGGTAAAATGTATTCTCACGTCAGCGAGGGACATCTATAGAGGAGTACGTATAGCGTTTTGTTCATATGGAATAGGACGGTGTGAAACTTATCTTTTCCAATAGCGTGTTGTACTATCTAGGTATATTTTGCCTCCGCGAGGTGAGACACAGAAACTGACACTATAATTGTCGTTACGATCAATCTCAACGCTATCAAATGAAAGGGACAACGAACGGTACTAACGACATGGTTGTTCAAATGACGTTACGAGAATCACGACAGGGTGTTTATCTTTGTATGTGTGTGTGTATAATTTGATTTGCGCACAGTGTATCGCTGCATCCGTCTTGGTAAAAATACTACAGACGGAGGCATTTACACACCTAATGTTCGAACGAAGTTTCAATCACAAAGTAAAATATTATCCAAACTTTCCAAGCGATTTAACAGGAGTTACGATTAACGTTATTAGTCCCATCGGGTGGTGGTGGTACATGAACGTAAAAAGTGACCATCAAATCCAAATGAGCGAGTGGTTTTAATATTCAATCCAACACACACACACATCAAGTCTTCACGATGGGTTATATTACGTTTGTGCGTCAGTAAGTTTGCGATTGCAATAAATGTGACTTCTCTCTGTAATATTGCAAATGTTTATGCGCGCTTCGTAGTCACGTGATATTTAGCGCAGTTTAGAAGAATAGTACTTCGATCAGAACTTTCGTGGTATATATAGTTTGAACGGATTTATTTTTCTAATCTCAGTATATAATGTTCACTTGTTGTTTTTCATCGACAGTGGTGAGTCAGTGGGCAACCGAAAGAAGATTCTTCAAGGTGTGACTGATATTTCATTATGTTCTAAATGTACCGTTTTAAATCCACAATCGTTTGCGCTTATACACTAAATCACCAAATGTATGTGTACATATTTATGCGTACAACCTTACTTGTCCCTCGTTGGTTGGTTGAATCGCTTAAGGTTACACGAGCTGAACAAGTTTTGGAGACAGGGCTAATCTGCTCCCATACGAGCTCCATTATGATCATATGAGCTTGTATATATAATATATACCATCGCACATAATCGCACACACTCATTTACGTACGATTCCTTTTAATAGGTCACTTGGATCTACCACTCACTGATATTGGACTTGCGCAGGCGGAGGTTGTTGCTAAGTACATAGCTAGCCGAAAGAAGATTAGAACCATATACTCAAGTGATCTTCAACGCGCGGCGCAGGTATACACGTTCACCACACACCGCACGCAAGCGTACAAACAATTACAGGAATGCATTCGTACCTGTATATACTTACAAAACCCTCACACGCATCATACGTTACCTGTAGACAGGAAAGGCTGTACGTAGGTATATTAAGCCCGAAGTTGAATTAATATTGGATTCTCGCCTGCGAGAAAAATGTATGGGAGTTTTTGAAGGCAAAGCTTGGGGTTCCATACACAAGGTAGTGTATGCTATAGATGCAAGCACGCTCGCATACACACGGTTGCGCATTCAGTTACCAACACATCTGCACGCTCGCATAGAGAATCAAAATTGATTAATACGGATACGTAGCAGTTATTATGACTTGAAAATATAGAAACTCTCTATTCCAGCTCGCCTTGAACGATGCTCAATTGTTATGTGCGTGTGCTTCACCAATCCTTGCAATGTGCTCACTCACAAGTACTTACCATTTTATATACGTATGCATGTTTATAGTAGTGGTTATGTGGTTATCTTTTACATATCGCTATACACGTAATTTCGAGAAGGAAGTGGTATGCTTGATGTTAATGTGTCACTATTTCATCACACTTCTTCATGCCCACTCTTGTGCGTTCATAGATACACTCTCTCGCATCTCTTTCCTCGTAATTTTGCCCTCAGACCCAATATCGTGGACACCTACACTCTACTACACCCGACGGGGTCACGTCTGTCTACAACTTATTCATCGATACACACGTTCATGTATATAAGCAATCATAGAAGCAAACACATTGTTCTCGTCGGTATCATCCATCTAGTGCAGCAATCGATGATTCAACTTGTATTCTGGCAATGCGTTTTGAACATTGACATTGTGCGTGGCAAATATTATGAGATCGTACTGTGCATGAATCATTACTTACGTAAGTAGAGATAGCTGAGAACATTAAACTCCACTGAACACCAAATTGCAGTGTTGCGTGAACACTCGTCTCGACCTGATTGCGTATAAATATTGAGGATTTATATGAACTTGTGCTGTGATTCACAAACAGTGCTGAAACAAGTGTCTATGTAAGCTGTAATACATGCCAAGTATGATCTTAAGTTTTTGAGCCACCATCGTTTCATGTGGTAGTGGAGGATATAGATTGTGAGGTGTTTGGTAAAATACTCAGATCGAGCATGATCGAAACGTTAAAAGCCAATTACTTTTGAAATGAACCGTCTTGGAATCCTTTGCATCTAGGCGGCAGTAGCGGCGAACATTGAATATGCGGCATACGTACCCGAAGGGGGGGAGACGTATACGCAGTTTGAAGAAAGAGTTTTGGCTGGATTAGACTCTATCGCTCAAACCTTGTGTGATGAATCAGACACAGAAGTGATCGTAACTGCGCATGGTGGTGTTATTTTTCATTTGTTCGGCTACTTTCAGAGTAAACGGAATTCAAGTATGGATGAGGCCCTCATTGCAACACATACGCTGCCTGAGAATGTTTCCATGTCCACTTTAAGGTATATACGCATAGTTCTCTATATGTACGTTCTTGCACGTTATTTATATGTGATGAAAATAAGCAACGCAGTGATGATTACAGCGCGTTGTGATATTGAAGAGATTCGTAGTCAACTTCGTACCTGAAAATATATGCGAATTTACACTGTACACATGCATGTGTTGCGTGTGTGCCTGTGTACCAATGGAAAGAACAGGCAAAGGTAGTTCTTAGTTTTGTTATTTGTTGTTTTATGTAATGTTACGGTTCGCTTGTGAATTCTTTTGAGTAAGTGCTGGATGGGAGCACCATCGTTGCATTCAATGTGGCATACTCGATGCCAAAGCTTCTTATCCATCCAGAGGTACAGTGTATGTACCTATGTGTTGAGTACAATGTCCGTGAATATGTTATGTATTTTCGGTTGTACGGAACAAGGCATTGTTACCATGCATGGTAGTCCTCTGGGTCGTGTCGGAAACGACCTTTACTCGTACTCTTATACTTCCTCATGCTCCCTTTCTGTCACTCGCGAAATTTTGAGTTTGATCTGTAGCCATCGTATTTGAGATAATAATCTTGCTTGCTTTCAATTTAGTGTACTCAGTTGTATTGCAATGTTCCATTGCGCCCAACATTTATAGTGCAACTCGCGACACTGAGGGACGTATGCAGATCAAAGTAGTTGACTACAACAACACGAAACATCTTCAACATTGTACCAAAGCGATGCGCACGATTGTAAAGGGATTTAGCGGTCATGCCACGGACCAAGTCTAATCACGCTTGTATAGAATTGCAATCGTGTTTAGTTCGTAATTACATTTAGACATAAAATGTACAAATATCTTGTCAACTATGCAAGTCTAAGGACGCGTGTATAGAATTGCAATCGTGTTTAGTTCGTAGTTACATTTAGACATAGAACGTACAAATATCTTGTCATCTATACATGCCCAAGCACGTGTGAATAGAATTGCAATCGTGTTTACTTCGTAGTTGCATTCAGACTTGGAATGTCCAAAATATGTTGTCAACTATGAAAGTCCATGCTTGTTCATATATCTAATTATAACTTGTAAACCCTGTACTTGTTACTGAAAGTAGCGAAAACAACATTCTTCCAACAGAACTGAGATAGTCTGTGCCATAATTTGTCGTATTTGGTAGCTACGACCCCCGACGCTTACAAGTAAAGGGAATTTCGACGACAATTGTCAAGAGGGCAAAAAAAAATCGTTACATGCTCCTGGATCAGCATGTGTGCAAATTGAAGACCACCAGCCTATTATGAATTCCCGCACAAACCTGACAAAGTGTGCATGGGACAAAGATCACTGAATCGACTACTCACCTATGGCAAGATCATCTCATATTTCCTGTATTAGCACTTGGGTCGAAGCACTTACACGAATTCAACGTACTTTTAGACCTGCGTACGAACACGTGCAAGGACATTCATGAAGCGGTTGCCCCTATGTATGTTTATAACAATACTCGTTTTAAGACCCAATAAATGGAAGAAGTATTGCTGATACTTAAATGGTCATAATTGTGGCATGCTCAGTCCGTACATAATATGTTAACATATTGAGTTACACTCATGTACATGGGATTTCAAAACAATAGGGCGGCGTCAACAATAAATAGAAATAACTTGCATTTTATCGTCCAATAGATATATGTATATCAAACAAATAGCCTTTCCAAGCATTCTTATGCATAAAGGTAGATGACGCTTCGGTTTACGTACTAAATCTTAAATGAAAAAAGGCCCAGAGATTGTCGCCTAGGTTCTTACATTTTAGCGTAATCGTACTACTGAATCGATCGTGGCCTTCTGCTACTAGGCAACTGCAAAATATGTGTGAAACACTTTCGAGACTAGTGCATGAAACAACCAACCATTCAATCAATAATTATTTTGTTATCAGTGATCTTCTTCTGTCAAGTGCACCTACAGTCTTGACGCTCTGTGAGGTATAAACGATGACATACGCCCTCTTCTCCCTGAAACAGCAATACGTCTCACTTTGTTGCTATACACGTTTTACTTTCGGTGGGATATAGTTTATAGTTTATTACATGCGTCCTCTTCCCTGAAACAGCAGTGCGTCTCATATTGTTGTTCTAAAATACCAGCATTTTTATGTACACACTAGAGAAGAGAGTATGCACGCACGTAAGCACGAAATATATAGTTTATAGAAATAGTCGTAGATTAAGAGCAGTACTGGACGTAAACTCATACTTGAAAAGGGACTTTCATAATTACATCAACGCATGTAGCCAGGATAATATCCCTTCAGACAACTGAACATAGCCACACCACGACCAACCTACACATATATGAATGTATCCGCCTGCATACACGTACGTACAAATACTTCCATCGAGAATACATATATATATCATGGCACGCACCACTTTGGACCGGTCGAAAGATAGGGCTAGAAATAATTCTCAAGGAGATGAAAATTCAGGATCAGCCAGCCACAATAGATCTCTGTCCAAGGTTAGCAGCTTTCTCAAACAATCGGTGGAGAATTTGTTCTGTAAGGCCCCGGTATACAATGAGAAACTACCATTGACGGTATATTTTCATAAAACTGTAGCCTTGAAACAAGTAATCCGTGAATTGGAGACAGCTGGGGACGACAGTGACACACAAGAGTTAATTGAAAACATGCATCAATGCCAATGTGGTATGTGTACATATGGAAGAAACCTATGTGTAGAACCTGTACGGTCAAACGTGATGAAAATAACAAATAATGTGTACAGTAGAGTTTGAGCAGGGGTGTTCCTTGTTTATGAGGGATGGATAAGTATATGCAAGCACTTGATATATATATATGTATATTAGTGAATTTAATAAACCTGTAGCCTGTTTGTGTGTGTGATGTTGCCTGGGATGGGAGAAGCATACGCAAGTCTTGATATACACATATACGTGAATTTCATAAATACACATTACTGTAACATGTTTGTGTACGATGTTTGTCTACGTTGGTCATGTGCAATGAAAAGTTGGTACTTTATATCAATCGTGGCGTATAAGAACTCGTTTACTCGTACGTTGATTTCCTGCTGATATATAGAGCTGTTATATATATCTGTCGAGGGGAGAATAATTTTCATAGGTTGTGAGAATATGCGAGTACATGTGCGGATGTACTGTGTGTGCCTGCGAATATCTGTGAAAGAGTGAGTGAGAGAGTTTGTTCATTTCTTGTTGTGCGATGCGTATGGCAAAGATACAATTAACAGATCACTGCACGTATATACATACATGCAACTATACCTGAACGCCAAGCACTATAATAGGTACCAACATGATCATATACATATACGGTGAAGAGCACTCACTCACACATGCTTACGCTAGCACATATTAAATCACAAATCTGCACGAAACTCGCAAAAGAAGTAGCTTGCGATCTACGATGTGCATACATGTTTGTGTGTAAGTGTAAACGATGGTATATGTCATACGCACATAAGGTTTACAAATTTACAATAATTCATTCGTTAGGGTAGACGTAAGCCTCAGGAATTTTTACTGTGCGTGCGTACACAATTTGTTCATGTCAGTACACACAGACACATGCATACATTCATACATACATAATACATACATGCCTACTTACTCAAAGGTCAACGGCCATATGCAGTCGTTCATAACCATCAAGTCTTTTTTGTTTATGAAAACAGATTCATTTCGAATTCAGCTTTCACATTTCTCTACTACGTACATTATTTGTTCGTACTTTCATCTGTACCACTCACAAATCCATATTCACAAACTCTTCTCACACCAGAGGCACATAACACTGCCAAGCTCATATTCCATTTTTAAAGCAATTAAAGCTATGTTGCATACATATTCCTTGCTTATAGCTGTGCTAGACTCACTAGAGAACATTTATGAGGAAGGCAAATTCTATCGAGAGCCCAGAGACTATCGTGCCAAGTTCCCAACCGAGGTGCGAGACGAACTTCAATCCAAATTTTGGGGTAAAAAGCACACGCATGTGGCCCGTGTATATTTATTGTATGCACGTACTTTTGTGTATGGGATAGAGGGAATGCAGACGAAATTCAATCCAAATTTTGGTGTAAAAAGCACGCGCATGTGGCCCGTGTATATTTTTTGTATACGTATTTTTTTGTATGGGATAGAGGGAACGCAGACAAACTTCAATCCAAATTTTGGGGTAAAAAGCACGCGCATGTGGCCCTTGTATATTTTTTGTATGCACGTAATTTTGTGTATATGATAGAGGGAATGCAGTGTGTGAATGTTAGTGTATCTGAGCATGACGAAATTCTGAAAGTAAGCATATGTGTACCCTCTCTATCGTGCTTGTATTTGCATTGGTTTCGCGATCGTCAATTTTATATCCACACACACAACTTTTGTTCGTAGTATTCAACAAGACTAGTATACATATGAACCAGTATTGTGTACGCGCATATGCACATGTACTCTAATCGTGATGCACAAGTATAGACATAATCTGTTTTAATGACTTCGGTGCAAACCTTTCAGAAACATTATTGTTTGCGGCGGAATTGATTGCGGATGGTCGGGTCTTGGAAGGTCGGGAAGAAGCCACAGTGGCCATACAACCCGCTGCTGCAGGTCTATGTGAAGCCTTCGAAGCATGTAGTAGAGTTTTACGTGCTCAGGTACGTGCAAGCTTGTGTTTATGTCAGTGAACACATATACTCGCAGACGTAATAACCTGAACGTCTGGGTATACGTCTGTGCAGTCCTATGCTTTCTGGTACGTACATACTTGTTTTTGCATGGTGACAAAATGGTCATAGCATGTGTAGGTGTAGTGATCTTTGAAGTATGGAAAATGGAGTGATTTTGCGGCCTCATATGCCCGCATTTGTGTAGAAACGAAGTTGGATGAGAAAATGAACATGTTGGTAGATATTAAATTTCTAATCGACGCTGCAGAGCTCACATACATATATATTTCAATAATTTCATCTAGGCGAAACGCAATCCAATGGTTTACAATACACCAAAGGTTGTGGAGACGTTGCGACACTTCGACATGAGTTGGATACACTTTGAGGTACAGATTTAGATGTATGCACTTTACAGGCAAAAGACATGTATTTTGCAAATTTCTTAATTCTCATACTTGACATATGCAGGGGAATAGAATATATACAACCCAAAACTAACTAAACTGTCGATGTATATATATAGTTTGATTCCAAAGAATAGTAAATAGTATACAGAAATACAAGCGTTTCATGTTGTGTGTAGCTATATAAATACATGCACGTGATTCATGCAGTGCAATGTTTGTTCTGTGCACCAAGAACAACTCTACTTAGAAAGTTACCAACCAATCGGAAAGCTTGGATATGTCGTTTAAAGTACAACCTAAGCAGGATTGCACGTGAAGAAATGTGGTTATATACAAACATACTGCTCGTGTACATTCAGATGTGTGTTGTTACCAGAGTGTACATTTATGAGATTCTACACCAATAGCAAGATATGTAATTAATTCCCTTTTGTGGTTCAAATATATACAGTAACCGCACAGTTTCACATGGATGAGTCATTCCACATACATGTATGCACACGTTCACTGACGACATGTATGTATATATACTCCCGTACGCATATTCACACCAACACATACACTCATGCATGCATATGTGCAAAGACATGCAACCAATAGAAATTTAATTATTACAGTTCTCCTTAGGCGCAAGGCTATAACATATAAAGAAGGCGTAGACCGCTGACAGTTTATGTACGCCTTTCACTTTGAATACAGTATACGCATACGTATGCACTTTATGTATACGCACAATATGTGGACTATAAGACGAAGAATATGTGGACTATGAGACGAAGGAGTATCGTATGCATACAGATATATTCTCATCACTGTTTAGTTGTACAGGCTTTCAACAATCTAACGTTCATTTCGCATTTAATATTTTACGAAGTATTTGTATGTACACGCTGTAATGCCCTGCAAGACGTTACTACAGTATGATGAGAAGATGCATATGACTGTTATGTTCAGTGAAGCCGTCATGCGAGGTCTCAAAAATCGCACCATTACAGTGGTACGTTAACTATTTAATGCAAACACATATGTTTACACATCTACGCTCCCATGCATCTTATTCAATATACTCTGAAAACTATTCAAAGTCATATTACGACACATGTAGGACCAAATGGAATACTATGACCCACAAGTGATGTTTACTATCCCACGGCTTGCCGTTTTGTCATGTGTGCTATTAAACCCAAACACTGCGGAAGGCTATTCGTTATTGAAACCGTACACAAAGCAACTGGACTCCATAAAACTGAAGGTCTCCCGCTTAAATTCTCAAAATATGAGGGACCTTGAGAACTCGTTGGTACGCGTAAGATGATATATGCCCATGTGGTGTGTTTGATAATATCTCATGTGCATTAGTTGTCCATGATAGTGTAAAATGCATGGGTGTAACAGCTTGATAAACATTGAACGTTGTAGTGTCTCATACAATGCAAGAAGACTCCATTACCTAGATCAGATGGCTAGCTCGTATGTAGTTTTTTGATATTTTTGTGTATGTGTGTTTATAATATACGTGCATGTATGGCACTTTCTCAAGATACTTAATACTATCCCTCCAAAACTTTACCCCTAACGGCCGTCAAAATGTCCCAAACTTTCACAATAGTACATATATCAGAGCAAGATGGTTTCTTATAATACATGTTCATTGCTGAGTGTCCACTGTTGTACTACACACATGCTTCTGTGTCCATTCGTGAGCTAATCCTCATGTTCAGTGCCAGAATACTCCTGCTATACCTGTTTCTTGTAACATGAAGATTGATGTATAACACACCTAGTATACACATGCACACACGACATACATACCCGCATATGCGCATGTACATGCAGTCGGCTACCGAGGATATAAATATTGAGCGGACTGAAACAATGCAAGATCTGTTTGTGGCTATAAGTGATATTTCCGATCGAATGCAGTCCGGGGATACTAACCAAGATTACAGAGATATTATGAGGTCCGGGAGTGTGCGTTTATTATGTACAAGTTCTTAGAATATTATTAGGAGTTCTAAGAATATTTTTGTTTGTTGTGGTATATGCATGTTTGTGCATTCGTATAGGTGGCTACTCTTGAGTGCGTGTGAGCAATTATAAATGTTTGTAAGGTAAAATATTGACTCGCATCTCATAAGCAATATCGATGTGAGGACAGTCACACTTTCTCACTACCCATCAATACCGAATTTTAGTACATTATTCAAGATGTATGAAGACATCCCTCACCCGTTGGCCGACCACATTTCAACCGAAGAGTCTGAATCTACCAATGAGGTTTCTACAGATTTCCTTCGCAAGTCGACATTTTCGGTATGTATAAACTTGCGTGAGATTTTATCACATACAGGCTTCGGTACCTAGGCTTATTGCACATATATTGACAGAAACATTCTTGTAAGAGTACGACTGTGTAATTGGATTTGTAGTTTTATGCGAAGGCATGGTAATTTGTTGGTTTACGCAATATTTTGTATAATCATATTTTTACTCTGACGTGCTTTGTACTTGCAGCGGAATCCTAGTATAGATACAATTGAAGCAAAGGCAGAATTTAGAAGAATGTCCAAGGAAATCATTGGTAAACTATGTATATTATACGTGTGTATTATATTTATTATATGTATCGTTTGCAATAATATGAGGGTTTTTTATGGTAGATTGATATACTGTAATACGTTTGTTACACGAACAGATTCGTATACGTAAGCGTGAGACATTATTTTTACATTTACATGAAGCAATATATACATATTTCATGGTTACACAGGCGATGATGTCTATTTTTCCTATAAAAAGTATAGATACACAATATATTCACTTGTTATCTTGTGTATACACATCTAGTACGGTGGTAACAAAAGGGCGTATAGCCCTGTCTTGGCTTATATCATTATCCTGAACAGAGGCGTACGAAAATATGTGCATCAGATACTTTTATTGCAACAAAGTACTTAACACTTAGGCTTCTATTTAATGATACAGGCATGTGTGAAGAATCTAGATCAAAGTTGGTGCGATGTTTATCAATAGATACCGATGTATTCGATGGTGCTGAGGGTGTGGACAGAAGTTTCAATGTCTTAAATCAGCAACTCAAGGACTTATCTATGAACAACACCACTGCGTATGTATTCCATTTCACAACAGAGCCACGACCACACACACGCTCACACATACACAGAGGTAGAGATTAGGAGAGCATTAAGTATTTGTATGTGTATACCACGCATATATATATGTGTATATACGCCCACAAATACTTACTTGACACACTTCTACACGCTCCTCCTCGGATGATCTACTTTTGTATTCTTAGCAAATGCGTGTCTTCTAGGTTGGCGCCTGTGTGTAATACATGCACGCAATCCTTCTCACTCAAAAGACGCCGTCACCAGTGTACCCAGTGCAGCCAGGTGTTTTGCATCAACTGTGTTCGATCAGCTCATTCATGGTGAGTATAAATAAATTGTTGATAGGATTATGCCATACTTTTATGTGATATTGTGATGGGTATGCAGTAAACCCTCACCCCTCTTCTGTGTTATTATCTATGAAAAATATTTGCCCTGATGCCAAACAAAAGCGAATGCACCATTATGAATAATAACTTGAGTTCATATTGTTCGCGTGGTATCATGTGTTCTGTACGGAATGTGTTACGTTTATGTAGTCACGTAAAACTCATGTTTATAAGCAACAATAATGTGTTCTGTGTGTGTGCGTGATTGCGACTTACAATGAATATCATTTCTGATGCCGATTTTGGATTGTTTAGACTACTATTTTTATACAATCTTGATTTGTATGTAAATATTGAAAAGTATTTGAATATTTGCTTGCGTTGTATGTGTGGGTCTTTTATGTGTGGGTCTTGGTACGTAAACATTTAGCCCTACTGGTTCTCCATATCAACGCCCAAGACTGTCTTTCCGATTGTTTTGAAATAGGCGAGAACCTTCAGTATGCAGGAAATGTAATGGCGAACGAACGGAACACAATCAATCGATGCCAACACTGTTCTCGCAATTGAGTTTAGAACACCAAATGCACGAGCAGCAAATGGCCCCTATATTCTCATCCTCGCCCAACATCAACCACACAGCAAACCAGTACACAGACAGATTAAGTATGCTTCAATCGAATAGTGATGAAGCTGGAAAACAATCGAATAGTGATGAAGCTGGAAAACATGCGACGGGGGATCTATTGTCAGAACGGTTCACTGCATTAACAAGCACTGACGTGTCCCATCCCCTCACGGCAGCTGCGGTGAACCAGGAAATGAATAAACATGAGGCTACGTAGTGTGTATGTCTAGAAATCGAATTGTAAATCTGTTAACGTGTGCTGCAGTAAGAAATTCATTCCGCTAGGTACATAGCCATTGTGGTGGAGAATATGTGTGCGTATGTGCGCGACTGTGTGCGCAGAGATGTGAAATAAAACCCACTTGAAGATTCATAATAATTTTCAAATATTTAGTTCAGTCGTTAAGTACATGGGTAGCATTTTGGTTCCAAGTTGTTAATCCCTCCTCTCCAAACTTGATCGTCATGACATAATTCTCATCTACCCTATCTACAGTTACCTCTATTTCCTCTGATCATACACTGTCGCATAATATCGTCAGCATTATTGTGAATCTTAAATTGATATACTCTCATGTTTGTGGTAAGAAGCGCTTCAACCGAACTTCTTATGCGACTGTTGCATTGTAACACTCTGGGAATGTCTCCCTTCTTTGCGAACGTATAATTTTCCGTAGCCTAGCAACACCATCATTATCTATCAATACTTTTCGAAGGGATTTCAACACACTTGTGGCGTTTGGTCTATTATTCGGGACGAGGCTTAACATATTCGATACCAACGGTAATACAGAAGTATCGCTGTTGCTACCTACATACTTCGCGAAATCGTCAATGTATTCCGATGGTGCTTTATCATCTTGCGGTGAAGACAGTGTGCAAGTATTCCATGGTATTGACCCACTTAAAAGCATGAAGATAAGAACCTGGCAAGTTAATTGATTTTGAGTAGGACAAAAAGAAATATATAAGTACGGATGGGTCACGCATATATATGTTGTAACCTCTCAAAACATTTGATTGGTATACAGTACATGGTGTATTTTACTAACATAGTAAAGATCAGACAATCATATGTCGCAAACCAGTATAGATATGTTTATACATACCCCGCAAGACCATATATCAGCGCTCTTGAGGTCGATGATATCCTGCCTATGGCTTCGAGAACGCATATTGTATACTTCTAATAGAACGAACGATCGGAATATGTGAGTATAGTTGCCCTATTCATACTCTTTAAGTATCTAAACATGCGACTGTCGGGAAACTCCATTATCACAAATCGGTAGAATTTGCTTTCATACCTGGTGACATGTAAGCAATTGTGCCGCAACGCTGTTGCGTGCCAAACGTATTCGTCGTGTGACAGGCTGTCCCAAAATCTATCAGCTTTGCATTTTTGTGATCTGCATCAAGCACTATGTTTGATGGTTTAATGTCACTGTAAATTGTTGAAATGGGACGCTGAATGTAAGTGTTTACGTACTATACCAAGTTTTGGCAAACGTTTGATATTAGCAAATTTTTAAGCTGCATCAGATTCGTATTAGGATGCGAGTTGAAACGACCGTGAATGTAGTTGCACACTTGATTTAGTATGCATCTGTTTTGCGAATATAAATAATCCATGTAGCGCAGCAACAACGTTTAATTCACGATGAGTGCACTGTCATGATCGTGTGCATTGCCAGCGTTGTGTCTCCACATAAATTATTACATTCGCATCACCCAAGCTGTATTTATAATAAACGACCCGTGTACTGCGAAATGCAGAACATTAATAAGACACGCATATACTTACATACCGATGAACGATATCTAAAGAGTGTAAATACTCTACACCTTCCATGACCTGCTGCACGTACATCATAACTTGCGTGCCATCCATGCACAACAAACAACGTTCTAAATTTGTCCCCAGATCGTGTCCACTAATATATTCCTGCAACAAAACCATTGACTCGTCATTATACTGAAAGTAACCGTATCCCCGTGCCAAAGTAGGATGCCGCAGTGTGCACGCCAGAACTATCTCCATCGGCACTGGGTTGTTGTCCTGTGGGATTTCAACCATACGCAAATGTGTGTATGTTTGTACGTATTCTGGCAGTTTCAGCTGTGCTTGCTCGTGTACAAGCGTGTAGATATTACAACGAGACAGACTTCAAAAGTACCTTCGGTATAAGTTTTCCTATAACCACGCTGCCACTTGCTTTGTGTTGTAATAAGCGGACGCCCTGCGCTGGTGATCCGGTAAGTAGCACAAATTCTGCCAGTGTTTTAGAAAATCTTCAAAGTTAGTAGGTATACAAACAATATATATAGTTCACTCAGGTGTACTCATAATTATATATGAGAAAAGTATACTTATGTAGATGGGTGATGTTCATGTTTGTGTGTGTGTATGGGTGTGTGGGTAAAAGTATAGAAATCTGGTATGTTGTACATTATTTTCTACGAGTATGCACATATATGTATGCAAGTGTTTGCATACGAAATAGCATTGGTGTCCTTGTATGTATAAGTACTTCGACTGTTGTTTTGAGCCTAACGATATACATATTAACACATCCACCGGTTCGATAAATATTTTCACGCATTCATATACCATTCAAGTCTGATGATTTGATCTCATGCGCCGCATTGGAACGAGTTGACTTTGTCTCCACACAAGAGTGTAGAATACTTCGAGAAGAAATTCTCAACATTGTAGTTTGTGTACTATCTTTCCACCTCTCGCTTTCCAGAACACCAAGTTCATAAATACACCATCAGCAATGAGCAACCCAATTGTAGGTACGTGGGTGATACTATAGCCCGTACAAACTCTGCCTTATCATATATCTGTACTTTTTTGAAAAGCACATGTATGCATGTATTCTGCGTACTGGATGACGTACCTTCCGCGTGTCGTACAAATACAGAAAAAAATGGCAATCATACATAAACAGTATCCTTTCACATGTAGATGGCTATTCATAATATGCGATTACGCACATATAGGCACATGTTTCAGCATATGTACCCTATTCACGAACAATACGTTCCAGCATAAGTAACCTATGGACACGAAACGTATGTGGGGACTATTTCTATTGTACGATTACACACATACAAATATGGATTCGATCGATCACAAGCAAGCTATGCACACGAAACGTATGTGGTATTATACAGACGACACTCAAGTACCTTAGTACTAAAGATCGTCAAAAGTGTTCCACGTGCAAAGCAGTAACCATGAGGAAAGAACTGTTTACAGTGTTATGGAGTGAAAAGTGTCAAAACGATACACGCATACGTTTATACTGTATACTCTGTAACGATATTTGGTGAACACTGTATATCTACAGTTACTAGATTTTGCGGGTGGATAACACAATTGACACTTTGTTTGTGCTAGTAGCCGTCGCCACCTTTGTGCCCAATCACATTATTGATGGGTGTAACATATCTGGTGGCTGTATACCTATTGGTGGTCGTAGGGATGCTTGGTTTTACGATCGCTAGGCTATTTTTAAGCGACGGTGCGCGTTCCGTAAAAATAAAGCCTGTTGACATCGTACAGTTGGTACAAGTTTTAAGCAATGTGGTGCGTTCTATAAACAATGGTGCATGCATACACGTGATATGCCTATCACTGAATGCTATTGGAAAAGAGAACTAACTGTTCAAGTTAACAAGCAATAGCTGAATGTCAGAATAGGTTTCAGAATAGGGTTAACGCCTATTTAAATCCCGTTAAATCCTGACTTCTTGGTTGAATTCTCAGATAGTGTCTTGTTTGTTCTTGCACCAACCAGTCTATCATACACCAATTTACTTACATGCCCAATGAAAGCAAATGGAATTTAAAGACCATCGATATGCCAAGCTCGTCGACTAAATACTACATTAACACTAATGCAATCTCACCTTGACTTTCAAATCCATTAACTTTTACATTTAAGTCAAAACTAAGAAGCTACTTATTCACGACCATAACGATTTATGTGCTAATCGTCTCAAGTATTGTTGGGTATGATGTCAATCATCAGTATGCCATGTTTTCATCAGAATCCAGAGAGAACACTACCATTCCATCAGAAGTCAGAGAGAACACTAGATAAAGAAGATATATAATCTGGAAACCCTCATTCAGTTCGTAACGATTCTGCTGCGCAATGTCAACAATTCTGTTTTCGTCGAACTCGGCTTGGGCTGAATAAAGGTTGTTATCGGTTGTAGCTAAACGCATGAACGAACAGGATAACCTGTTTGACTTTATAAATTTTGAGTTACTTATTGGAAGAGATTGAATAGCCTGCATTGAAATTAGCACATAGCGTGGAACAAGAAGTGGCTATTAATGTGTATCCATACTGCGTTATCGAATTAGGACATTACCAAGGCGCTTGCCAATCCGGACATTATAGGATCGAAGGTACATCGTGGTGGTCGGAATCGAAGTACTTCAGTTTGATCCAACTCTCGTTTTGTTGATATTCATGTGGACAATACATTCTGAGCTTCTGCGAAAACAAACCAGACATTTGCAAGTCTGGTTACTTTGAGAAGTTCCGCCCAGGAAATCTCACAGTCGGCGCAGCCATCCAGGCGACGATATTCATTAAGCGGATCAAATACAACAACTTATGCATCATAATAGACAGGTTTAGAGTAGAATTAGGAGTTATTTGCACCTTGGCGGTAGTAGAGTACTGTGTTTTGTTTTTCCGGAATGCTTGACTAGTACATTCGACCGAGAAGAAAGTAATAGAAATACCAGAAGATTGGCTTATCAGATATTATGACGAACATGAATTTTTACTTTGCAACTCCCAAAAGGAGTGTAAAGATGTTGTGCGACAATAATTTGCCTTCTGTCCATAAAAATAGTTTGTACGCATATATTTGTTTCGCCTTTATATCTTCGAACAACGGTTATATAGGAAATCAAAGGATTGTAAACATAATGTACACAAGTCTTGGCTATACGAATATGTATTAAAATCAGCCGTGTACTTCCTCAAGAGACAATGATAAGATGTTAACAAGAATCACATGGAAAGGAATATACAACAATGCCTTTTATTTGTACACCTCTGTAATAATGCATCCTAGTTGTCGTTAATGCGTACAGTATACATATACCTAGGTAAAGCATTTTCGAGTTCCAACTCAGAAAAGCTAACGCTGGCACGATCCGTTCCAAGATCTCGTCTATTTGTTTGTGAATGCAGATGAGAGTTGGCAAATTTATATTTGACATAACTTACGTATTTTCGAAATAATATTGGTATTTACGCATCTGTGCTCAACAAAACTGTGCCCGTCGCAAACATTTTACTAGAATGGGCATGTTAGGGTACGAATACACCATCACATTACGTACAGAGTTACAAAACTTGCATGCTTGCACCAATATCTTTCGCGCTGCATACATTCAGACGCGCTAACAAACATAAAAAATTGCACATACGCGAACTGGTGCATTAACAAATCGGTCCTTAGCTCGGGAGCTTCGTCAGATATCTGAACATACATGCCACCACGCCTCAAAATGCGTACCAACTCATGCACCAACCGAGATGTCAGTGACTTGGGATCTGTAAATTCATGCTTGTGGTGGTATAGATCACCATGCACGAGTGCGTCCATTGTGCCCTTATCAATCACTACATCTACTGAAGCTGGCCCAAACATGGGACTCATGTTCAGAATATCAAGCACCTGAGGCAACAGTAAGCTTTAGCGTGTATGTCTACCAAAAAAAAATTTCGAATCCCAGGATTGAACTGGGGACCATTGCGGTGTAAACACAATGTCATAACCACTAGACCAATTCGACTGATAAAAGGACTAGCCAATACTATTATGTATCTGGAAAATTGAAAATTTGCGTTGTACTACCAACTAGTACTCAAGTATATACCATGCATGTTTATATACTGGGCGCTCCACAGGAGAACACGAACGTAGCAATACACAATACCTCGTATCTAGGTATAATTCCAGAACAGGTAGGAGCCCTTGATGCCATTGTTGTAATCGCGACTTCACTTGAATCCACGGCTATCACCTTCGCGATAATAATTTCAAGTTTTAAAATCAAGCTTGAAAACCGCTGAGTTCACAACATACACTAATATGAATATATACCGGCATGTGTATGTGTATGAATGATCAATAAACTTTACGTCCATTGCCTGCTTAGGTGTTCTATGGTAAATTGACAAAATCCTGTTTTGTAAAATTTGCAACACTTTTTTCTTCTTCAGACGCCTTGGCTACCGTTTAACCCTAAACCCTACAGAGAGAAATCATGACCTGTTATGACAATATGGAATCTCTAGATAACAACATACCACATGCACTCTTTGCATCTTACAATGACAGAAAAGTCCATTAAAGCAGGATTCAACAATCTATCCATGAAGTTGTTATTTTATCGACTCATGGTAGAATACATTTATACATACATCATACAAATGCACGTATCTGTTTATGTGCGATTATGCATACATTTTTAAAAATACCTGTACTTTAGGAAATCTCTTTTGTAGTAAAACGGAGAGCTGAGACATTCCACATCCCTTCTCCATCCAAATGCAATCGAGCAAGAAAATGAAAGAAGGAGTTATAGTCCATACCGACATTCAAAACAAACTATTGAGACACAGCGCATACGTTAAAGGCAAAGCAATATGTCGAAAATATGTGTGATTTACATACATACTAGTAAATGTTTGCGAGAGCTACTGCATGGTACATATTCTTGCATACATGGATAACTTACAAGCTCAAGTAACTTTGCATCGCCCTCCCGTGCAGCAAGCAAGTCTTCTATTCGAGGAACCACAGCACGCACAACATCTTCAGATGTACAAAACCATTCAGTCGTTTGCTTGGACTTTTCCTTCGGGGCTGTTCATGTGTGTGAGTGTGTAATTATTTTGTGCTTGCGTGAGAGATTAATGTGTGCGGGCAGTGTGTGTGCAGGCAGTGTGTACAAACTATCAATAATTTTTAGTAGTACGCGGTATAGTTATGAGTTTAACAGAAAATGAATGCGGGTATAGTACGACTGATATATTCATATAAGTTGAAAAGTTTCGAAGCGCTTTATAGCTTGGCCATCAATTCACCTTTTGTTGACGTCACTGTGCTTGTGTACTTTGATGAAGTTGAATCTGCTGTTGAATATTTTGTGTAATACTCGTGCCAATAGTGTTTGCTTGAGAGATCAACAGACTGCCAGCCGAGTCGATCTATAGTGCAATCAAAATACATTATAGACAAAGAATTTGAAAAGAATATTGGTATACATTCAACTTCAGGCGCTTTGACTACAGTTTCTTGTTGAAGCTGTCGTGGCCTTTAATATACTGCAATCCAAGGATAACAACATGTATGGGACTACGTTTTGGTGGAAGAACCTGAATATACAGAAGAGAAAGACACATTCACGAACACCTTGTTACATGTGAGAAAGAAGGAATCGTGCAAATTTTTCACAGTTGAAAAGTTCTGTTGTCTTGAGCACACCTTTGTTTTCGGATTCCAGGGTTCTAATGTGCGTATGAAATGACGCGAATGGTGAACAACCCAATATTTTTTTAAAGGGCATATCAGAAACGGAAACAGATCGTGCATTTCCAAAACTTTTGAGAGAAACTCTCAGTGCTTGGTTCATGCGCATGATTTTAAGCAGAATACTTCATTGATATTAACACAAGTCTAATCATAAGCACTAGGGTTAATGTTGTTGGTACGAAAGAAGACTTATGCCGTTGTTCATACTCGGAATGTTGAACACGATGAAAGAAAAGTATGATGATAGTATTGTATAATGGAGAAACGTTATCAATACTTTTTATCACGTGAAATAAATGCATAAACAAATGAGGAAATCGTTTCCAACACAGACAAAAAGCCTAGTTCTCGTTCAGATTGTTCATTTAAACTAACTCGGTCTATGAGCGTTGCATTATGTCTAAACCGTCCTTGGTAAGAAAGAAAGGATTGTGCTATTGGTGTTTCGTAATCATTATGTGTACAGTAATCTGAACGGACGAGCAGTCGGTTTTTATGTTTGTTTTCTCATTGCGAATGATGGAAGAGTGGAGTACTCCATACTGTTGTGTGATAACTTGAACTATTAACGAACAACGCGCAGTATGCTAAACGAGGAGAACAATAAAAACTATAGGATAG
Source organism: Creolimax fragrantissima (assembly GCA_033442365.1). Taxonomy (NCBI): domain Eukaryota; class Ichthyosporea; order Ichthyophonida; genus Creolimax; species Creolimax fragrantissima. The sequence continues at coordinate 501,233 of JAWQFL010000003.1, forward strand.
GCGAAATTTTGTAGGAATGTTTGCATTTCATCGGATTGTTGTATTCCTCGATTCATGGATTCAAACTTTTATATTTACACACGCAAAGAGAGGATTGTAATATTAAATTGACAGTTCTTACCTCTTCCCCTTTATCTTTCACACTAAACAGTTTGAGCAGTGGTCGAGCATTCCGCCCAAGCGCAGAATCATGTTGGGCAGCGTTGTGTAAGTGAACATTGCTGTTTTGTGGTGTGCAAGCTTACAGTACCGTTCGTGATGGAGTTTTTAGAGTGGGTGCGGAATTCATTTTGTGTAGTCGTGATCATTAGTTCTTGCATATTACGTTTGATGAGGGTTTCGTTGATGCTCTAACATCTTTCGCCGTCTCATTGATCTCACCTCGTCACCGCGCTATACCAGATTCGCGTTTGCTCTTTTTGGAGAATTCGTTATATCCCCAAGACTCGACAGCGCAATTGATGAACAGGTCAAAAACGTGAAGCCGCTTGAAAAATAGCTGACTGGTCTGACTTTACACAAAAACCAGATTGAATACATGAATGCACCAGTACCACTCTAGTCGCATCTTGCACAGTCGCATTTATATCATACAGAAGTAATACAGTAATTCATTTTAAGACGCTGAGGTCCAACTGCGCAGTGATTATTGCATGTCTTACCATCAGATACAGGCACAACAAATTCGAATCATGGTCACGCGGAGAAAAATATGTATTATACATGAAGTTCATGTATTGTAGTTTGGCTGATTGATAATACGCTTGTAACAATCACAAATAGTTATCAAGCACCGCATAGTAAACTATTGTGTTGAGCTATTCATTTCTATGCCTATAAACACGCAGATGGAATAGGTCCATTTTGTTCCTTACTAGTTTACGGAAGCCTTCTTAGGTATTGCCTGAAGCTTGGTAATAGGTTGACCTGTAAACGTGTTCACCTCATCAAAGAATGCAGTAAAGACAGGTGTATGTTTGTAGTGCCTGCCGATGTAACCGACACCAGAAAGATATTCTGAATTTACAACACTGAATGTCACGATTTGTAAGTAATTGCTGAAAACATATCTTGTATGTTACGTCAAATAGCATGAGAGTATTAGTATTCAAATATCAAATAAAGGGTATTATGTGTATAATAAATTCGGCTTCATATTTAATACACAGAAGTTAGAAATACGAGTAGGCGAGAAGCGAAAAGGCTAGAACTGTAAGAATGTGTGACAAGCCTTGCAATTGTGGTCTATCCATATGTATTTTTCATTTGTAGTACACTCTGCCGTCAATTCAGACGTAGATTGCAGGGGTGTTCTAAACGCAATATGTTTAATGACACGTAGTTTGAAGTGTATTCTTATTGAGGTGGCTGAATTCGAAAGCAAAGTATGATGCATAATAAATAATTAGAGTTCGCAGAAGTTGTCTTTACCCTACTTGTTCTTCGTTTGTTCAGTACATTTTGTGGCTTGTTTTGTTTACATCCTCCTCTGTATACCAGTCTAGCTATATATTGACAACAGAAATTGGAAGGCGACGCCAGTGGCCATGATATACATGATACGTAGGCATTGAGTTTTGCTTGACACTTTATACTACAGAGGAATGAGTTATTTTAGGGATTAGAATGCAACGGCGATTAATCCCTCAAGCAGTCGGTCAGAAACCAACCCAGTGAGTGCACTGGACCTATCCCTCGAGACAGATTACGACAAAACCAACAATTCTTTATACATTCGCAATAGCTCCATTTATATAAGACGGAATACGCGTTGTGTAGGGAAGGAAATTTCCCACCAATACACCGACGTCGATGTACATTTGTGAAGTGACCAGTACATATATACGTTACACAAATAATCGTCTACATTAATATTTTAATTCTTCCATTCATACAAGTAAGTACTTACAAGTGCTCCACATCTTATTCGTAAAATTCTGATATGCATCGTACTTGAATCACTTCAAAAGAAAAATACGAACAAACATCAAGCCAAGACTCACCAAATGGATAAATGAACAAGGAAATGGTGTTCTATGCGCACGGCTGTACACAAATAGTGAGAGCTTTTGCTGTGGGGACACCGAGGCATTTAGTTGTATATCCCACAGCGACATACAGGCATGATCGTGTTTACATACATGCACGGACGGCAAGACACACTGACCGAAACGTATGAGTGTGAGAAGAGTGGGGAAGTGTGAAGTAACATTAACTCAAAAGACCAGAAAAGGCCGAAATATGTGCACGAAAACCTCGCACACGCGCACGCACGCTCATATCATCATACACACATGCACACACGAACATATATACATGCTCGCACCAACATACACACACACAAGCACGAACATACACATACACGGGCACAAACGTATACACAGGCGCACACGAACATACACGCACGCCCACCTCAATCACGCTATATATTATCATTACCCACGTTCTTCCCTGCACCCATCATCACTGCTCTCGGAACATTCCACACATTTTAATCAAAATGAGTCAAATCACTAGGAATCTGCGCTCTCTGCTTAGAGAGATAAATGCTCAGGTAAAATAAATTTCCTTGTTTGTTGATGTACGCGTGTATAATCTTGTGTATATTATGCGGTGTTTTGTGTACGTATGTGAAGTATCAAACACGAAAGTACACAGTACAAAAGTACCATATGTACCTTAAACCAACGTAAATATGATTATTCAGTTCATAATCAGGTTGTACTAGGTGCTCAATGAGAAGAATTTTCTAAGTAAGATTGGGCGCATGTTTTTTTTGTAAGAATCATTCCACAAAGGAGCGCGCAGGCAACTACAGTTCCTATTCTGTCAAACCACAAATGTACTTCATTGTTTCTCATTCGTAGAAGTGCATGATCGCTTTTTAATGTACACTATTGAGAAATAGTTTCTTGGTTACATTCTCTTGGCTTGTTAATATACAAGTCAACGATGGAAGTCTGGTTCTCGAGTTTATGCAAACATAATTGTGTGCGTATACTCCTTTAAGGTACGTTAATTTCTAATTTATACATAACTGTCTGTCACAGCACACCGCATCAGCGGCAGCACCACTCCGTCGATACATTGTAGATCTGCATCGTGAATACGCGTCAGCTGACTCAGAGACAGCAAAAGCCGTTGCCGTAGACGCCTTTGATTATATCGGCCTAATGAAGAACCATAGGGAATTCCTGGTATGTGACCAGCATATATTTGTATACGCCGCTGTGATTATATATTCGATAATCGGGGCTGTGATATCTTAAACCCTGTTGCATATACATCACGCAATGTTTGCGTATGCATATGACTGTCCATTGAAATTGTGCACTGTGAATGATGTCAACGATTCAGAGCCCAGCAAGTTCCTTGTGCATCTGAATTTATTTAAGTATTACCTTCTTCGTATATCCTTTAATTGATAAAATTCCTCAGCCATCCTATGTCACACAACAGGTTGCTACACCAAACAACCGAATACCGGAAGAAAAGTTACATATATATTGGTGTATACATGTCATTATCGTTGCAGTAGTTGTTTTTCCATATTACCAAACCCTTAGACTACATTGGCGTTGCTGTCTCTTTGAGTGATATGGTCATGTATTGTAGTGTACAAAGCAATATATTATATGTGTTAACACATTATTTTATATCAATGCAATGTGCGGCACAACAGAGACTATTTGAGCTATACTACCCGAACGAAGACCATGTTTCTAATCGAAAGATTGTCGGAAGTGCAGCTAATCGCGTTGGTCTACAAGCACCTATCGAGTACAATCCTGAAAATCCAGATGCAAACAGTCCACAGAAATACAATCGCAAGAGAAAAGGTATGGATGAACTTGAGATGACGGCCGACAAGGAGAAGGGTGCCTTTATGGACCCAAATTAGAGATGAGAGTTTATTTGAATGCGAGCGAGAACTAATCGACTTGAATGAGGACGTCACTATATCAACGATTGGAGTAAGCTGAGCTACCATCACGCTCTACAGTGCAGGCCTCTGGATCAGACAAAAAACCATCACAAAGTGTGGTTTAGGGCCAGGGGAAATATGAGGCAAAGGCTGTAAGAATTAGGCCAAATGTATGAATACATTAGTTTTTTTGTAAAATCGACTAAAGACTGATAAATATGCTTCTTATCACGTTGGAACTTAAGCACCTCCTTGCTGCTATTGTATTAACACACACACACACAGTCGCACAGAAGCGGGAGAGGATAAAGTTCCGAATTGCGGGGTGATTGAGCGAATGTTTGTGTGCTGTATACTACCCAAGATAGTAGTAAAGCGATTCCAAAGCCTATTGCTTTGTTTATCCCTCACTCGCTCATTGATTGATCGTTTCTGTTAGATTGCACTCGATAGACCGACCGATCGATCGATCGACTGACGCAATTAGTTATTGACTTGGCTACTTTTACTTCGTAATAGTTATATAAGAACAGTAAGCCTAACCTTCACATTGCCAACTGTCGTCTGCTAGTGAACACATGTTGACACATGAAATTTTATATACGTATAGACACTAAATTCAGGAAAAGCGATTGTCGATAATTGCAGTACAATGGGATTAAACATTGTGACTTGGTAGACGCGGTGGTCAAACCCGTAGCAGTAAATCAAATGTAGGTCACAATAGTGAGATGCAGAAGCGAACATTTCAAGCATTCAATATGGGCAGTATTGTGCAATGACACAAAAACATGACATTGTAACAATAAGTTCAACAAGCTTGTGCAACTACAAACGAAAGAATACATCAAGAGGAGGCTCGGTCGATCACTGAAGTATAACGAAGTTTCGTATACGCAGACATTTAATAAAAGTAACCCAAACAAAATACATATAAGCAACTACGCATATATGTTGATATGTATGTGCATACTACTATTTATGTATAGACCTATGCATACATTGGCAAATTAGAATTTCTAGTATAGGAAGCCTTACGAGCGTCTAGTCAATTATTTTCTAGAATGTATTACAACTCACACGTAGTGGACAACGTTTTACATCTAGCGATATCCCTTATTATGATATGGCGTGCGTATTCTGTCAGTTTTAGATTTGTATCCCTCTGCGGTACAACAATACGGCCAATCTTGGTGGCGGTAGTTTAATATTTCAAATTTTCTACCCGCTAAAAATAGATGCACCGATGTATAATTCGTCACATGCAACCATTCAAGCAAGCCAAACAATTGTTCAGATTATATAAACTACATTTAGATCTATAGATTACAAGTTGGCTTCGGTATATGTATATGAAACATACAGTAAACTCTCGATGTCCTTACACTGTCAGTTGACAATCACTTTAGGTGTTTCTATAAATTATTTCTGCAGCGATCACATCTGCGCATGTGGTATGGGTTATGTTGAACTTCAGTCTGTAATTTCACTGATTATCTTGGATGTACATTCATCTTAGAGCTTGAAGGCATTACACATTTCTGAGGTCATGCGGAGAGTATACAGCGTGTCCATACATATGTGTGCATACAAATACCTACTAGAACATTCTACTCTTAGCAAAAAGAATGCACATACATGAAAATTATCTTTCTAACATTTGTCTTGAACAGAATTCCCATACACACTGTGACATACGTGCAGTGGAAACCATAGTCTTGTAGGGCGAGTTGGCGTTCTTCCCTCGACATAGTTTCATCAATGTAACTAATAGTCAGTTCTTCTCCCTTTGCAGTATCCATAATAGACTTTACTATTATGGTACTATTGCCCTAAGAAACGACACATAGTTGGACGAGTATTTGTGCATGTGAGCCTTGAACAAATCTTATCAAGACGTGAGTGAGTTAGATTCACTGCAAAAACTAGAAACATTTGTATTGTGACAAGCACGGTATATAGAACTTACAAATGGGTAATGAGAAAACTGGCTACGACCGTGTGGCTCACGTACGGTACTCAGTACAGCACATTGCCTAAACATATGCAGTTTTGCGTATAAATAACAAATATACAACGTAGCGATGCACAACTAGCAAGATGAGCATACATCTCGTGTGATGATTGTATTCGGTACACAGGAGTGGTTCATGCACGACTGCAATCGGTACAACGCATTGCCCCTGCAAAATGGATCCACTTCATCACATTCATCGTATTCACAATCCGAGTCATTTGCGGTACCTCTTTTCTCCAAATTGGTCCCAGTCTTGGGCGTTGTGCGTTCACATACTACATTACCAATGTTTGTACCACCTGACAGAGAAACAATGAAAGATGGACTGTGTTCAGGGTATGTGCGTGTGTATGTTTAGTGTACGTGTGTTTATGTGAAACGTATATACGTTGGTATATTACACGTATATAATCTACTTTTTTCACGTTTGCGCGTGCGCTGTGTAATAGGTACTGGCACTGAGATTAAAATTTACCTTCTTGCACATCCGTAAGAGATGTGGGCGATTCGATGATGACGTCTGCATTGTTGAGCTCAAACATCCCAATGGTGTTGATTATAAAATCTTCATTCAGTACTACATGTCGTTGTGAAAAGTAGTGAGATTGCTATGCATGCACAAGTGCGTTGACGCGTTGGTGTGTATAAAGTACATGTGTAGTCACGACGTTGAATTACTAGTACACCTTACCACTATGAATAGTAATGGACTACGACTTGAAGTGCACATCAACACCGCTTTTACCGTCGGTTTGTGTGCATATATAATGTATGCGTGATGGGAAGAGACACTCGCACTTACTTTCATGTGTGAGCGGACGACCATCAAATATAACTTTAAAGAAGACTAGGCATTCGCTTGCAAGTGTTCGCAGAGTGCCTATCAATTCTTCTCTTTCGTCCTCAGTCATCTCCGCGTCACGTGTGGCCACTTCCCACCAAGGTGCACTGTGCACGTACGATATGTTTTGTAGAAGTGTTTGTCCCGCTAATTGTTTCTTTTCTTCTGCTGATATTATGGTTGCAACTAACCTAGCAGTTAGCAAAAGAAGATCATTGGTACCTGCATTGATAAATATATCCCAGCGAGCACATGTGAAATGGCATATATGAGTTACGTTATGCAAAGTAAATCAGATTTGGTGCCACTTGCTACATACTGCACGACGGGTATACATGCGAAATTCTGTTGCATAGTTAACTAGTAATTTTGAGACATACCTCTAAGAGTACATCCATCATTCATGTCGTAAGTAATTATATAAAAGCAAATTATAGGTAAATAGTTTTGTCAAAGCATTTGACGGATTCATATTGCCTACCCCTGCTCTATCAGTATCAAATTCATGAACGAACGCGCCTACACCGATCATATCATTTGAATCTCTTTGCAAAAGCAAACACAAGAAACAAGCAATATGAAATATAGTATAACATGTTTAGAAATATTTGCAAAGATCCGAGAATTTTGTCACACTGGGACTGAAAAGCGCACTTACATGAGATGATGAAATGAGCTACATACGCACAAAACGCATAACTAAACATGTCTTAAATCTCTCTCCATCAACTGCATATTCTATTCAGTATGATTCAGTAGCTTTGTACTCGAGAACATTTACGACAATACGACAAAATTTCTTCAACCGTAAATTCACAAGGTTGTGCATACTTTCGGCAAATTTGTAGAAGTATAATATAGCATTATCATCGTGCATATCCTCTCCCTCTCGATTCCCTTCATCACTAGTACAACTTGATCCAGAGTTATCCGATACCCATGATTTTGACTCAGAGTGGGACGTACAATATCTATTAGCACAAAGCAATGTATGCCATCCAGAAAGTGCGGTTCGCTTGCACTTTGAACTACAGAATACTGCTGCGCACACGCCACCTGTTTAATGTAGGCATTACGAATTGTGTATCCAAGTACATCAGTTCGTTGAACATGAAGTAAAAAAGGATACAACTTCCTGTGCGAATACACATATATAGGCATACATGTACACTGACGCATGCATGCGTATGTTTGTCTGCCTTTTGCAGAAGTTTGCCGCATGTATAACATACCACATTTAAACTCGTGCGGTGCATATGACGTTTCCTTGCCCTTGCCAGAGTCTTGCGCGGTTTTATCCATTTGCACGGGAATGAAGCAGAGGCACTGCTCGCACACTTTTGCGTGATATCGCGAGTACAAGTGTTGTATGCATACAATTGGCTCTTCCCTCCATATTTCTGTATCTTGTGTGATATTATGGGTTGCCACTACGCCCTTACCTCGGCCATGAAGCTAGATGTGCGGTGTATGTATAAGTATAAAAGTATTCTAAATGTACAATTGAATAGAATTTTACTGCATATCAACTGTATAAGAATTTTACTCTTGCCAAAGCAAGTGACCATTGAGATACTGGAGAACACAGAACGGTGTATAAAAGCTCAAATGCGAGAAAAAATACTTACACGGTAAATACTACATCAAGTTGCTACTAGTAAATACGAGCACGCAGCTATTTGATCACAGTTGGCCCTACCTTTGTTACCGATACTGGTATTCCTGCTGTTACGCCCGCGTAGTATTTCTGAATAAGAGAGGTGATGTTGAATTTAAAATATCTGAGTAAAAATGAAACGAAGTTGGCTATTCCACTTATACTGCGTACAGTACGGTAGCGTTGGTGCACAATGCAAGCATGACAAACACGAAAATCCGTACAGTAGCGGTAGAGTCTAGTATATCCTCCATCTGAAGAACCCTATGTGAAGTCGGCCAGTGCGATGTTGTGTTTGTTTCAAGTATGCATGTGTGTTGTATATACTTATCGCTGTTGCCAGCAAGTCTTATGTTTCAAGTTCGTAATAAAGTAATAAAAGATGCCACATGATCGAAATGTTGATGACGTTATTGTATGGGGTATTGGTACGGGTGAAGATTGGTTCGTTGCAGCATGAATTAGTTCAGTACTTCGCTCTCTGTTTATTTAACCATTAAACGTTCGTTGCAGCATCAGTCAGTCACTTATTTGCTCTCTGTTTGTTTGCTGAACCATTGAACGTTGTTGCACCATTGAACGTTGTTGCAGTATCAGGCAGTTCAGTTCTTCGCCCTCTGTTGGTTTACTTCACTTCCCTTCGTAACCTCAACTTGCTCCACTTCCCACTCAGATACACACACAACACTATATAGGACAGCGCGTATTGGAGAGGGGTATACACAAACTCAAGCTATCGTGTCGACCAGTTTAACAGTTTGTGCACGAAGGCTTGGCCACATGTAGTGCTCAAAGTAAACGCCATATTTTACGTCAGGAAACAGGGTGAGAGGTAATTAAACGGCCCAGCTATTGGCATACGTACATTTCACACACTTGCAGTCAGAAAGGGAACGGCGCATACGCATGCCTTGTATAACTGTGTACTTCAGTTAAAAATGCAAGAGACACTGCTTCGTACCTGTACTTTTACTTCCTACGCTAGTCATCGTAGAATAACACGGCAATTCTCATTGAGTCTCTCCTCTCGTATTATACATAACACCTTGGTAACATCGACGGCTAGCAATCCTGGTCGACGGAAGATTCGACGCTCTCCTACAACAAACCTCCAGACCATCACGAAACATCGGCATACCAAAGACAAATACATCATGTCTACTGCAATACCACCAAAGGTGTGTGCTCAAGAACATATTTCCATTAATGACTTAACATTCGTTGATACCCATACGCACTTGGACATGATTCTTAAACGTATGGACAAGTCGCCAAGTTGGTATCCCAAGTTAGCTGCTGAACATTTTGCCAAGACTGGACTAGAGGCGTGTATACATGTGAGTTGTTCTGTTAAGTCCTTTAAAGTCGGTCTTGACTTGGTAAATAACCATGAAAAGGTTTACGGAGCATTTGGTGTGCATCCGAAGAATGCTAGTGAGTACAATGAGAAGGTAGGAGAAGAGATTGAGAGGCTACTTAAGCCGTTGCGCACATCTACAGCTGATGGTAGTATATCTGATGACAACATACAAATCGAGTGTTTCGAAAATGGCAGTAAGCGACCCACATCCTCAAATCACACGACCAATGCTAATACTAGTAATGTAAACGAGAAAAGTAGTAATGTGGTCATCAATAGAGCCATCGCGTGGGGTGAATGCGGCCTTGACTACAGTCAGGTAGAGAAGCTTGCTCCTGACGGTATCAAATATACAAAGGAACTTCAACGGAGTGTGTTCGTTGATCAGATTAAGAGGGCCGTTATACTGCGAGTTCCGCTTGTGGTACACACACGTGATGCCGAAGACGACACCCTAACAATCCTGAACAAATATTTGCCAGTGTCACACCCGACACACATACATTGCTTCACCTCGCATCTCTCCCTCGCGCAATCTCTGCTCGAGACACATACGCGCATGTACTTTGGATTCACTGGTGCTATCACGTTCAAGAACGCACACACTCTTAGAGACACTGTACGTGCGATTCCATTAAATAAGCTACTTTTAGAGACAGACGGACCATATATGGCGCCTGCACCATTTAGAGGGCAAGTGTGTTTGCCCTCGATGATACCGTACATGGCTAAGTGTATTGCGGATGTGAAAGGCGTGTCTATAAACGATGTGTTAATAGCGACAAGGGAGAACACGAGGGTGGTATATGGAATATGATCGCGTTAGGTCGGATTTAGAACTTATATTTAAGCCGTTTGTAAGAATTTTCGTGTTGGTTTATTGTACATTGTTGTGGCATTCTTCTTTCAGTTCCACGTTGAAGAATATTACTTCTGTAAAGTACAAAATGAATAAATTTCTTCACATACGAATGACCGAGAGGCGACAGAGTTCTTGGTTAGCATATAGCAGACGAATTTTGTGACATTATATTATGTCTTCAACTAGATCATGCATTGAAGTCATTTGATACTATGAACTTCGAGTCTAGATTGTTAGTCTAGATTGTATGTTGCGTTCCAATCCGTGGTAATCTGTCCTCGACTTCAACATGAACAGTTCATTTCTCTCGTATTGTATGGTAGAATACAACGGTTTAGCCTACAATAGTAACGTAATAAGTGTTGTTGATTATTAGGAGGGTTCTTCACCAACGAATACCCTCGTCGATACGGGAATTTTTCTTGAGCATTCTTGGGGCAGAACATAACTTCAGTAACAACGCGTGTGCGTGTTGTGTTTTAATTTGATACTATGCGTAGTTTACTTGTGTGTATGATTGTGCACACATAACTGTGCATAAAGTATTCGTGTATGTTGTGCACGCGTGCGTGTTGTATGGTTATTAAATACTGCCCTAATACCTGCCAAACACGGTGGGCAAGGTATCTAAGCAGAGTCTTATGATAAGTATTCGTGAGAGAATGTATGAGTGTATGAGTGTGTGAGTATGTGTGTGCGTGTGTGAGTGTGTGTGTGCGTTTGTGAGTGCGTGTGTGCGTTTTGAGTGTATGTGTGCGTTTGTAGGTGTGTGTGTGTTGTGTTTAATGTGCTGTGTTTATGGGGGGGTGTGTATACCTTTGCGAAAAGCGCGGCAAAACCTATATCCACTTACATGTCACCCACTGCATACTTGAAAACACATTGTATATCTATGCGGTTTGCTTACACTTACACGCATACATGTACGCACACACACACACACACACACTCACTCACACTCACACACACGGGCCCGCACCATATAATTGCCAGAAACTACGATAATCGTCATTGGATACGCACAACTTGTTCATATGTAGTGTTAACGGTTCCGTCTTGTACTTAATCTCATATACTACATACAGAAAAGTTATTTTATAAACATGCCAATTGGAGGTAGCACTGGTAGTGGAAGGAGCTCTAATCGTTCCTCTCGTTCCTCTCTCTCTGGACTAGGGTTTGAGTCAGGAGGAGGCGCGCCGAGGTCAAGTGAGCCACGAAGCAGCTCCAATAACAGACGTGTGTCAGACAACGCATCCACGCCACACTCGTATTCACACGCACATGCACATGCGCGCGTATCTGGATCGTCTGTGAGGGTTAGTTTTGGAAGCAGTGGGAGAGATAGAGAGAATACAAGTCCTAGGTCGGATATCGATGTACACTTAGTGAGTGGCGGTACGAGTGGACTGGACGATATGGGCGTGGTAAGGCTGAGTGAAGGGTTTGGACTACATGCGAGAGATACCGGTGAAAATGTGGGTGTTGGAATGAGTGCAGGTCAATCAAATGACGAGCGAACTATTTTGAAGCTACGCAATGTGCGGCAAAAGTGTATGGACAAGCGCTTATTTCCTAGCGCGTTGTACTGGGGAGAAAAAGCTTTGGCTGCATCCAAAGGTATGATTCTTATTATATATTCTTTTCCCAATGTTGCATGGAGGACTGGTATGCCGCACAATTTATACTGTACTGACGATTGTATTACGCTGTACTGTACATAATTTTGTGTACTGAGTGGTCATGCCTCACTATACCGGTGGTTGCATATATGAAGCATGATGATTGTGGTATGAGTGGACATGGAATTCTGCATGCGTGAATAGTTGCAAGTATAATTATCGGAGAATAGGCGAATCATAATTTTCAAAACACCCCTTGCATGAATACTAAAAGTTGTCATATTTACATGCACATCAGCCCGATTAGTGCAAAATATACACTCACCAGGATCCACACTACGGCACTGTAGAGATTATCAAATTTTTATATCGATATTCTATCATTGATATGAAGAGGTTTATATATATACTTAAGTAAGTAGTACAACAATGATATGCATTTATAATCCACGCAATGTTCTCCGGAAGATACATAATAAGTACGTAGACGTACACTTATATCAATGTACACATGACCACGTGGATGCATTACAGGAAATTTGGATGATGTATATTGGGTGGGCCATCTATACCTTGAAACGTCACAGCACACGCGTGTAGTACATCTGATGGAGGCACACGACACTGCACTGGAACATGTTGCCTGTCGATATCTTCTCGCAAAGGCCCATGTAAGTAGTGTTTGATGTGCACACGCTTGCAATACACGTAGTTTCTCAGACACGCGCAACACGTGCTTGGATACACGCATTTATGTATATATATATTCATGGCATGCCATCATTTTAACACTTTACAACTAGTAGTATCTCACATAGCACATGCATGACGTCGCATGTAGAATTGGTATTAGTTCATACTGGCAATAAACAGTCTTATTCACATGTCAGAGAATGTATGTTAACGTCTATGCATGTCCACAAGTATTCAAGTGTATGCACATGGTATTACTTTAGATGGCAGTGCCTGTTATATTGGAGAAGATATATGTACTACGCTTGCACTTGCTGGTTGTCCACGTGGGTATGTGAAAAATGCACAGACTCGCACAACCATCGTATGACTCTAACTTGTTGGTTTATATGAACCCATGGTATATGTCTACAAACATACATATAAACCATGCACACACTCTCACCCACAAACCATCATGTGTATATTATGTAATCACAATCTACGGCAGTCTCTCTCGGAGTCATGGGACGACGTCCTGGCAGTTTTGGATGAGCCACATGATCCTCTACATGATGGTAGAAACTACTCGTTTGGATCATGGAACGTATGTATCATTTAGTTTGGATTAATGATTACGCTGCATGTGCTCCTGTATATCTATATATATCTACATATATCTATATGCGGAGCTAACACTACCCAATGCATAAGTTGTATCTCGGGGTATGTGGACTACGTGTATTTCCTAGTATGGATATGTGTGGACATATACAGGTGTATTGTATGCATACATACATGGAAAGCAGGAGGTACGCATACACGCAAATTTGTACACATTTGCACACACGTGGATACGGACTGAACTTTCAGTTCCAGATCTCCTATTACCCCATGTATATGTATGTGTGTGTTGCGCCGGGAGAGGGTGTTTAATGCATGCATCCGGCTCATACTGTATGTGCTTTTGATTCTTGTATGTATGTTTACGTATATACTTTTATCTTTGTTGTAGCCCGACAGCGCGATACATCTTCTGCGAGGAGAAGCATACAAGGCAAAAGACCGTGTAAATCCTGCAATAGAATGTTTTAAGGAAGCTGTAAGAGTCGATCCATACTGTCACGAAGTATGTTGATGTATATTTTTTACAACCAGATTCTCATATGCATGTAGTTGGCATGTACGTAAATATACGTACACTCGCATGTACATTGGTATGTTCGTATATATATAGACAATGCCACGAAATGCTTTACAATTCTGGAATGCATGAACTCACTGTTTGGTTTAATAATGGTGAATATGTGCCAACGGTGCCTTACATGTGAGCGCTGGCGTATACAAATACAGACCTACTCGCACACCTATACACATGTACAAATTTATTACATATGCTCACATCGGTATGATATTGATGGTAAGATGAGTGTGCTTGATGTACTTCATGGTTATCTAACATGTCTGTCTTGTTCTTGATGTTTCAGGCCTTTCAGCATTTAACTTCGAACTATTATTTGAACCCACAAGAAGGTACACTGTGTCGACGTTGTCTGTGCTCTTTAATTGATCAATTGTTTGAAGCACAGACCACATTATTTTATTGCCAGTGTTGTATGTATAGACATGTACGTTTAATTTAGAATTGTTTGATGTGGTGTATTGCTAAGTAATTTCTGACATCTGTTCAAGCACATGGTTCTGCAAAGGAACCAAACATCGATACATACACATGCATGGAAAATAGTTACCCGGATGCATGTATTTATCCGTTTACCACGGTTAATAGCAATATATTTGAACACTTTCTCCGTTAAAGTTCGAGGTTTCATATGCCCCATTAAAACTAACTATCTTCCTATTTATTATTGACGTAGAGCAATCCATACTAAACCAGCTTCTCGACATGTGTGATGATGAAGGAAAAGAGTTAGTACGCTTTTTATACGGGGGTATACTCAAAAAGGTGAGCGACGATTAGAACAGCTTGGAGTCATCATTCGCATAAACACAAATGATCGCAACCAAGTATACGATCGCAATCATCTATCGTATACCCAAGCACCCAAACATCTAATAATACTAACACATACATATATTCACACGTATATTAATATATATATGTATATACGAATCTTTCATAGCATTTCACCTCATTGAACGAAACTCTACTATTTGATGTGAAGCAAACTCGTTTTGCACGCTAGTACTCTTCAAGTACGACTGTAGTACTCCAACTCATGAGGGTATATTCAATTTCGTTATGTTTGTGTTATGTTATGATGGTATGTGTAAATGGATGTATGTTTGTTTGTAACGTAACAGACCGATATTAATGCTCAAAATATGTTGCCAGCCGCACTGTCATGCCTGTCCGACGACGTAGATGTTCATCTTGCGCGTGCACGGGCGTACTACGATCACTTCTGTTACCGAAAGTGCTTTGAAATCACCAGTAAGATCTTGCATGACGATCCGTATCACCTAGCCTGCTTAGCTGTAAGTTCTGTTCGTGTTTATTCGTACTATAGTTATGAACATCTGTGTGTGTTGCGGATATTTGCCTAGCCATTTTCGGATTTGCACACAAACGTATCATGTGCCAAAGATGTAGACAGGTCATAAAATGATCGAGTGTGCAAAATATCCGTACGTACCTCACTTCCAGTTCATATAAAAAAGTTAACGTTTGATTGGTACAGTTGTACTTCATCCATCACCCTGCGTTGTACTTTAAATGAGAGAATGATGTTGTATTCCTTTAAACGACGTTGGTTTCTCTATGCTGTTAATGTCAGCTTGTAGTTGTACGTTTCGCGTATATTTATTCATATTACAGAGTTTACAATTAGCGCTTTCTTGGTTGCGCTAAAAGATTATATATTCGTTGATATTTTTCCGTTTCCGTTAAAATGACTATCGCCCTGTTCATTCGCTTAGTATATTCTTCTTCTTGTTTTCTTCAGCTACACGTCGACGTTCTAGTTGCATTATCGAAAAAGAATGACCTTTTCCTTATAGCTCACAAGTTGGTTGAAACATCTCCCAAGTCTGCGTTCTCATGGTATGCAGTGGGCTGTTATTACTACTTAATTGAACGACAAGACCAGGCCAGACATTATTTCAGGTAAGCATATAAATATGCATACACGCGTGTATTCAAAGTTTTACGTTCACGCGCATGTGCAGACGGATGGATTAGTTAGCGTGCTTAGATCCCAGCAATAAAAGACGTGTATCTACCTTTTTTATGTACAGGTTAGAATCCTGCATAAAAATTTCTTCACAATCAATATATCACCGCATCGTCATCCCTTCAACTCAAAATATACCCCTCATATCCCTTCTCACTTAATATTATATATCCGCTCATCGTATCGTAAAATACGTACGTGTATGTACATAAAGACTCACAAACGTACTCGTTCGTTCGTTGTTCACTTAAAGGTATATATAGCAAAAACAGACGATCTTTCTCACTCACCCGCTCGCACCCTCGTACACACTCACATATTTGCATGTATGGCTGTGGATGTCCAACTGCATGCGGGATATATGCAGTAAAGCAACGACCATTGACAAGCTGTATGGGGCTGCCTATCTTGCTTTCGGACATTCGTTTGCAGTGGAGGGAGAGCATGACCAGGCAATGGCGGCATATTGCACAGCTGCCAGACTATTGAAAGGGTATGCATGCAAGTGCATGTGTGAGCAATGATGGATATAGGTATCCACTATATTTTCTTCGAATCTTCTTAAGCTATTGTTTGGCTGACACTGAGAAGTGATATTTATTATAACACCAATGCTTGGATATATTCCTAGTACTCAAAGTATATGTTTAAAAGTTATATTCTACATAACGCTGCGAATTTATTTTCTCTGTTGCTCGCCATTACTCGATCACAATCTCTTTTGAAACAGTAATGTCTAGTATTGACACATTTTGGTACTTTTATTGACGTGAAGTACAGTATATCATATGTACCTATAAACACCCGCGCCTCGTATAAGCAAGTGTTGAAGCATATATCCCTCTCAATTCAACAATTCTCATGCACACCATCGATTGACGTACAGATCACACTTGCCCTATTTGTACCGAGGCTTGGAATATCTATACACGCATCAAATGAATGTACCACTTGCACGTGAAAATCTGTGCAAGGCCCAAGAACTGAGACCTGATGACCCCCAAACGTTACACGAACTGGGTATCTGTTATTTTAGAGAGGAACGGTATGTGAACATAGAATATACACGCACGTAGCGACTAAGTACATTAGTCCTTTCGCATAGTTGCAGTACAGTAGGGTTTCAATCGTTTCATAACAAGTACCACAGGCTGTGCACAGAGCTGTTGTTAACTACACCAATTTCTTTAGGGGGTAAGGAAGAAGTAATATCCAACACGCATGTATACATTAAACGCACGCTTGTCATACGAGCATGGTTTATATATACAACTATACAAAAATACCCTGTCTCAAATGTATTCTTTGATGCGAGCTGACACCATTTGTTTTCGTATACATACTAGCTACCAAGAGAGTGTAGCGAGTTTCGATAAAGCCCTTGTGGCGTACAAAGAGCAGATTGGATCCATTAGCGACCCTGAAGGACGCGCAGCAATCGAGGCCACCCTTGTGTGTCTAGGACAAACGTATCGAAAACAGCAGTATGTGTGTGAATGACTCAATATTCATTCCGATGTTACAATATTAGGGTTTTGTTAGTTTGTATGAAAAAGTTTTTCTTTTTTGGTTTGATAGACCAATTTGCGTTGCATGTACACAGTGGTGTGAACGTAAAGGATATCGTATACGAACTTGGGTAGTCTTGGCTATATCTATTTTCACTGTTACAATATGCTTTATGCAGCTTGTACGAAAAAGCTGCAGTGACATTTGATCAGGCCATCACACTGAATGCCAACCAGCCCACTACGTACGCTGCACTAGCATTCACTCGTCATCTGCAGGATAGAGTTCATGAAGCCATTGATCTGTATCACGTGGTATCTATATATGTATTTAATGTATGTGAGAAGTTTTTTGTCGTGATTTGTGAAGCGTGCTGTTATCTCTAGAAATGGATGAATAGTGTGTTGTTTCTGTTCTGTATATACAGCTAACCACAGTTGATGTGGACCGTGCAATGTATGTTTGTAACATATATCGACCTACACCAATGTATCATATTGCCAATAACCGATCTTTTTGTTGTCCATATATATGCTTCCTTACACATTTCTGTACTTGTATGTATGTATATCTGACTCCACTTGTATACTATCATAGGCCTTGAGTCTAAAATCAGATGATGCATTCTGCCTTCAAATGCTCAACATTGCTGTTAAAGAAGTGATGAGCGGGCCACACGACGAGGCGCGTGAGGAGAAACTGACAGTAGATGATAACTCCACATTCGACAGCGCCAGATTCGACACATACGATAGAAACAATATTAGCAGGGAGAGTGACGTTGGGGATTTCGTACAACGCTCTATATACGGCAACACTCTTGATGATGCAGTCAATGACACCTCCATGTCACTGGATGAATCGATTTAGCACAAAGTTGTAAGCATTGTAGTTTTGATAAATTATGTACATACTAGTAAGACCCTTCCTCAGGTTTTGTACCCATGAGCGATGCTGTTTGTTTGTATCTTCTGTGCAATAGTTTGCTGCCACTGTAAAATGCTACTCGAGACATACTCGAGAATGCAGTTAAGTAAGAGCTTGTGTGCATCATTTTTCCCTAATAATACAAAGATACGATTGTATACTGTATGTCCCTCTCGAATCGGATATAACACTCACAGTCTTCATTAGAAAAGACAGTACGGCGCTTCGCGCTCTATAGACTACACTCGATTGTAAAAAGTATTTCAGATCTTTAGTTCTATAGTAACCATGCACAGAGAAAACACTACAGCACAAAAGGTGAAAGAAAAAGGTATACCATAAGAACAGCGCAACTTTGATATTCTGGAATTACGAATAGAATAATGAAGGTTCTGTATGATTGATTAATCTTCAAGCTGGGCTGGAATTAGCTGGAAGTTACTGTATATGTTTTCGTCGGTGAGTCGATTTTCTATGGTCTTATAAGCCAATGGTTGGCTGACTGTTTCATATTCATAAACGTTCTGCAGTAAGTTATAAATTCTGTAAACGGCCAACCGTCTGAGTTTGTACGGCTGGTACATCTACTATCCCCGTGTTAAAACGAGGGAATACATGAACCTAGTTCAGTCACAGAGACGCCATTGGAGTCTTTCGAACATGAGTTCCAGTACAGTAAATTTATGCATATGCAACAGTGATTTCAAGAATTCAGAGTTTTACTTGTATTTTGGCTTTGTTGAAAACAATAGTCCAATCAATACTTTGCCATTACGCTATCTCAGAACATCGTACAACACAAAACTGGTTTATGTAAAGATGGACTATAGATTGTTCACGATCATAATTTCAGTATCCTTCAACATATGAACGGTGGAGACAGTAGTTGCTCACATCAGTGAGCTACGAAGTATTCTCATCACATTGATACAATATCTGTTGTACTATAGATTCACGTTGTATACCTACATTACGCATCACCTTCCTTTGATCCATTACAGAACACACGAATATGATATGTCCGTCGATGTCAGTAATATTCCATTCTATTCTCCGTCTAGTTTTAGTTAATTAAAACTGAAGCGTACTAGAGAAATGCTTCCTCTGTCGAGTGCAGTTAAATGCCGATTTATGTTCTCATTGAACAATCAGTATTTTTTCATTGGTTTATCGTTTATTAAGGAATTTGCGGTTGAGTAATTTCAAAGGCAATTCGGTCAGGGGTGTTGAAAAATATAACACGCCTTTGGATTGGGACATAATGACTAAACGACCCAATCTTGTGAACCGTTATGTATGTGGGAAGAATTCTTGAGGATTGCGTGCCTGCAAATTGTGAGCACCCAATACTGACAACTAAAATCTAAATCAAATACTATCTGAAAAATCTTGATATGCTCGATCAATGATCGATGTGTGGATGGCACAAGCACTTACCTACTACATATGTTTCGATTGATAGAGAATAATCTTAGGTCATCTCTCTTGTCTACCACATGTATGTTTAGAGCTGTATAGAATAAGAACTCAAGTCATCTATCTTCTATCTTCTATATAAAGCATACGTTTTACTTAAAAGCATGAAAGCACAGGGCAAAATCATAGCAATCGCATTTTGTTTTAAATAATCTTTTTGATAAAGTTTTATTAGTTTATCCGTGTACTTGTTTTTTATTGGAATATCATTGGGGGAATGTTTTATTTGATCACAGCATTGGATAGCACATCTTTCACAATTAAACTATAGTAACTTAAATGCTCCTCTCATGTTGTGCAAGTGATACCCGGTGAGCAAGCAGTACGGGTGCTTACAGTATTCTCCTGCTATTCTATTCGTAACTTAATTAATACACTATGGTCTGCCATGAATACTCGATTCCGATGTTTAGCGGAAAAGCCCGTACTTAAGACAACGATCCGCTAAATAATCCTCATAAGACTTAAGATGAACTTTGCGAAAATTGTTCCTCAAACCAAAATGCTTAAAATGGTAGAGTCAATTGCTGACAGCTGTGATTCTTCTTCGTTGGATATAGGTCGTGTGGCTGTAATAGGAAGAGGACCTTACGGTGTTGCACTGTTTGAGGCACTTTTAAAGCGAAAAATCGACGTTTGCTTGGGTGTGCGACAACCGTTGGATACCAGTTCAAAAGAATCGATAACCTTAATTCATCCAGATTCATCGATAACAAGGAAACTCAAAAAAAATGCCAACGTAAACGTGGTGAGCGTGAAAGAGGCATTGTCGACAGCCAATGTAGTCATCCTATGTATTCCAGCAAATGCTCACTCGGCCTTTGTCAAACAACATGTAGAAATCTTGCGAATGAGGGCCACTGAGAATCAAGAAATTAATGGTGTGGGGATTACTCTAATAGATATCAGTAATACACCCGACAAGAACCAACAAACCAGTGTGGCTGAGAGATTGAATCGAGATTTGATGGACCAAGGGCTTGGTGATTCCCTTGTGAATGTTGTCAAAGCATTTAATACAGTATCCGCGTATGAACTGGGGAACAGCTCTTCGCTGAAAGGAACATCGGAACAAGCACCAGTTTGTGGAGCTAGTGAACAAGCAAAATGCATGGCAATACGAATTGGAACGATGATAGGCCTGAGACCATTTGATATTGGACCACTCAGCTGTGCCAGGGATATGGAGTCCTTGGGATTCTCACTGTTCTCGAAATGGGGTAGAACCATGGCCATCACATTGTCAATCATAGGATTCTTTCTAATCTATACTAGCGTATGGTAAGTTGTTCACCGATTTTTATGTTACAAGTTCCCATAACCACTCGAGCTAATGTTTGTTCATTTGCCACATGAGCTATCTAACAATGTTCTATATTTCAAACTATAGGTATGTCATTGTGGACTTCCCAATGTTCGGTCAACCTGTATACTCTTGGATGCAACCATCGGTGATAATAGCAAAGACGTTTGCAAATACTTCCCTCTCGTTGCTTGCAATCACCTACCTTCCCGGAAAGATTGCGAATATTATTCAATTATATAACCGATCCGCACGAAAACTTTTCCCTGGCTGGCTGTCATCGTGGCTTCAAATTCGCAAACAGCTGGGATTAATGGCTTGCTGGCTAATGTTAATGCATGTTGTGCTAGTCAGCTTCATGAAAACAGGAGCTTACGGATACTATAGCCCGTTCAATAATGTAGATGAACGCGCCTTCGACAAGAACCTGGTTATGAGTCTGTTTTCAGAAATTGTATGTTATCTTTTATTGACGGCTTCCTCGCACTCACGATATTTATTTAGGAAGAGTTGATTTCTATTGCCGAGCTAATATTTCTGTACTATCTTCACTTTCAGGTCTTGCTGTTAGGAGTCTTTTCAGCTACTTGCTTGATACCGGTAATGCTTTCTTCACTCCCGTCTGTAGGTATGGGGATGTCATGGAGGGAGTGGTCCTTCGTTCAACGAATCATTGGCCACACTGCTCTCATGTTGGCAGGGCTGCATTCCGTTGTGTTTTTCTTGACTCTGTACGGGTGTCCTCCCTCAAACAACGCATCCGCAATATCTACCAAGTGCGTATACATTATCCCGCGCTTATCATCATATCCGGCATACCTGCCACCACCGTCCTCCATCTCTGGAATATTGTCTCTGTTTACATGTCTTCTGTGGGGAATTTTGTCAATTCCTTTTGTCACACGAAGAACGGAGGCAATCCGTGCGGGACGCTTCAAAAAACATAACAGAACTGTACCTGTTGAATCGGTGGCATGTTTTCCGGCAAGCTCCGCTTGCTTTCATCCGAACTCCATGGATTCGGAATTGGGAGTGACTCAGTACCAAAAGACTGTGATTTCAGCAATGAAATCTGGTGATTTACCTCTAGACAAAGAAAGCGGGCATATCGTGGTATAAAAAATGAACCCTCAGTACTGTTGACTTGAGGAAGCGTAAGCGCCGAAACATTGTGTAACTACGATTGGAAACAACCACAGAAGTGAGAGAATCCCGTCAATTTGACCATACTAGTAGATTTGGATTGCCCGTGAAGACGTTGTACCTCTGAATCAATAAGAATGTATTATAGTTTAAAACCGACCCCATCATGTAACGTCCGTCCATAGTTGGACAAACAACGCTAGCAAGTTGGTAGCGAACGTTGATTTTGAACACCACAGCTCAGTAATTAAACTTGTAAATCAGTATCCTTATCTCTCAGTGTAACAGAGATACATGATTCGCAGTGTATATATGTACAATCAATGACTTGACATGCTTAAGAACATCGCTAATTAAACGTACAATGTCATCAGCGCTAGCCCCTTTGTACAGTTTTAATCTTATAAGAAAATTATCTAGGAATTCTCTGGCACTATCGCAAATTGAACCTGATATGCAAGTAGTCAGTTGTGTTCAGCGATTGTGCGTGCGCGAGTGTGTGTACGTGTGCGCGTGTTCGACGCATGCAATTTCGCATGCATACATATATACATACATCAATGCATATCCATATGAATACATCTCTATAATAAAACTTGTAAACTAGTACCCTTATCTCTCAGTGTAACAGAGGTACATGATTCGCAGTGTATATATGTACAATCAATGACTTAAAATCATCGTAAGAAAACCATTAGAGCGTATTTTATACCTAGGAAAATGCAGTTGCAGTACAATACTAAAAATGCGATATGTATATTCATTTTACTGCTCGTCTTAATCTAAACCCAATTTATCGGTGTTGATGAGAGGCGTAGAGCGAAGCACAGGGCCCCTTGACTTGGACTGCGACCGTGGCACGCGCGGGGGACCCGACCAAAGGGCGATTTTCTTCGCCAAGTTATTCCGCTGCTTGGTATTTTTCTCGCGGATAGCTTCAAGTCGTTCTTGTTTATTACTACGCAGCGGTGGGAATTTGTTGTCCACAAACTCTATCACTGACATATGAGCGTTATCAGCTGTTGTAAACAAAAAAAAAAGTTTCATTAGCACTGAAATAAACAAGATGAAATAGTTGGAAGGACTAAAAATTAAATGGTCAACGAACATACAAGGTCGGTTTGGCAACCGAAGAATTCGTGTGTAGCCACCATCTCGAAGTTTGTATCTCGCTGCGAGCTGAAACAGTTTTGGAAGAGCGTAGTTGTCCTGATCGTGGTTTATAGTAGTTATGGTCAGATGTTAATAATACACGACATATTCGGCATTAGACTGCGAGAAAGAGTATGGAAGCCAGAGAGGTTGTTGGGACTGTGTGACAGGCGGAGGTGCAAAGCAGTTATGTTCTACACCAAAGTGTATGAACAAATTCAGGTTTAAACTGAGAATGAGTTGAGCATGTCAACCAGAATGAAAACATATAAAGGTGCTTACAAAAATGTATCCGTTAGCCTCGACCTGCGCGTTCCTGTTTCCTTTCTTCGCGGTGGTAATGATCTGTTTCATGGAAGTGATGAGTGAGGCAACAAAAGGATAACGTATGATACGAGCATGCTGGCATATTCGTGGTTGAGGTGAACTTCACTTACTTAGTTCCCAAACTGTCACTTTGACGTAACAATAAAAACTATCAAAAATTGGGAGATGGAAATATCACTGTTCAATGTAGTCACTAAAACAGCTCAATATGCAAAAGAATCTACAAGACTTCGCACACCAAAAAACAATAATATAGCACTTTGCATGTACACCTATACAAACACAGACAGGCACTCCAACAATATCATCAAATACGCTGATCTAACCTACATATCGATCCTACTGATTATGAGAACAAGAAATACTCCGCAACAACAGGCATGCGTTATACAGTGTATAGCGTTGCAAGCATAACCGATTCTTTGGTACATATTATAACAACTGAATCGTAGTAAGCTCTTAACATTGTTCAAGCACAAAAGCCTATGTACAGTCGTACTATTGTGCATACTAATCATATATGTAGGTATACAATATTACAGTATTCTCTACCCTAACATGCAATCACATACTCACATCCGTATAACATGCATATTATACACATACCAACCTCCAAACTCGCTACCAAAACATGAATGACTAATAAATCCTCACACGCCCTTACACACTCAAAATTTAATCTCTCCGGTACTCACCCTGGTCGCGATTACTCGCTTACCGTTGACATAATATAAAGACGTCCGTACGTATAAAATACCTTTTCCGCCGCACGCGACAATTCTCGAGCTTTCACTTTGGTGGTGACTATCCGTTCGAACTTGACAAGCGATGTAACCATATTTCTGAGGAGAGCTCTCCGATGAGCGGACCCTCTCCCCAACCGACTGAACTTATACCCATGCCTCATACTTGAATTCTATCTAGTAGACCTACCCTCCTGTGTATGTTTATTAAATTCAAAAGGCTGGCTACCTTGTGTATGCCACGACTGTTGTTGTGTTTGCTTGCTGTATGTAACTTATTGCTTGCTGTTTGTAACTTTTTGTCTGTCACAGGTGTAGCAGCGATGGTGACTATGCATACCCACGAGATTGGATTCTTAAAATAGATTTCAGTATTCTTCTATGCACGCACACGCACACACGCACGCACGCACACACACACACACACACACACACAACTTACCGTGGTATTATGCCGTTTTGCTTGTAATGAAGACATGGCCATGATGACTGATGATGTTTGGATACGTAGACATGGAAGAAGAGAAGTTTTACGCTTTGTGTATGACGTTTGGTGTTCAGTGGGTTTATGTGTTGAGAGAGGAATAAATAATCATTTTCACGTTATTCTTGACTCCTTAACTGCTTTAATTAATTGAAAGACAGTAGTTGTTAAGTTCGTGGTATCTCCTAAATGTGCGCATGACTTTCTTTGTTTTTTATGTTACAAAGACTACAGACCGCTTATCTAGTTTGCTTCAATGTTCATTATAAATTATATACCAAGCTGCGCTTTTAATTTTATAATGCTCGGTTGCAGGTACTTATCCTCGTATATACCGTGTCTAGGTTATAATTTGTTTTTTTATTGTGAAACGGTACATCTAGCGTACGTTTGGATATTGCAGGAAACCGGTTGGATATTGTAAGACACATGAATTCATCGAAGTCTGTGCCATCCAACGAGCAGGTATGTGAGGAATCATTTCTGGGGAAGCTAGCATTCTTATCTACTCTCTACTAGCTTGGGAGTCCGAATCAATTTGGACAGGCTAATCTTCTCTTCCCTCAACAAAGAATTCCAAGGTCTCCTAAATGACGCCTGTCGACAGTTACAAACAGTCATATCTGAAATCCACTTTAAACGTGTAAGAAATATACTGCAAGTGTGATGGCTTTCTCCTGATGTGGATACTATAACGAATAGTTGGAAATGGGTGTGGAGTCTGTAAGTCCTCGTACAAAGCAAATTTAAGGCATTTTCGTATGGTCCATTGGAAGACGACTGTCAAGTTTAAAAATTACCCTACCGAAGTATTTGTTATTTTCAGGTTTTGCAGTCACAATGATAAATCGTTGAATCTCTGATAAACAATTGCGCTGAGAGCGAATGTGCTAATACTTCCTGAAACAGCAGATTAAATACAAGAGGTCTCGTCAAAGTTGTCGATTATAATCAGCGTCGAGTGGAAGAAGTCCATACTCTTCATAGGTGTAAAGTGTTGAACAGAACTACGGGAATTATTTACGTTCACTTGGGCGTACTTGGTGTAGTCGATCAATACGCGCTGTTCTCTTTATCTACTTGGATTGACAATAGTCCTATTCAAAGTTCCTAGAAATTTCACCGGTGTCTCTCCCTTGCCCTGGCATATTTCAACATCGGGATATGTCATCACATGTGCTTGACCGACATGTGTAAAACGGAGATTCATCAATACAATTCGAAGTCATTACACAACCACCGTTCATATTTGTCACGTCGACCTGTGGACCATCTATTCCACAATCCTCCCCGGCCGTAAGCTGGTAGTGACAGTTAAAGCTCTGTATTTGGTTGTATAATCCTAGGTCATATCCTAGGAACATACCCACTCCGCAGTTGTTGTACTCGGCGGGAATCATAAGCAGCGTCATGATATTATTGCCACTCGGACAGGGGTTGTTAGTATTGCACCTCAAAGCTGTAAATTCCCAATTAGCATCCGGCTCAACCCCGTCACTCTGAAGCATCCTGCATTGATTCTTCGTATAGTCTGGTAGATACACAAGCATGACTCCAATACATTTCTCATTAGCATTGCAATAATATGTGCACTCCTGTGAGTAGGCGTGGATGCTTGATCCGGAAGTGGTTAATCCCTGAAGTTGAACAACGGGAACTGTGAGAGCATACTGCTCCGCACTCAGCGCCACTAAAGTCTCCGGAAGGAGTATCGTATATCCTTCAGGGGTGCAAGTACCGTTCTCGTCCTTTCCTAACATAGCATCATATGCACCTTTGTGGTAGTCAATAGTAAATTTCTCTCTCAGTTCCTCATTATAGTTGGCTTTGGCCTGGTACAAAGCGAAACTGTCCTCCGTCTCACATGACTTTGCATACTGTATCCTGCCGGGCCTGCACGTAGAATTTGAAGGGCACCCGTTATTGTTTCTGGGTGTATTTACCCATGTGGTCAAAACTGAAGCACACTCCTCTCCGATATTTAGATAGGGATTACATCCAACATTCAAAAGATTGGTTTGAAACTCTCCTGCGTTCTGCCATCCGTAGAACTCTTCAGTGGAACACATAAGGTTAATCAAATGCATTATATTCATCATAACTTTGTTCCCAACTGGGCATAACGCTTCACATGAGAATCCGTCCAAGTTATACCGTTCTTTGCGATTTAGAAGAACGCACCTATTGTTCTCCTTTTGATCTACATATCGGAATCCAAAACCGTGACATCCTCCCACGTTCTTATTGCATTCACTCGCACATTCGTCGGCGAAATCTTGCATAGTGGTGTAAGCGCTTGATCCCTCTAAGCGTTCAACGTTAAAAGCATCTTCATAGTTACGTATGTTTAAAAGCTCACCGAAAGATGTGTAGTTTGCCACCTTGAATAATTCTACAGTGCTTAAAAGTTCGCCGTAGTACAAAATTCTCCTCCATAGTAGTGGTGAGTTCTCTCTGCGTGAGCGCGCGTAGGGATTCTGTCTTCCTTGGATTGTACACGCCTGACATCACAGATACGGTGTGCAGCGTCAGTAGGCATACACATAATATGATTGAGTTCATTGTTTTGTGTACTTGCACGTTGCTGTATGTGAATAAGCGTTTATACGAAAGTAACGAGCGATTGTGATACACACTTGAAAATTGAAGAAGGAAGTCGAATGACAGGATAAGAAATCAATATGCCAGTATTTCTTTTCTTTCTATACACACACACTAGCGGGTTGAAGAGTACATGTACCACCCGTGAACAAGAAGAGAGTATATAGATTTTGTTTGGTGATATGTGTTTTGCTATTACAGTTCAAAAGATAGGGATGTTCGTTTATATCGATTTTAGCGGCATTTATATCTCCCTAATCCGCAGAGCCATGGGATGGTGGTTGTAATTCATGTTTGTCGCATTCACGGAGAAGATTAATAGATAGGAGTATCATTTAAGCCCACACTTCATTCTGGAGCAATTTGCAATTTGAGTCACAAACCTGTATATGCACTCAGAGTAAACTCCGACTGATGCAGCTACGACACCGACGCAAAGAGCCGCAACTGGACTTTCCAGTTGCAGTGCGCCTATATATAGCGTCGACAAACATGTACCAATGATATACTGCCCTAACGAACACTCGCCTGCACGACTGGTGTCTAAATTGGAAGAATAGGTTATAAATATACACAATTGTATATACTTCAGTAAATACTCCAACCAGTTCCTCGTACAGGTCTTGTGAACACTACATAATTATGCCAAACCAGCAGGATATAAGCCCAGCAGTATGAATTAGGCACCACGTGCAAAGGTTGGTGTGTAGTACTGAACATACTGTATCTCGTTTTTCGTCGTGGATTGAATGATTGTGTTTAGTTCCTATTGAATTACATTCATGTAATCAAATCGTGTTTGAATAAATTATCTGGCGATCGCTTTAAAAAATAATCTTTCAGTTTGATATACAACGATCAAAGTAACTGAGACAGCACACACAAGTAATTAATGAAGTAAGTGAAAAACGAAACGCGCTCTCTGGATTGGCTTCGCACCCTGACTACTAGAGTCTTCTTAGTCCTGTCTTACAGTCTTGTACATTGGTACACTTTTGCATGTCATACTTAGGTGCACAAATAACGCTGGAATCCAATTGTATCTGTCTTACGTTCATATTGTATTTGATTATGTGTAACGTACTTGATCTACGTTTGTGCATCCATGTGCATTCTTTTGTTGAACTCCAGAGCATAGCCTTTTTTTATTAACGCTACTCAATCTGTTCAATTGTAGAAGTAAGGAAGTAAAATGGTGAATCAGAGCTCGTACGGAAAGCTTCCGGTGCTGGCCATATGGTCGTTTGGTGCGGCGACTATTAATTTTTATATAGGGTACCAAATGTACGGGGAGCGTGGTGTCGAAAATAGGGTAGGTTCTATGCGATGCCCACGATTGGTTATTTGATACTTTCCTTACTATAACTCATTCGTGCATCCTCCTGATTATGACCATGTAGGAGAAATTGAGACAGTGGGCTGGAATTGAGCGACCGAGGTGATGTAGTGTGGACATTAACATCGCACTACGAAGTCTTCACCATGTTCCCCGTTTCAGAGTATATGATCTTGCTTTTTATACTACGATGAGGCTCGGATGTCATTGTTGGTATCATACAGAACAAAGGATTTGAAAACTTGTAGATGCGCGCGAACCTTCTGTAAATGTAGTGGCGCTGAATTTGTTTGGCACCAGTCTGGTGAGCACCAGTCTGCTATGCTGTGTTGACATTATTTGAATCCCTCGGTAGAGGATTCAGTGTCATGTAGCACACTTTATATTTGTTGAAGTTGACGTTGCTTTGCAAAGTTGAATTGTCATCTGCAATATCTCTGAGATACGTCGCTTGCGTGTTGTGGTCGGATCATCCTCGTAATTCGAAGTGAGTTATGTAGAGGAGCGAAACGCTGTGATTATGAATTGTTGTTGAATTCAATAAGGTCTACAATCCGTTGATAGTATTTTATGTGCCTCAACTGTAAGGAAATTTCTTAGTCCATTCGCGGTACTTCTATCGAGGGCTCTAGTCGTGGTGTTTTTTAGACAGGAGGCGATGAACTGTTGAATAATTGTTTACTAAAATACTATTTCCATTAGTTAAGCACTAGTAGGCTCCGTTAATATGCAGCAGCTTATTAAAGTGTAATAACAACTTTATTTAATATTACCCGCACGCTTTTGAACTTCAAAAATGTATTTAAATGATATTTGTAGTGCCTATTAAGAAAGACGGGGTACAATAGGCACTTCGGGGGTTTTTTTTCAACCATGCCCATCGCTAATCAAAGCTGGCATGGGACGCATGCACAGGATGTTGAAACACTTCGTGATTGACTGATCTAGAACTTCATGTTCCTGGCCTGTTCAAGGACAGCCGTGAGATAATCATTACCCTCGACATCCTTTTCGGCTACGCAAGATTTGTCACCGAAGCAGAACCCGCATGCCCATTCTTCAGGACGTAGGAGTGCAAGAATGACTCCAGCCGCAATCTTGGGGTGTTCTTTGGCCATTTGACACTATATGTAATGAGCGAAACATGATAATTATTGGTTAACCCGTGCTTTATTATATATATGCTATACTTCTATATATACTATACTCAACACTTGAATATTGTTATTGCGCGTCTATTGTGATACAATAAGTAATAAGGACTATACATAAGAGATATTACCTTTTTCTTTTCGCATGGGCAGGTAGTCTTTGCGCACCACTCTTTAATTTTAGCCACAGCGCAAGTAAATACTTTGCCGGTAACACTGTGTAGGCACTGGTGACACTTTTCATCAGCGGCTGTGGTGAATAGCGAAAGGTCCTGAAATGGAAAAAATGCATTTTAGTCATACCTTAGAAACCACTCCAGTATGAGATGCCCTAATGTAACTATATCTGAAACATTTCAGGACGTGTCTTCCACTTACCGTTTCTACACCTGCCAACATAGACGCACCGTTGTTTGTGAGCTTTTCCACAACCGAAACGAATCCTTCACCGTTCTCATCCACTGGCATATCGATAGTGTTTAATGGGGTGAACCTGTGTTCCAGTGAGTCCTCGTTATCCTGGCAATGACAATGCGGACCAACAGGACGAGGACACTCGCCCTTACCATAGCAGTACGCCGCAGATAACCTCATAGGACGTACCATTACTATAGAAATACGACAAGAAAGCATTTCGTTCAACTTTAGAATGCTGTAAACCCATCAATCAAAATAACTGAACAAATCTATCTATACATTTAACGGCATGCACTAGTTAAGAGACAAGTCTGTGCATCAGACCAATATTACATCATACCTAGCAAGTAACCAAAGGCGACCTTAGGATGCGCCTTAGCCATGGCACAGTGCTTTTTCATGACCGGGCACTGGGTATGCGCACACATACGTTTCAAGTGATCTACAACCGCACCCATAATCTGCCTTATAATTAAGTTAGAGTAGGAAATATTTAGATCAACAACAGTTTATTTCAAGACTGCGTTAACGGATAAACTGGGCATGCAATTACCTGTTCGCTGTATGTCTACACTCCATACATTTCCCCCCCCCTTCCTCAGGATTTGGTCGTCCCCAAGTCCAGGCATGAGGAGTAATGTGGTCCCCTAAGCGATGAAGCAGACCTCCTCCAAGTTCGTAACGGTCCTCTAGCTCTGCATACGCCTGTAAAAGTCGAATGTGTGCGTTATGAAACACTCAATGCAAAAAAAATATACGGAAAACTATCGAGCTAAGTATCGAACACACGATTTATAAGCACCTTTTGGGCGGCCTCTTCAACCACATGACGAGGGTAAAAGGCTTGAGCCGTGCCAACCAGTGCAACTGCGAGTAGTACTGCGATCCTCATGTTTTAAAACTCTTCTGTATAAAGAAAAGTAATAGAAAAAGGGTTAGCCTGTAATCGATTCTATCACAACAATAACTACAACTGAGAACGTTTAGTAGCTAATATGTTTCAATAAACTGCAATACCACCTTTAGGATTTTGTACGTTTGCATAAATCTGAAGGCAGACTTCGTAAGTATACATGCATATTTTGGCGTAAAAGCATATATTTATATATATCTGTCTGTGAATGGTACGACTGTTGGTATATGCAGACAAACATCAATATGCCAACTGACATTTCCATCCCATGAGTCACAAGAAGCTTAAGCGTTGTTTATTCATGCTCCATACCAATTATGGTCTGCGATTCTTCTAGCTATGATACTGTCCATTGGTCGTATAGCGGGAACATTCTATTCTTTCTTTACGCTCCACCTACGAAGGTTAAAATTCGTGACGCGGTGTCGTGTAATGAGTTATTTTCGTTTTCGTATCGTTTCTACTTTTCAGGTGGCTATGTCACCCAATCGTCGTTGCAGAAGTAGGTTTGGGGGTACAACATATTTTCTTGCCCTTATCCTAAAGCTCGCCCCGGTGACATCTATCAATCGTTGGGGGATTAAATATATACTGCATTGGGTCATTTTAGCTTGTGACTGACATTCCTTATACATTGGAAGCAAGCTATTCCCGTGAATGTATTTCCGTTTAATGGGTGAGGATATGGATATCTAGTTATTACCTAAGAAGGATGTTAGTGCCTAGGAAGGATGTTATTGCCTGAGAAGGGTATATGCATAGGTTAAGTGAAAAATGTGGATATTAGGGATGCATACGAACATATAGAACTCGTACTCACTTTTTTACCTTCTTTAACCGAATTGAGCCTGACTTTGCGAACAAACAAAATTGATACACAACTTTTAAAGTCACACCTTGAGAGGTTCTGAGGTTTCACTAATATTTACTTCGATATTCGCTACAAACTTTTGGTTTACATCGATGTTCTAATTATACTGCTATATTATGAAGAAAATAAATTTTTAGGTCAACCCGAGTACGGGGAAGGACATGGGCTCCCATGCTTGATGTTGACGTTGAATCATTGAATATATAGCCTTTCAATTATGGTTCCTATCAGAATATTCAAGATGGGAGAGTTTTTTTGTAGTTCTCAAAAGCCTCAAGGTACTTGACTTGCGCGTATAAACCCGAACCAATAAATGATATGATTATGCCTAGAGCATTTATCGGATCAAACGGCACAGTGTCAACCGCTGCTATGCCAATGATGATTGTTAACACGTCTTTCATCTGCATAAAGTGTGAGTGTGAGTTATTTAGCATTTTGCTATTGCGCACTACTTGAACGAGATGCTTACACACTATATAAAATGAACAAGCAGATCGATGAAACGAGACTGTGTCAAGCGCTACTAGGCCGTGGATGATTGTTAACACGTTTTTCATCTGCTTAAAGCGTGATATTTATGTATCACCTGTTATTGCATACTACTTGAATGCGGAGTGTATGTACAGTGCATGATACACAGACACGCTGTTTAAGCCTCTGAGACATCGACGCTTGAGTCACCTTATTGTTTTCTCGCTTACATGTTCACATAACGGAATATTACCTGACCACAAACACTCTGCGTTAGCGGAGAATTCACAGATGTGTTCCAGAAGATGGAATAGTTCAATACAAAAGCCAGAGTCATCGACCCTAGCATAGCTATTTGGAAGCCAAAGTGGTATATGTATTCGAATTCCTGTACATTCCTTTGGTAGAACGTTGAACAGTGTAAGGGTGTGATGCATGAACATGACATTTCTGTTATTCCTCATGAAAGTGTGTGTATCCTTTGAATAATCCTCAATCTTATCGATATTAATGATATAAATAGTATTGTGTGCTCGTATGGAGGAAGTGCTCGCTCAAGTACACACATCTAAGGTACCACTATGTCAACCTTTATGGTCATTATTACATAATATTTGTGAAATTCACCATCCTTCATGTTCGTAAATATTGTTCCATACATGTGTATTCGAGGAATAATTTCGTTCTAGAAGCGCGCATACGAAGTCACCTGACTAACCATAAAGGTATGGGGGCAAAAAATTGTGTACATAAACCACATCCCGATAGTAGTACCGGTACTTGGACTTCATAAAAAGCGCGTGCAGTGCACACATGTCACACATAACTGTGCGACCAATAGATATATGCAGTGCGCAGAACGTTGGTATGTGTGCGTAGTTCCAATTATTTGGTGTACATCGTGTAGGTACACCCAAGACATGCAACGATTTGCGTGGAAGCAACATTACAATTTACCGCAAATCATCTGACCAAAGACAAAACAGGGCAAGGCAGGGGATGCACACTATATTGTTATAGTACATTAGACCATATGTGGATAATCGTGTCTGGTTCTTCGTTTTTTGTATCAAAACCAAATACAAAGCCGTCAAGAAGTTGTAAAAGAACAGATTCCCATATGCCCTCGCGTCGAACTCCAAGTCTCTGATTGCGGCCACCAACGCACCCAGCTGTTTGTGCACATTTCATTCGAAATTCATCACAAATTACTTAGCTAGTGTCAAACATGGTTTCACACACATACATGAACACAGTGCATAATGTAAATATTACGCAATATTGGACATAAGTTCTTAAAAAATAAATCGAGGTAATAGAGTAACGCGTACTTTACAATTTCTGGTGTCTACATATACTAACATGCGCACATACACTACCATGCATACATAACATACCAAACGTGCTCAACATAATATACACGTATAAAAGAGAACGTGACATACCATCATAAGGCCGACTGTGAGTATCACGCGCGAGCTTGAAATTTTACTCTGTATAATGGGTTAGAATTTAGTGCACTTGTGAGTGGTTGTCTGCATGCGAGCGATGGGAGGATGGACACATTCTTTGTTTACATGCTCTGAACGATTTTGCATTTCATTAGTACGAGAACGTATAGTATGGAGTTTGATATTCAAATCTGGCTGTTAATCACACACATGTTTGCTACTTATCTCGCTTACATTTATATGATGTGAACGTATATTTGTGGTATGTGTGCGGTGGTTGAGTTACGTGTTCACAAAGAGAGAGCGACTATGCCTAAACGAGTAGGAGCAATAAGAAAGGCGGCATCATATACCTACCTGTAGAATATAGTCTAGTGCCATGATAAAGATAAGGGTTGCCCGTCGTAGTGCTGTATACATCGCAATGTTAACCTATAAATATCGATAGGGCGCATAGTGTGAGTACATACATACATGTATGTGGCAGACTGTGAGTGTACGCAATATGGACACGTTGCAAACAACACGAGGCGAGACATGTACATTATTGTGGTACCTTCATGAAAGAGTAAACCAAATATTTTCACACTGAACAGGCTGTACGCACGGACTGGCCACTTTCATGAGACCAGTCTCACCAATCGAGCACGTATGAGTAGTTTCACATACATACATCTTTCAAGCTGCATGCAACTTTAGAAACAGATGTGTTTATGTACATTGCATATACTCACATGCCATAGCTTACTTCAAAGTTTAAAGAAATTGTACTTTCTTACCCCTCTTAGTGATATCATTCCCCACACCAGAAAGACTACGAAGGTCAACGACAACGGTAAAGTTTGCTTCAGAATATAACAGGGAGCTATATGTTAGAGGCTCCAGTAAAGCAAGAGAAAAATGATGCGAGCAATAAGAAGTGCAAGCCATAAATTCCTACTACTTGTACTACTGTGTTTATTGCAATGCAACTTATGCGGTGTGTTCATGCGCGTCATTCATACAAATTTTGGTATACTGTATGCTTGCAATATACGACAGTGAATACAAGCATATACGTGTAAGTGTGACGATTTCACAACTTGCACTCGCACTTAAACGGATGTAGTACACACCAATAGCGTTTTACGATTGATTTTTTCCATTTCGATCATTCTGAACGATTTCAAGACCAGAAGCATTACCAGCGAAAAGCATAGCTATTGACACAAAAATGGTAAGCAAATTACTTTTCTAAAAACGAAAATAAACCCGTTGTCTTTTGCAAGTGCAAGAACATACAATGAGAAACACACTTTATTGGAAGTCGGTATAGAATCGAATTCCAAGAGTAAGATACCCGCATGTGCCACATATTCACAGCACATAAGTCCAACCCTTTTATGTGTTCAATCTCACAAAAACCATTAAATTATCCTGCCATCATGGCGCATAATCATCCCTTCATTAACAAGCAGATATATACTTATATAGATGCCATCACTCTTTCAGTTACTACCACTCAGTTACTCACTCGCTTACAGCTCTTACAAAGTACGCAAACTTACTCTCATATACGCGTATAATACCTGTCCTAAGACCATAAGATTTGGGTAAGGAAACGAGTACGTTGATAGCGCCACTTTGTTGAACACAACAAGACTTGCTGCCGTCAACATGTACAAAATCGCTGCGGTTAGGCGCACAGACGCGGGTTGTGTGTTTGTAGATAAGTCCATTTTGAAACCTCTCTTTCTCTCTCTCTCTCTCTCTCTCTCTCTCTCTCTCTCTCTCCTATCAGCTGAGAGAGTGGCAATTTTAAGCTCTAAGAAAGCGTGTTATAATATTCTTCTGGTGAGATTAGTTAGTTGCAGTGAATACATACGAAGGCTTTGATTACAAGTACGAACGAGTGTATAACTGTGTTCGTTCGTGCGTGCACATCTGGTGGACGTTTCAAGGGATAGATATAGTAATTATGCTGTTTCATGCATGCGTGTGAGTCGTTCGTATGAATAGACGCTGAACAGAGTGATGTTAAGAGCTGCTGAGCTTTACAGTATTTTAAACCAATGGGATTGTGCTTTCATATAGAATCTATTTCGGGTGCATGATTTAACCTGCCTCCTGCAATATCATGATCATGTTTGAAGCAACATACTACTGCGATCATTTGAAACGTTGGTATACCATTAACTTTATACGAAACGAACTTTTGGTGAGCAACAATTCGGTGTAAAACATGTATCTGCATGTATGATATCTATTTGCATAGGGGTTCTACAATCGTCCTTTAATCGTCCTTTTGCTATAAATGATTCTCCGACAGAAACAAACGGAGCTTAAACGATACGCACAGACACGGACCTAGTAGAATTTTGAGGACACACACAGCTATGACAGCTACGTCTGTTCGTGTCATACACTGTTACTTATATGTAGCAAAGAAGTAGAAGAAATGGTTGATTCAGAAAGAATTCATCACAATTTTCCCTTTATATCATTAAGCTTGTAAAAGCATTGGCCAACACAAAGATGATGGCCTGATCGTAAAAGGTCGTATCATTGTATGTAATTTATTGAAGCAGGGTCCCGTCAATAGAATAGTTGACATTCATGCAACCAAATTCCACTCTAATATCATATAATACCAGTCGGATCACTGTGTTTACTTAGAAAGTAGTCCTTCCAAATGTCAAGTATATATTGAGCTGGGGATTATACTTCTGTTCTAACAGCATTTCCGTTCTTATCGTATATTAACAAATATCAACTATATTTTAAATAGGTTGAGTGGGATGGCACACATAATAACAAACAAATATCAAAAGTAACAATTAAGTCCTATATTCTTCACTCTCATGTAAGCAAAAGAACAATACTTGTATGCAGGATGTATTCACCAAAAATGCCGTTGCTTCTTTTTCCTTGAAGTTTTCTTTTATGTTGTTTGGACTTTTACAAATGTAGGATAAGTGAAAGAGTTTATTTCTTCTCGCTGTGCATGTCAACTATTTATTGCCTTATATGATGACCAGAATGCTCTCAAGACATTAAAGTATGCAGTAGTGGAAGCAAACTGATAAATAGAGTTAAAAGCCTGGAATGGGTGGTAATATGGTTAACCTGTTAAGGAATCACACGGATTCCATCATACAAACCTTCTCTCATCCGTGCTCTCTTCACTTCAACCATGTTTTATTAGATTCTTTTAATGAAACTTTACCCGGTAACCACCAGAAAAAATGTACTGTTATCAAAATTACAACTCACTACCATGTGGATTGGGAAGGAATACATAATACTATAACGTGATCGTACAAATATTGATATACACATTCTGGCACTTGCTAGGTCGTTCGTACACTCTACTAAGTGTAGTGTTGAAGGAGGTGCGCTACCGAACGTAGCACAAAAGATACGGATTTATATCTCCGCAACACAAACGTATATGTATGTATAGCGCATGTGTGTCGTGCTAAATGCTTATACTCGTCGCTACCGCAGATGTTCTTGACTGCCGGAATTAGCATTTGGCTGATGTGTGTTGATAATCTTATTAATTGTCCATTATCAATATTCATATAAATAAGTTGACTTGTGAACCACTTCGCTCTCAGCCCCGAGCGAGTGAGTGAGTGAGTGAGTGGGTGTGTGTGTGTGTGTTGTGTAGTGCAGTGATCCACAGGCCAGAGCGCTCCGTCCAGCCAGCGATAAGCGATTTGACAGACAATAACAAAAAAACGAAATGGAAACCTGAAGCCGTTCAGACAGAGAGAGGCTTGACGAAGAACACACAAACGCACACATACACGCAATATATATATATATATATATATCTCTCTCTCACTCTCTCTCATCCTCTCCTTTACACGTACATATACTACCCTCGCGCTTACTTTCCTCTGCCCCCAGTTAACAAGTGCAGAACGTGATCACCATGTCGTTATTGTAAGTGTGAGTGCATGATGAGTTGCATTAATAGATTGTGTTTTCTTTTTCTTTTTTTCTATTTGTACTTCTTTCTTATGTATTCATGATTTTATAGGCTCCTAACTTACACGGCAAACATGGAGACGTATGTATATGCTGTAGGAAAACATGTATACTTACAAGATGTATTCACATATAACTACATGTACAGCAAGAAAAGTAGCGCCAAGACCTTTCGGCCAAAGAAAAATATCAATGAAGGCTCGAAGCAGTACCAACTAAAAAAATATGCGGAGGCCACATTGGGCTCGGGGAATCTCCGCTTAGCCGTCACCCTGCCAGAGGGAGAAGACGTCCACGAATGGGTGGCCGTTAACAGTATGTTTGTGGCTAATAAGATTATCGTTTTGTACTCTGTTCATGTACATAGCATACTAAACATCGACACATGTTAAGTTGGCATCGAATAATACACGTGATTTCTCATATGCTCTCAAGTCTCTTCATACATAATACACGTTAACTTAATATTCACTTGCATATTATCGCTCTTAGACGCATTGTAACATACATAAGGAAGTGTTGCGTGGTTGTATATAGTCACGTCCATGCATGTATGTAGCTACGTATACGTACGCTCTTGCGCACACATACATACATGCTGTGTGTGTTAGAGTAAGCCTACTTTGAGTCTTCTTAAATACTTTTTTCAAATAATCGTCTAGCACATTCTCTCGCTAATAGATGTGTTCATTTTCTACCTGTAGCTTCCTTACACAATTGTTTCTTTATAGCTGAATGTATTACATTATTTCATTTACATACTTCTCATTCACAAACAACGCTGATAAACATGCGAACATATGTACAGATCACCCTGTGTGAAAGTTTAATATGGTCGTATACCTGCATTGATGGTTACATTCTACTTGCTTTACATCGCACACACAGCCGTCGACTTCTATAACCAAATCAATATGCTTTATGGAACCATCACGGAGTTCTGCACACCAGATGAATGTCCCGTGATGTCAGCTGGTCTGAGGTAATTGCACGTGTTTTGATATATAATGTATCACATACGTCTGAGAGTAATTTCTCGAGATCGTTCTAAGCGACAGAATGTACTTGCCTTTTTTTTGTGGGCTATGTTTGTTCTTGTGAGATAATCATTTTTGCATTGATGTGAATGCAATTCTGGATTTTTAAAACAGTGCGTAACTACGTGCATTTGTTGGCAAATATCCAATTTCATCGATTTGAATTTTGATCTGGATAGTGTTCGCGATACGTATGTGTGTTCCTCTTGATATAACATATTCGTATCTCTTGGGGCTAAAACGCAAGATCATGAGTACGTTCATACTCGGTCATATATATGTTGTTGATCGTCAGCTTAGAATAAGTAGTAGTTGTCTTCTCCATAGGATATTAGAGTGAACTATTTATGTATTCGTTTGTATATAAAACGGCTCACGCAGGAGAGGATAGTTTTAACTTCACTAGTCTTTGACTGTAGACAATTCCTTTTTGTCTTCGTTTCAGAGTTGTAAACAAAGTTCTAATATATGAGTATATGCTAATCAAACGAGAGATTAACCTCAATAGTTTCTCATCTATGCACCTTGTGTTGCAGTAGACACACATTGCGCGAATGCCTGTATTAGTAAAAATCTAATACTCGTATAGTAGCCAGCGGTGATTTCATGAAATTCTCTTCATGTAGGATACATCGATACGGTGTCTTGACTATCATGTGCTCTTGTTTACTGCGTAGGTATGAATACTTGTGGGCAGATAATGTAACAGTGAAAAAGCCTCTGAAGTGCAGTGCACCCGAGTACGTAGATTACCTAATGGCCTGGGTCCAAAACCAGCTTGATGATGAGCTCATTTTCCCTTCTAAAATTGGTGTGCATCGTCTTATATAGGTCGATATGTGCTTCGTGTATTGCATTTGAATGTTTAGATGCTTACAAGCATCGACGTGATATTGAACTCGTGAAAGTTCCCCGTCCATTTTTGCGATAAAATAATGTAACTGTTTTACTTCTTTCACATACATGTTCTCATTTGTTTATGTGTGAATTCAACTACGTATGTAAAAGAAGCTCTCTTTGCGCCACTACCATTCACTGGTGGGTTTAACAAAACGCTAAATCGTAGTATTTCCACGCAGGTGTACCGTTCCCACGCAACTTTATGTCAGTGGCGAAGAATATACTAAAGCGATTGTTCCGTGTATATGCACACGTATATCACTCTCATTTCAACAAGGTACCATCATAATTATGTTCTTGTTTCAAGTTTTGATGTCTACGATAATTGCATATGTAAAAAATTGATACCGTTTGTGTGTGTGTGTGTGTATATTTACCTTTAGACAAAGAGCACATGCATGCTTAACGTTACCCACTTTCGGTTTAATAGTTTGATAGTATTCCTGTTCAAGCAACACTTACACATCTATAACGCCTCTGTTGTTCTGTGGAAGTTTGTGTATAATAATGAAACGATTCAATCAAGTGTAGCCGCCTCTTTGATCAACTAAAGATTGTCATGTGATTGCTGTTTTTTTTATTCCTAGATTGTATCATTGGGCGAAGAAGCTCATCTCAACACGTCCTTCAAACACTTTATATACTTCGTTCAGGTAAATTTTGATCCACCGATATTTGTTCTCTCAAATCGATTCAGAAAACCCAATACACGTGAGTGCATTCTACATATGCATGTTGTATACTCGTACGTTCTCTATAGTATTGTGCGAATGTGCATTCGTTGCATAAAAGTAAGTCTCTCATTTTAGTCACTGATGACTACTTGTTTGCTCACTGACAGGAGTTTAACCTCATAGACAAGAAAGAGTTGGCACCACTTCAGGAACTGATCGATACTCTTCTCGCTAAGGACGCGGCCGCGTAGATAGAAGCTTCAAATTGACTGATTGATTTTGTTTTTGTTTATAACTCAGATTGCATAGGCACACTAGAGAAAGAACCAACTAATAGCTTATATAAACTTCAGTTTTAGAATGTTGTTAAACACTTTCTTGAGTTGTCCTATAATTTGCTAATACCAAGGTTCCGTCTGCACAGTCATAAGGAGTGAGAATGCCACGTGTGTACCTCTCAACTATGTAAACAACGTTTCGATATACATGTAGTACTTCATGGTCAGCAGAAGTATTTAGGTTGCTCGTCGTTGCTCGTTGCTGAACAAGTTGACCACAACCGCTGTAAGGGAGCTTCGGCTTTCAAATACAGCAACTAGTAGCAGCAGGGTAGTATGATTAATGGAGGAAAGTTGTACGTCAACTAGTAATTAATTACCCCCCCTCTACTCTAGGGAGCCCACGTACGTCCGTCCCTTATAGTACGAGGATTAAAATAATTGTAACAAATAAATATCCTGTCGTTACTAGATATTTCGTTTCTACCTTGCGTGCTACCAACGTAGCAGCTACAACCATACTCCCGCATAGCTTGGGTATATGTGAGAATCATAGCATAAAAAATAAGTATCGCTCTAGTGCACGCTCGAGCACAGCTTTAACAAATACCAATCCCTCTGTGCGTATGGTGATGTTGGAAGAGGTATTATTTTAGTCAAAGGCTTGCAACAACTTTTACTGCATGTAAAGTATTGGCATCCGCATGATATGTCCTACTGCTTCTCACAATGCTGTCAAGGCGATCGACCGATCTATTCCGTAAGAATGATCTCTCCTTTCGAGTATTGAAATTCTGGTCCACGAAGAAAGATAACGTATACTTTCGTGCAAATGTCAGAAGTTAACCTTGGCAATTCCACATTCAAGTATATCTTGTTCCACAGTAATCTAAAATATACTTACTCTCTACACGGCTACTGGCCGAACCCCTTCTCAGAACCACATATCATGACGCACACATCAAACATATGACTCTCGAGGTTCTTCCTGCGCATGGTACCCACGTTGTAGAACGCTCCACTTTACCAATTAGCTGCCGCACGATTAATTGATCATACTGATGATGAACCGACATAAATGCTTCAAGCTCAGTAGGGTTGGTAATAGTGTGAATACCCTGACCGGTATTCAATCGAGTAAGGATTTTCACTACTGCTCCACCATAAAAGGAGTTCACCCAAGTGGGAATATCTGGCTAAGGCACGTCACTGATTGTTTCCGGGACAACAATTCCAAATCTTTTCATACGCAATTCAGCGTTGTATAAAATGTTGTCGTAAGAGCCACCACTTTTTTCCGGCCACCAGAAAGACTAAAGCATGCTCTTGATCGGAATTCGATCCACGGGTGCTGTTTCACATACTGGAATACAGCACGACAAGGTAACCATTCATAAGTGATCACAGGTGTTGTACCACCAGGCAGCTGCTGTATTCGACTAGCTCTGGTATGACATCATCGTCGTCCCACTTAGAACTGCGAATGTTGCTAGTTGGTCGAAAGTAAGGCGGGGAACCTTGCTATCATACAATTCAACCAAATACACATTTTCATTAAATAAAGGCGCCATGGCGCCTCCGTGTTGACTAGCTTCCATCAAGATTTTAAACAAGACCCTCTCACGCAGCTCTTGCTCCAACATCGGCACGAATGCTCGTTCAACCATCACTTTGTAGCCACCGTACTCTTAGTTATCTCTCAGCTTGGGCATAGTCTTACTTCTCCCCCAGTTGGTCGCATGAAACAAATCGGCACCAGCCCATCTCAAGCAATTTGGTACATAGTTGAGCGCATCAGTCACGCACCTCTGCTAACGAGTTGGTTGATAATTTGACGAAAGGTACCAGTTCCTGGAGTATCCTTCTTATGAATCTGTCAGTGAGATGTAAGGATGGAAAGTGGAACTCAGAGACTGATCGACTCTTCCTTCTAGATCAAAAAGATTTTAACCGATGGACCTTACTGAGGCTTATCTGTCAATTAATGCTACCGACAACATGTGTGGAGAACGACGGCACTCTCAACTGCTCCATGTTCAAGACCGCGAACAACTATATGGCTCTTGCTGAAGAGATTGCATCTGGAATCGCAGGTATAGAACAACAGTTCAAATCTGCCTTTCCCTAAACATTCGGTCAACAGACTCGAATGTGGGTGTATATGGTCATTAGTTGCCATGTAAGGAAGGCATACGGAATTTAAGCCGCAAGTCTATTGAGCTACGGTAATAGTACTATCTGGGAGAGTTCTTGAACAAGTTGAAAGTATCGAGATATAAATCCGCGTATACTACTACTATCGGCAGTCATTACTACCAAATACAAAAGACGATGTACTCTTATAATAATCCCCTGTCAATATGTGCCAAATCATTGTTTTAGTACCCTGATGTATCAACATAACACATGTGGCAATATCTAAAACTAGAATGTGAGTAAACACTAAAAATAGAAAAACGAGTTCTGATTAGTATATTTTAACACTTTATTAATAGATTTTAACAGGTCATAGCCACAGCCCACAACGAGATCGACAGACATCAGAGAGCTTTTGGTCAAAGACCTTTGCTCCAATTTGACCGTATTCAAACACAAGAGCTGGCCTTAGAAATGCGTCTCTACACAGAAATGTGTCTAAACCTCGCACACGTCATAGATTTTGCGAATGCATTCATTATCGTAGAAATCGAACATGATCGACGAAATTAAGTCACCTGAAGCTGGAGACCTGCTCCGCGCTCGGTGAATAGCACGTGATGTGACTTTCCGACAAAATTCCCATCATACCAAGAGGGCAAACAAAATTGGTGTAAAAATTATCATAAGTTGGGCTTGGATGAACTGGATAAAAAGTCATGGAGTTGGTGAAAGAGGGTTTGCATTACAGTATGGGAGCATAAGTACAATAAGTGTGCAAGCCTTAGCA
This sequence comes from Creolimax fragrantissima, assembly GCA_033442365.1. Classification (NCBI taxonomy): domain Eukaryota; class Ichthyosporea; order Ichthyophonida; genus Creolimax; species Creolimax fragrantissima. Next base: position 545,451 of record JAWQFL010000003.1, read on the forward strand.
ATGAGCTGCATAATTCCGTGCATTGTCGAAGATGTTGTTTTGAACTGTTTGATAAAGTGTTTGATAAAGTGTTTTTTGTTTGTCTTGATATGATAAAACCCATGAAAATCCGTGTATACGTTCGTGTACAGAACAAGTTGTGCATTATTCCATATACTGGGTACTTTGTTTGCATGCTGCCAGTCAAAACCGATTTCCACATATATATAGAGAGATTCTAAAAATATCTATATCTGTAAGTATAGACTGAGATGTATATCTTTTTTGACTGGAAGGCAGGCCTGACATGTCTTCACAGAAATAGCGTCTAATCGTAACTATTCATACAGAGTCTTGACAAGACATGCATGGAATAATGCACAACTTGTTCTGTACACGAACGTCCTGTCTCAGTACAAATACACGGATTTTCATGGGTTTTATCAAAACAAACAAAAAACACTTTATCAAACAGTTCAAAACAACATCTTCGACAATGCACGGAATTATGCAGCTCATTGCTAAGGCTTGCACACTTATTGTACTTATGCTCCCATACTGTAAAGCAAACCCTCTTTCACTAACTCCATGGAACAAAATGACTTTTCATCCAGTTGATCCAAGCCCAAATTTCTACACCAACTTTGTTTGCCCTCTTGGTATGACGGCAACAGTGTCGGAAAGTGACGTCACGTGCTATTCACCGAGCGGGGAGCAGGTCTCCAGCGTCACTGCGACATTTCCCTGCGTTGCAATGAACAAGGTGACGATTACAACAGTCGCCGGGGGTGTATGTCCTTTTGATACGCATGGTGACTTAATTTCGTCGATCATGTTCGATTTCTACGATAATGAGTGCATTCGCAAAAATCTATGACGTGTGCGAGGTTTAGACACATTAAAGGGTACGACGAACAATACAAGGGTGTTCGCTCTTGGAAGATGACTCTCTCAAAGGTTACGCTACTTGACGGGTTTGATGGGCTTGACATTAACGACATTAGTCTTTTAATACCAGTACTCACTTCTTCATGATATCGGTTGATAATACAAAGATCTTATTAGCTATGCCTTCTTTGTAGTTGCTGGCTGGTTGGTCCTCCTGGCTGGTCCTCCTGGATAATTGTCCAGTCTTATACTTTTGGATAATGGGGTTGAGTTATCATCAAAAACAAACTACTTGTCGGGTTTTGCGAATTAACGACATGACATTAAAAACTTACACTTAATTATCAGTGCTCACTTTTTATTGCCATACCACCAATTTTTATTGCCACACCGCCAATTTATAATACGAATATATCATTGGCTTTCATTTAAAATACGGCAAAAAGTGTTCTAATGGTACGTACACCACATATCACGGAAATTATTGAACTGACAAGTCTGGTCCCTAAACCAGAACGACAGTAAACATCTGTATCGCTAATAAGATCTTTTATGTTCTAATTTGAATTTTACAATAATAGACTATGTATAGAAACTGTCAACACCGAGTGTGAACTGAAAAAGATATTTAGAAGGCATTGTTTAGACGGTATGAGTGTTATAGAAAAGCACACGTCCTCAACGGATCCAAATGAGTCCAATGTGCTCTCCCAAAAAAACGTGTGAAACATCCACTCTCTCAACGCAATGATCTTCTTTCTCAAATAGTCGATCTTGGTTAAATCTCTTCTCTCTTCGCTTCTTTCACTCACTTCGCCCTCTTCATTTCGCTCTCTGAGCTCAGATTTCTCTCTTCGCTTTTCTCTCTTCGCTTTTCTCTCTTCGCTTTTCTCACTTCGTTTTGCTCTCTGAGCGCAGATTTGTATCTCTTGAGTTTCACATGAAGTGTCGGTGGTGAGAACATCTATTCCATTGTCAACTCACATAATAATTTGAATACAATTGTATGCGTCAATACAAGCTCAATGAGTCACTCAACTCTCTTTGCCAAAAACAAAATTATACAGACACACCTGGTGGTCGCAGACATGCTTTTATGAACTGTTTTGGAGAGGGATTAGTTGCATACGGGTCGGTATATACATCGTTTGGGGATGCTGGGCGATCACTGCTAGTGGTTAGCGCTGATGGGGCTGGAAATTGCACTAGAACCAAGTATGGTAAAGATGCAGACAAAGCTGTAAGAACAGTAGGGTGCATCTCCAAGGTTTTGGCGAAATGGCCTACCATGCATATTTAGTCGGTGTCAAGACTACCATGAAGAGAGAAACGGCATGGTTGTGTCGGCGGGTCTACAACACAATGATAGTACATCGATTTAGTATCTCTGTATTTACACATAACCAAAAAACGACACTTCTGCATATGTACTGTTTTGACGTAATTAAGATGATCTGTTTGGAATCTAGGGTATTGTCTCAATGTATTCTCAGCCCACTGTAATAATCACTATCAATTGTTAACAGGAAAGATACCTGGTCGTGGTGGCTGTACAATTTCATATACATACTTTTGATTTCATATACGTACTTTTGAAGGCATAGTATTGGCAGACATGCTATGCTTACTCAATATTCTGTGGACTGGAGTGGTTTAATAGTAAAGTAAAAAAAACGATAATGGAGATATCACTACGAATGTCAATTTTTTGTCGGTTGGTAGTATTCCGATGACTATATCGAGATAACAGTGGCAAACGTATGTTTGGGCAAAGAGCACAATACCAAATGATATACTGATGTATTAGAACAGGACTCTGTCTTCCCGTGGAAATCGAAGTATTGTGCGTACCATGGATTTGGTCTTTACACCTTCATAATCGTGGAACTTTAAATGAGCTCCTTCAGATTCATACAGTCGGACATGGTAAACAATCACACACCCTTACGTAATCACAACACACGGATAAGTAGTAAATGCAAATTCTAAATACTCCACTTCATGCAAGTTTGAGACATATGTTCATGTAATATGTGTTGTATACACTCACACATATTGTATAGGGGTACACGTCTTGCAAAGTTCTGGTACACAGCTGTGAAAATCTTTTGGTCGACGTTTGCTTGGGCGGGCTAATGTAGGTTGAATCATCTGCAGGTGCCACAGTTTGAAAGTTGTCTTATCTTGCGCTGTACCAAAGAATCAGAGATTAAGTATAAAGCAACATGTGCTCTACCGCACCACGACAAGATGAGGTATCACTGGGCTATGTGACATTCTTAATGACAAATATACAGACCAACATTCGATGTTGAGAACAAGCGTTGCTTAGTAAGGATTTTCGAGGTCGGAGCACGCAAACATACACATACCCTCTAGGACGCATACGCTGTCTAAAGGGAGGAAAACTAACTCTAGGGAACCTCTTGTAAACTACCAAAAAAAAAATACGCCCCGTCCGTACTATCACAGAAATATGGAAAAACAAATTCTCGTATCTTGTTGAATCTGGTGGAAACCGCTACCCAGCCCACGACAGTCCAACAGTCCACGGCAATATGTAATTGCACACAAAACGCACACATACCTTCTGTTCCGCACGATCTTCAAGAATCTCCTGCAAACCATCGAGATATCAGATCCAAATATGCGTTCATATTTCAAAATATGAACGCAGGTAACTTATCAGACTTTGGATACCAATATAGCAACAATACTACAGTACTATTAGAATGGAAGACGCACAATAGTACACGAAAGCCCTCAGAAAGACTTGTAAATATGGCCGTATTTTATATAGTCTTGTATATCGACGTTGCAAACTACGTGTGCTGAACAATTTTTGATGTGTTGTCTCTTTTTGTAAAACGGCATGTGTGACTTGGGGTTCAACCTGCACGTAAGTAACCATTGTACTCACTTGCTCACGGGCTTCTACTAGTGGCCGTCTACCAACCAAACTATCCCACAGTTAGCACATGACAACAATCTGCACCCGTCGTATGACTGAGTAGTGTTCATTTTGTACATCCATTTGCTACTGGTGTGATCATTGGTTCACTGGTTGGCACAGTTTTTGAACGGTTTAAGTGATTTATCACCTTTTTCCTCATAACGAATCAAGCCACTCACATGTGCCAGCCGGTGCGTAGATATCAATTCCCCATTCTGAACCCCATTCTGAACCACATTACACATAACTGATCTATATATAAAATGAGATCAAATCTACAAATCTACCCATAATTTTGGTTGATTATCTGTGAAATGAGGGTATTTACTGTGATATGCTTAGTTAGTCAATTATCTGTATCGTCAGCTTTAGGTGGTATCAGAAAAAAAAGGGCTGAGCTACAAAGAATTACCTGTGGCATTAAAGAGCACGAAGTGGACCTTCGTTGTATGGATAACACCGTGGTTAACGCGTCTAAAGAGTGTTGCCGGTGGCAAAATGAATGCGCGAATAATTTTCCAACATGTGATATTGAGTACTGCTGCACGTCAGCAGTAGATATTCCCACTCTGTCTGCCTCTCCATCACCTACGCCTTCTCCGTCTAAGGCGGTAAATCGAATTACAACATGTAGCAATGAGGACGTGTTGTGTAATGCTGAATTCGATGTTGATCCCGAGAAACCCTGCTGCCGTGTGCTGGGCGAGTGTGGTGATCTCGAAATGTGCCGGCAATCCTACTGCTGCAGTGAACCCCATATCTTTGTCTGCGAGTGCAACGGCGCTGTTGTCAATGGACAATGTTATTCCACAATTGCGAGAGCTCTTGGGGCTAGTAGCGATGGTAATGAAATCTGGATTGGAGGTGATAAGTTTGTAAGTCAGTCCATTACTTTCAACACTAGTGTGAGTTTTATTGGCGTCTACTGCGATAATCGACGAGCGAAGATAACAGCTACGTTTACCGATGCGACTTCTTCAATTTTCCATCCAGTCAACCCAACATATCAAGAGATTACCATTGACAGTCTTGACATCACAGCAGCGCCTGGCTCTCTCGCTGGTGGCTTTCGTACGCTTGGAAGTGAACTTGACGCGGGTACACAGAAAGTACAACTGATAGTGAGGAATTCCCACTTTTACAGCATGAAAGGTGCATTACCGGGAGTCGCGATCTTTGTTGGGAACTCGGCCGGTCTCATCATAGAAGAAGATTGTTTGTTTATGGACCTAACTATGGAGTCTAGCGTGGAGCAGAGATATGCAGGTGGTGCGGCACTCGCGGTTATATACTTGGATACAATCTACAAGATGACTGTAGGTGGTATATTTAGAAACAATAAGTCGATGTATCCGCATGCCTCACTGCACTCGGGTGGAGGTGCCATTTATCTAGATTACATGGCTGGTGATATTGCAATCGATGCAAGGTTCACTGGCAACATGGCCAACCAAGGACCTGCGGTACATGCTCAGTCACTTCTCGGTAAGTCCTACTTTGGAGGTTTGTACGACAGTAATAAAGCGATCGATGAGGGCTTCGGCTCACGGTCTGGAGCGCTGAGAATCATTACTCTGCACAACACTTCTTATACCACAGTCACAGGTACGTACAGCAACAATGATGCTCAAGGCCGTGGAGGTGTTATTGCAACAAATATGCATGACGAAGGTAGTATCTTACTGCTTTCAAATTTTTTTAGCAAAGGAAACACTGCAAGTACAACAGGAGGTGTTCTAAGCGTGTGGAGCTCGGATTCAATGAATGGAACTATCATCTTTGACAAGAGCTGCACATTTATTAATAATCGGGCCCTGTACGACGAGAGTACTAGTTTGTATAATATCTTCGATAAGAGGGCAATGTCAGAGGACGACTGGATGGGTAAAACTATTACGCTTACCAAACTGTAAATCATACCCGTCGTACTCTTTACTATATGCAAAAATAAATGAAGCAACCTTATGAGTAAATCAACTACAACTTATCATACGTAAGACAGATTTGCACACATTCTTCGAACACATCTTTTTATCATCACAAAAGATTTGTTGGTTTGCATATTTTTCATTGTGTAGAGTGAACCTAATAAGTGGATTACAGCTAGAGTGGGAGAACCCGGATGTCGACACACCATCTGTATGTCTTTGGCCCTAGATTTCCACATCTGTGCATACACATATAGGTACGTTTAGAATAAATTATGGTCTCAAACTATACGTTAAGGGCGTATGGACAGTAAAAACACAAATCACACACTCATAACAAGAACCACCGAACGGTGGTCCTAAGTACATTAAACAATAGATATCAGGGGCATAACACACCTGTGAGGACTATTCGGAATAAGTCGCCTTCCATATTTCATTCCAATGGCCGGCAATTCCTGTTTAAACTTATTGACCTCTACATCGCCACTAAAGTAGTACACATGGAGCCATCCCCCTGTTTGGCTCACCATGGGCAACGCAACATCCAAGAAATCATCTCCCGTATGTGGCATAGGCATTACTATACGATCGAACAACTTGCTCTGGCACAGGTGCACTTTCGTATCCCAAGGTTGGGTTGTATTTGATGATGTTGTGTCTTGCTTGTTGTACGCCAACAAATCACATCCGCATCCATCCGTACATCCATAGCTACCATCTCCGGCAGGTCCCAGTTTTGAGGGAAATATCTCTCTCACGTCCCCAACCTTTATTGAACATATCTCATCAACTCGATTTTTCCTTATATTTTCTTTCGCAAATGCAGCAGCTGTCTTGTTCATTTCAACACCCATTACGCTCGCACATTCGCTCAGTTTAGCAATTACGCACACATACGGTCCCACTCCACAAAACATTACGCACACACGCTCGCCTTTCGCCACAAGTTTTGCCACCCTCATTCGCTCGGCCGACGATCGCGGTGAGTAATAGGTACTCGCGATGTCTAGCTTTAGGCGCACTGTATTTTCGATGCACGTCGTCAACGTGCGGTTCTCTCCTGCAATGTGCATGTATTTTTGAATCCGGAAGGCTCCAGAATGCCCTCCATCCTTACGCAACACCACCTACATATGCATATTTTAGGATTACGTCGCACGGATGACATGATATGAGTGAGAAATCATGCACAAAATAGACATACTCATGAATATAGTCAACATAATGAGAGAGCCGTTGACAGTCACGTGAGATTGCTTCCCTTAACCTTCTGGCATAACACGAAAGAGCGGACTGCCAGCGAATGTAGAATGCGTGATGCACGTGTATATAGGCTGCTTTGGTTTAGTACTTCTGTTTGATACTTAACACCTTCCATAGAACACTAAAGGTGCTTGTTGGTTTTATTTTAAAAAATTATTATACAAAGCAAGAATATATGCGATGGATAGTGTGTGATGTAAGGCGTGAGTGACAATGGTTAATTCTTGTAGATAAATAATTATGTCGGAAACTGGTAAATCTCCACAACAATCTGTCCAATATTGCTTAATACATAACCACGGTAGAATAACTCTAGATACTGTTTGAATTTCATACATACCTTCATTTTCACATAAGTTCGCAGAACAGCTGCCCCGAGCACTGGCCAAAGGTGTGAAGGCGTCCCTTCGTCGATCTCTACGACAGCTATGTCTCCAACAATATCCACTGCGGTCTTCAGCTTGTCACAATCACCTGCTTATGAGTGATATATTGTCAAAGTGAGAATTCTATCTGCACAGCGTGTGCTAGGTGGGCGGTAGTTTCAAAATGGGTTCGTGAATGATTGGTGATCATGCGGAATATACGTCTTATTAGCCTTTTCAACGCTACAGTCTTCAACTAGGTATGCACATCTGGTTTACAGATTCAATGTTGTGCAATCGGAGGGTAATGGGCCATGTGTATAGTGGCTGAGGGCTTGTGGTGTATATTTGATGTGAATTCAGCTGAGTTCGTGCAAATTTGCAGTTGATTTCACATGGGGGGGGGGAAGGTTAAAAGCTTCAGTATTGATCACGTATACGTACTTTTGTTCAAAACATCGGCTAATGCTTCTTCTAAACTACCAGGAACCCTTGACATGTATCCTTCACCAGACACTTTGTTGTGTTTCTTTGAACGCAAGTCTACAGACATAACTTTAAGTTCCAATTCACCAAACCTTGCGCTCATATCTCGCCCAATGAGTTCAGCGTTCACTTCCTCGCTCTGAATCGAAACAGATAGTGGAGAACCGATTTATAAAGAAATCTTAAATGAATCGGAGAAGAGAAGCAACATTGCACCTCTAAGGGAGCCGTTTACATTTGAAATTGAATGATAGTAGTCTAATGGGCCTACGGGTTTGTTAACAGGTACAGCTGGGACAATGTAGAGTATTTACAAATATGTGTATCAACATACTTACGTATAAAAGATTTCCTCGCGTTGTATCATTTTTATGTAGGTATATATGCACTAAGGACCATATGTAGATGCCGTGATGTAGCCCAATAAAGGACCGGAAAAGCCATATGTGTGTGCATTGCTTCACAAGTACAGGTAAGGAGTGCCCTAAAGTAGTGTATGTCTGTCTATCTATTGTTTCCTCGTATACTGCACACGTATACGACTACGTACTGGTACCTGCCACAGACGGTGGACAACTACCTAAATTTACGTCACGCTTCATATATTCCGAAACAACCATAACGTAGAGCAGCCTTCAGTATATATTCAAGCGAAAGCGTGCGTACACAAATACGTTTATTCAACAAGACAATTGAAGTGTGGGCAACACAGGCACATACCGATGCTCCTGCAGCATCAATAAGTAGCGGTAGCCATAGAGATCCATCAGTATTTCTTTTGACAGAATGTCCTTGATTCAAAAGGTCCCTCTCAAGGAGAGCTTTTCTGATCACTTCCGCCTTACTCTTGGGTACTCGAATCGCCCAGACCATTTTGTTTGGCATACACCAACTACCAGGCGCGTCGCTTTGTTTTGACAAGAAACTACTGGTATACGGTTCGATTATATGTAGCCTCTCAATTCTTTGTATGCTTTTGACCTATGCTAATGAGCGCTGCTGAAATGTGAAGCGTTGTGTGTCAATGCACAAAAAATAGTATGGCACGATGCGTTATTATGTACCATTTTTTGAGTTGATAGTTCGTGCTTGTACGTCCAGCAAGTGATAATTATTTTGAATCTCTTCTCCCTTCGTATTCAGCCTTATCAATTCAGTATCTACAGCATTTATATATTCAACATAAACAACCTCACATGTTTTTCCTTAAATGCGTAATAAGTCACAAAACACTGTCTTCGATTATCATGAATTACATGTACGTAATTGTAGTCGAAAAGTACTTTTGTGTTATGATATATATTATACCTTACTAAGTTCTCAATCCTGTTAAGCTAATCGGTGAAGCGCCTCACTTGTAATGAGGAGATACGTGGTTCGACTCCACGAACAGGAATCTGATTTTTTTTGTGAATTACTATGTATTGTATATATAAGCAATTTTACATGTTTTAAGTGTGCTTTTACAATTTCAATGCTTCCGAGTGCATCATACATTGAATAAACGCGCCTACATGTTATTAGTATGTATCTTGCTTTCAGCGGTACAATCTTTTCCATTCTTCAATTTCTTCTTTCGCAGTAAGGAGCGCTACCGCTCTCCTGTAGTAAATAACTTGAACTCTGACACATTAAGTGTTTGTAAATAACAGTAAGTCATTTGTTGTCTAGTGTAAATCTGTAATCGCACAATATACGAAGAATGCAACAAGACGTGTTTCGTGCTTTTTCAAATGGATATTATATGTAATGTTTTGGTACATATACTCATATTTGAAGAAATTGTCAGTCCCGTTAAGCTAATCGGTGAAGCGCCTCACTAGTAATGAGGAGATACGTGGTTCGACTCCACGAACAGGAATTTCTTAATAATTGGTAGCTGTAGGTATTTTTGATGTTCGTTCCTGTGCGAGAGAGATATTGTGTGGCTGAGGAGTATGCACTTATAACATAGTTCTTGCTAGTTAGGTTTGTAGACCCTCGAGTTCATCAGGATTGACCATTCACATCGTTAGCATTTGAATATAAACTGGTTTATTTGTTATTTTTGATGTTTGTTCGCTGTGCGTATGTGTGGCTGAGTAGTACGTATTCCTGGCATGGTCTCTTGCTAGCAGGTTTGCAGACCCTCGAGTTTATCACGCTTGATCTCTCACGTCGTTAGTATTAGAATACAAGCTGTTTATACAACTTGTATGTCGGTGGTTATCATTCTTCTTTTCAGCACAGATACGACTAACTAAATACTTTGCCATAAAATGAGTACTAGCGGACATCACGTGGATATATCTTGATTTACCACAACCCGCACACGATACTCCCATAAAATTTCTGTAGAGATGTTCTAGGCGTACGAAATCTACTCTTGAGAAGTGATACAATCTGGTACTTGACTCTTTTTCTACCTCTAGCGTGTGCGTATGGATGTGTGTGCATAATTTTGTTGAACAATGGCTTATTCTTTCAGTAAATAAAAGTTTGTAATTAATATTCACGTTCGCAATGCAAATATTTCCCGAATTTGGTTCATGGTTGTCCCCCAGTAATCATTACCTGATCACCCACCTGACGTTCAAAAATACGTTGCGATTTCCAGAGCACATTATTTTACCATAACTCCACAGAGAACAAACTAAGTCAGAGGAACTGAGATAATATAGACTATGAATATCTTGGTTTCGTGTTCGCAACATCGACGTGCTTGAATACCGATTTATACACTATTAGTTTTAATTTGAAAACATACATAGACAAGAGCTCTTAGATCTTCTGTAGGAAACGTTGATCGCACGCAAGTGTGATTTAGTCCATTCCGAGCGATATAGCCTATTTGGATCGGATACGTCTAATATATCGATGCTAATAGAAAGTAAATATACAGCAAATGATGTGGACGGAGCTTAAGTATGTGCTTTGTGTGGATTGAATGCGTACGTATGTCCACGGCGTTGTGTACCATGTATCACTCCATCCCCGGGACTAGCAATTAAAGCTTGTAGGCTACGGGAAATTGTGAAGAGTACTTGGCTGTTTTCTTTCAGCAAATGGAGAAGTCACATCAATGTTAGAGAAAGAAATGGAACCTCTCTTGTAATATACGCACGCTATCGTTGACACCGGTTCAGTTCAAAATGTGGTGTTGAATCCAATTTCAACACGCTAATAACAAATACCCTCTTTAACACAAAAAGGTGAACACATAAGGAGTTCAATCGTGTGAAGGATATTAAACATGATCAAGAAATGCTAGTGTCGAATAAGGTGACCGTATGCTAAAATTATCGGTCGAGGGAGTGAGTTAGCAGTTTCCAGCTCTGTCATTCTCACGAAGTCGAAAGAACTATCTAGATCGCGAATACAAACACGGTGTAGGCACAGCAAAACTTGGGAGTACAACGCAGTCGAAGTCTCATGCAACGACGCTGTTTAGAACAGTGCACTGCATATGTTTGTAAGATGTGTAAGTGGATGTTGATGACGATGACATAGCATTTAATCTTGGTAAAAAGAGTTACATATCAGATACTGCGTATAGTACACGTTGTCATGGGGTTTTGGTCGATTCCATTGACATGGGCACATGACTAAGAGAGGGAATGAGCTTCACGACTGACTATACCAACCAGCAAAATCAAAACCGAATGTGGTAGTAGGTCCACGGGGTGAGGTGTTGGGATATATTTTTATATATATTTTTTTTCTTCCACACACCCACACCTACTACACCCACACCTACCCAGACCCGCCCCCATCTACACCCACCCACACACCCACCCACACACCCACCCACACACCCACCCACACACCCACCCACTCACACCCACACCTACCCACACTTACCTCTTTCTTTTTCTTCTGTTTGATAAATATTTTTATTTATGTTTTGATTTTTGATGACACGCGATGGCCTCATTATGGCTGACATCAGTCCCATTGCGAAACAAAATAAAATTAATCACAACACCAATACTGCTCATCTTTAGTTGTATATTATATGTATATGCCCCCCCCGTCTTTCAATAGAGAGAGCGGTACACTGTGTGCCATGACACGATAGGAGCAAGTTAGCAGTCAACCATACAAGAAGGCCAATGCATTACATAGTCCATGTCGTAAATAATTTAAAACATGTGTTGCTTATCAACCCCTTCCATCTATCATCACGCGCACATATACACAGACTGCCTCGCTTCACTTGTATATTGGAGAGGCCTGAAACGCTGAGCCGGATGGGTGAAAAACAGCGGATGCTGTAGTATGAGGTACCCCAGCACAGTTTCGCGCACAGTTTCACACTTATTTTTCTTGATATCAACACCAACAAAGTACTGAGAATCGTCAAATCGACATTATTGACTGTTAACTACATACTAATTTTAAGGTAAGTTGTTATCTATACTTGTGTGTCCGTGAGTGTTATCCGCGTGCATCTGAGTGTGTACATGTGTGTTTGTGAGTTTGTGTTTTTGTTTTGATTATTAAAATTGGTCAAACAAGGGTGTGTATATTTCATACTACACAGATTTTAAGTCATCTCTTCTTGTCTTTGTACTACTTTTGTCTGTGTGCTTGATTCATATTTTTACTTGTCTACACAAAATTACCTCTGAAGTCTTCCTCAAAGGTCCGCACTGTTTTAATTAGGCTAAACTTCCGGTACATTCACTTTCGTTGTGCACATAGAATGTCTGTGACCGAGAATACCACACCGGTGGTAGTGCCGGCAGTGGCCGTTGTTAAAAAAGTTGATGCGCCCCAGAAGCCTCTTAAGAAGGCTGCGATTACTGGAGTAGCAGTGTTGTTGGAGATGACTTCTGGCGGTCTGTTCATGGAGAACGTGAAGATGGAGAAGCAACGTACATCTGCCCCTTACCCACAAATTATTAAAAACGTTTTGTCCCAAGGAGTCCGTGGATTTGAAGCTGGCTTGTGGCCATGGTACGTGTTGTATTTTCCTGCCTCTACGTACGCATTTGTGTATCTGTGTAAATTTGCCATTTTGGTTGGTTTACGTAAGTGTGGAGCGTTGATGGATTGTAATTTGGGTTCATGAGTGATGCTCGTATCTAATTGCAATGACACAGTTAATCTCCTGTTAAACATACTTCACAGAATGCTAATAGTTCGAAGATTTCTCATCTTATTTGTAATATATTTTTCATCTAACGATAGGGGAGTTGTTCTTGGTCTCACGAAGGGTACAGTACTAGGTGGTGCTAAGGCTAACCTCGATGCTGGTCTTAAGAGCTTCGGCGTAGATAAGAAAACGGCTGATTTGGTTGCTGGTTTCGGAGCCGGTGCAATCCAGGGTGTGTTCATGTCCCCAATCTTGCTAGCACGCACACGCGTGAATCAGAGCATCTCAGAGAGAGCAGTTGCTGGTGGAAGAAAGCTTACAGTGCCGGAGGAGATGAGGCTATCGCAATCTATTCTAGCCGCTGGTATAAAGAAGGAAGGATTTTTCAGAACATTAACACAGGTAAAAAGTTAATATTGCTCTGTCTGAAGTTAGTTGTTGTACTTTAGTTGTTGTACATGTGGGAGGTATTCCCTGTGTAACAATATTGGAGGTTTGGTTTTCAGGGAGGGATCGTGGGACTTACCAATTGCGCTGTATGTACCCGACATGTGACGTTTGTTTACCCCCGTGCACGAATTTAAATTTACATCGAGGTGTATTGATGAGGCCTAATTTAGAAATAGGCGTAGTTATGTTACGGAATGGTACGATTTTGTAGCTATACAAAGTGTGTTCATTGTATCACCGAATTCACATTTATTCACTACGGGATGTACGTACACATATGGATGGTCACAGGGAATGACTACATGTGTGTTTAAGCGTGCCATGGACTGGGGAACTCGATTTATTTTCATCAACGCATTTAGAGATTATCTTAAAGACCGAAGCCCTACCGGAACTCTAACCGACACCCAGAAGCTATACACTTCATTTTTTGGTGGTGCTGCATCCGTTACAGTAACCATGCCCATTGATCGTCTCATGCCTGTCATTCAGGCCGCTGGAGGTGGCGGTCAATCTATATCTGCGGTATGCTATTATGTATGGGACAAACTTGCTTTGACAATGAATATCCATCACTGTAGCCATCACAGAACATTTGCACTGACCTCATGTCGTGGACGTTTACTGGCTCCTTATAGATAAGCTATATTCACATTTGTACAATGAATTTAATGAATTATCCTGTAGGTTTTGAAAGAAAAATTTGGCAAGGAGGGAATTACTACGTTGCAGCGTGGATGGATGATGAGAACGATCCACACGGGTTACCACACCATGTTTGCAATCTTTATTGCTGATAAGGTCTACAATATGCTTTCATAAACGTTATCGTATGTCAACAGATAAATAACATTTGGTAAGCCGTAAGGGTTAAATATGACGTTAAACGCGTTCGTTGACGCCCTGCATATACGGATATGCGATATTCATAAAAAAAATAGTGTACGCTTTGACATGTACTATTTATTAGTACCAGCGGTCTACTTAAGTTCTAGATAAAAAAAATAAAAGCTAGAGCCAAAGGGCTCCATCAATTCAAGTGTGTATTATGTATGCAGCAAGCGTTTTACATGAAACTATCCACAGTCTTGTAAAAACGATGCACTGTACAGATTATTGTTTCTCGTTTGATGATGCCTTGATTTTCGTTTTACCCTGACATGCACACGCATAGGTATTTCTGATAACGGTTACGAAAAGATTAAGTCGATCTATTCCTAGCGTGAAAGAAATTATAAGCTTACGCTCAAGAAGGACGTTGAGAACTGTTTGAATACTTCATTTTTACAAGAAAATGTAATTGTAGAATAAATTTAAAACATATTATTATACCTCAACACAAACAGGAGAGGGCCTGTAGTCGTTCTATTGGCCGGTATTCGTTCTATTGGCCGGTTGTCGTCCTCAAAACCTTTGGTACGGGTTGAACTGCACAACCCGCCAACGCTAATTTCCAGTTCTTCTAACTGCAAAAATGGCCTTCACCCATGTCCACGTTGCTCCAGGCGGAATTTCCCTTCCTCAGATACATCCACATGGCACGGAGTCCTTATGTATGCTTAACGGAGATCTAACAGTTCGTAAGGACACCTACCATTTACGGATTTATTGAAAAAATTTATAAATACTTCAGTTGCATTTAGAATCAAGCTCTTTTGTTCTATTCATGACTTCAGGGTTCGTGCCAGAGTGGAATAGAACGAAGTAGGAGTGTAAGCTGTAGATTATAAAGTTAATCAGGCAGCTGTATTATAGAGGTAAAGATTGTAGTCTGGAGCGACGTTGAACCCAAAAAATACGTGGAGATTCAACTACAGTGATTTGGTTCATTTCATATTTTAGTCATTGCCTGACTGATACCACAATTCAACAGCTCATGGAGCTCCATACCATATATAAATAGAAAGTAATTATACAAATAGAAAGCCATAATATAAATAGAACAACACTGTATTGGCTACCTGAGTAGCTTATCAAGTTCATCTCAAATTCTTCGATCTTTTTTGATTTTTTTGTTTCTATGCTGCGCGTCGTTTCCGGAAGCCCGAGAGGGAGTCTAAACTAAAAAATTTAAGAGAGCCTGTTTACCTTGTTCCACATAGCCACTTTCTCACACTCAGGTACGCCACCAAAATCGCACTTTGAACTGAGTTTGGTGCGAAATTGGGACTTGGAGGTGGACTTGGCTCCTAAATCTGTCTATACTGAGTTAACTCACAAAGTTCCCTCGGTTGAAAATAGGCAAGCTCGTTGTGAGTTACGCAACAACTAGGCTGAAAATTTGTTAAATCATGGATACAAGCAGATAGGTGTGCGTTTAAGTAGTCAACTTCCAGATTCAAATAAACAAAAAGGTTCTGCACACGCATATCCAAAGTCAGATAGACGACGGTATACACAATGGTGTTTGTAAAGAAGATTTTTTTCGTAGCTTTCTCGGCTCTGGCAACAACTTCAATTGTTGATGGCCAGACTACTGAATGTAGGTATCAAGGCCAGTCATTTCAAACCGGCGACATAGTAGAGGGAAATACCCTTACTTGCATATGTCGGAATGGAAAATGGCGCTCGTGTACAGCAAACCCAATTGATATGACTCCGAGTGTCAGCCCCACACCAAGCACGACTCCAAGTGCCAGCCCCACACCAAGCACGACTCCTCCTGAAACGAATCCAGGTGAACAAAACGAAAATCCCTTCGGGACAAGGGTTGGGTTTAACCCCTTCATTGACAACTTTATCGCAGAGGATTTTGTCTTTGATTTCGCTGACGAATCCCAGACTACTATCCAAAGCAGTGGGTCCGGTGGAACTGTTCAGTCCGTAAATATCAATAGATTTCCGGTTCTCCAAACAGCAGACATGGCTTTTACACGCTTTCATATTGCTCCATGTGGTATAAACCTTCCTCATGTACATCCCCGTGCTACAGAGTCCATCTATATGGTCGATGGCGAGCTCACTGTTGGTATGTAAAACCCCACTTGGCGAGGAAAGCAAAAGTTTGAAAAACATATCTAAATCTGCTTTTCACAATTTCAAATTTTTGTTACTCGACCAACAAACGGTTTACAGGATTTACCACAGAGGGTGGACGAGTTATCATCAATGATATCAGTGCCGAGCAGTCTACCTTCTTTCCACAAGGGCTTCTTCATTACCAGCAAAACTTGGGATGCGAGCCCGCTAGCTTTATCTCGATTTTGAATAACGCCGACCCCGGAGTGGTAACTATACCAAGCGCCCTTATGTCCTTGCCTGGTGAGGCTCTCGAGGCTACTTTTGAAGAAGACGCATCTTTCATTGAGCAACTTAAACTTGGTTTGCCTGCTGGCCCAGGCCGTGGTAGAGCTGAGTGCCTTCGTCGATGCAGACTTCCTTGCAATACACCTTTAGCATAAACGGTCACTGCCACGATACAGTAGGTAAACCACAAGTTGTCCTATAGGTTCAAAGCAGAGCCTGACATGTACAAATGTTGGTTTATTTCCTCTCCCACAAAGAGTAGTGCTTTCTGTAGGTTTAAAGCTGGACTAGGTACACATGTACAAAATCTGGGTCATTTCTTCAAAGGATAGCGCCAATCCTAAATAAATATACCTGAAACTAAGATCAAAGAGTTTGTATTCTCCCTCCTTTGAAACCAACAACGAAGGATAACGCCAATCCTAAATAAATATACCCGAAACTAAATGTATCCAACAACGGACACGGTTCACAAGCAAAATATAGTGGATAGCTGCACCTAAAATGCTACGTATATGCAAGTGAAAATATATGGTTTAATATTGGCGGTCGCCCGTGACTTATGTGCACACAGAGTGGTATTGCCGCATACATGCAACCACTGCCGTGCCTAAACATTGGTGTGTAATACAATTATGATATCGTTGTGCGTGCATGCACACGTATGGATTATTCTGTTTATTGGTGTATGTGTGGAACTATTTATTAGAAAATACTTGTAACTTACGTATTGCAGGTAAAATACAAAAACTGGAAATAGGCAGGACTACTAAAGCCATCTATCGATGTTGATTATTAAGAACAGCGGATTCCATGCTGGTGTGTACGGTGGATATTCAAGACGACAGGACGTGAGTAAGAGAATTTGTGGACGTGCACGTCATATATACGTGTGAGCGAGTGAGTGCGAGTGTAAGTGTGCGGGTGTGAGGGTGTGAGGGTGTGAGGGTGTGAGGGTGTGAGGGTGTGAGGGTGTGAGGGTGTGAGGGTGTGAGGGTGTGAGGGTGTGAGGGTGTGAGGGTGTGAGGGTGTGAGGGTGTGAGGGTGTGAGGGTGTGAGGGTGTGAGGGTGTGAGGGTGTGAGGGTGTGAGGGTGTGAGGGTGTGAGGGTGTGAGGGTGTGAGGGTGTGAGGGTGTGAGGGTGTGAGGGTGTGAGGGTGTGAGGGTGTGAGGGTGTGAGGGTGTGAGGGTGTGAGGGTGTGAGGGTGTGAGGGTGTGAGGGTGTGAGGGTGTGAGGGTGTGAGGGTGTGAGGGTGTGTGTGCGTGTGCGTGCGTGCGAGTGAGTGAGAGTTTGAGTGAGAGTGTGAGAGAGTATGTGTGAGTGAGTGAGTGAGTGTGTGAGTGAATAAGTGTGTGTGAGTGAATAAGTGTGTGTGTATGTATGTGTGTGGGTGGCTGTGAGTGAATGTGTGTGTGTGTTGTGTGTGTACGTGTGCTTTATGTTATGCCTTTGTAGGTTTGTACATCACGTTCGTTTACTCTTATGACTCATATATCTCATCAACTATGCACCCGACATTTGACAATTTTGTAACCTTATATGCGAATTTAAGTAAATTGGTCCAGCACGAAGCTCGTGTATACTGGCACATACATGACATTGTGAACAATGAAGACAAAGAGAAATAGTGCAATGGCCAGTGAGGAACAGAATGATAGTCAACGACCGGATTTCACACAATCTACAACTGAACCGGCAAAGTCAGCACTATGGGGAGCGTTGGGAATGGCTGCTGTATTAGCTGGGAGATCACTGTATTTGTCGTGGGCAGAAGGTATGAGAGCTTAGATTGGTAGGTAGTTCTACCATGTACACATGTACGCGATTACTAACTCTGATTTTACTTTTGCTTGTCTTAACGGTTTCGTTTGTGGTATGACTCCTCTCGACTCCCCGACAGTTACTGTATTTCTGACCCTGCTTTTATGTATTACTTTCACTTGTCTTAACGGGGTTGTTTGTGGGGTATGCCTCCTCCTGACTATCCGAACGTTGCCGTACTGTATTATATAATGAAGTTTTGAGCGTACATTATATGTGTTATAAATATTCACTTCATTTTTTCTATTCAGACAGTATCCAATTAGTCCTTGCATGTATGGCCACACATACTATATCGCCCCTTGCATGCCTCTAGGTTTCTCTTTCTCTTTCACACGAACATAGAAGAATAGGGTCGTGTACATCTCCCATCGGCGGGAAATGAGCTGCACTAGCTTTAATTTTTCCTGTCCTTAGTATACTCTACTGGGTACTCAGCCATACCGATTGAACTTCTCTGTACGATTTTCCTAACCCAATAGAACAAGAAGAAAACCACAGACAGGAATCTCCACTCAACGCTGCGCAAACTGAGAACAGGTGGAACGAATATCAGAACAGAAATCGCGCACCCGAGAAAACGGTTTGGTGACTATCTGTGTTGTATAAGAGTAGAGTTATATATATATATGTAAATATGTATGTTTGGTTGAAATGGATGTACAGTGTGCATGCTATGATCCCAGTGTCTTACGACTGTGTATCGCTTTATGCTGGTAAATATATTCCGTTGTATGCGGTTGGGTAGTTTCATAGATTTCCACAATTTTTATTTTTCGAATATGTAGGACGAGAATTTAAAAGGAGATGCCATGGGTGAAGAAATCAATAGCTTCTGCTGCCCTATAACCACCGAGGTTATGCGAGACCCTGTCAACACACCTTATGGACACGCATACGAGAGGGCTGCCATTGTGAGGTATATGTCATGAAATACGCGATGAATATGAATGTGTTTGTGTAGCGTTTAGTTTTAGGATGTACATGTACCGTGCAGTGTTTTGTTTATATTGCCTAGATGAAGACGAATGCATGTTGTGGGATATTTTATTTTGATAATCACTACTTATGAGTGAAGTTGAACATACAGTATCTACTTAGGACTGGCACCTCGTTTACCTATCACTATTCGCACATTGTTCCCCTTTCGAATGGTATACTATATACATAATCTACCGTTTTAACGATACTCCATATAATAGGTGGGTACAGGAAAATAACACAGATCCTGTCACATCAAAGCCTCTCACAGTAGAACAGCTCACTACAGCATACAGTCTTAGACGCGCAATAGAAGAGTACATAGAAAGAAAATCATCTCTAAATCGAGGAAGAAATGCTTCGGCAAAATAGAACAAGTCAGAAAATAACTTCTTGCCTAGTTTTGAATGGAATGGATCGCATACAAATGGCATAAGAGCATTAAACATTTACTATCGCAATGAACTGTAAAGTACAAAGAAGTGTTGCAGTGTTCAACCACATTGCACGCACATCCATATTTTTCGTCTCGTCCACGTAACGGCAACATTGTGCGAGACACCTGAAAACGTAACAATCCTATTGAATTTGGCGAATATAGTTGTGTTTGAAGAATTTCCCGGCCGGCTAACTGAAAGAATTACATATTCTATTTCAGTATATCTCTTGGCCGTAAAGTAGTTGAAATGAGATATTTCGGAGAAGAACAACAAGAGTATAACACGGGGTATGTGCAAATGAATGTTCGCAACCGACTCCTAGTTAAATCAATAACAAAATCAGGGAAGCCGTGAACGTGAAAATGCACGTATATAATTTAGGCAAAGTCATTGATGACGGATAATGAAAGTATAGGGTGTGTAAACATCTGAAACAGCCACTAACAGCAGACAAGGTCCTTGGGCTTTCAAACTACATGTAAAACTTGAAAGGAACTTGCATATCCCTCTACTATCTAGAGAACGATGTTGATTTGCGAAACCTCAAGCATGGAACACTATATATATATATATTGAAAGTGCGAGTCCTACGCATTGTTTCTGGTTCGGGCGCTACAGCTGGAGATATGTCGACCAAACGAGAACAATAGGCAACTCATAAGACAACCATCATTCAAGCTATCCCTATGAATCCGCAAGCAATGCTGTCCTCTGGTGTACTGTACATGTAAAGGGATCATAGCACCACTAGCTAATACTCACACTGACAAACCGCAACGACTAATTAACGACAGACTGCAAATGTAAAGCTCATCAACCTGTAGAGTGCAAATGAACGAATGTTATATAAGGTTCCATCAATCCTGTGAAAGGAGGCCAAGATGTTTGCATCTCTGGAAGTACCGAACATTAAAGGTTATACTCACCAACAAACACAAAAACTCCATTGAGAGAGCTTTTAAATACAAGTACTGAAGGTATACTAACGCATGCATGCGAATGGATGCTGTACCTCACCCCTCCCATTGCATTATATATATATACACACACAGAGAGAGACTAGGATACTGGCAACGGCATTGAGAGTTTATTGATAGTCGATAAGGTTTAACGTGTATAGACACACAACCATGATGGGCGCGAGTAAAAACATGAAGTCTGCTGCTCATGAGGGTGTGTGGCAGCAGATGTTACAGAAAGCACTGCACGGTTCCTCTAGACTCAATGAGACTAAACAAGTGGTTTTAATCGGCGATCCAAACTCGGGTAAGGCCGCACTCGCGCGACAAGTGTTTGGTGTGGGTGAAAATGGGTCGGATTACGAGATGGATAACACCGTAGATAGGGGAGGTCCTTCCACACTTGACAAGAAAGGCTTAGGCTTAGGGTACGAATATGTAAATATAAATACAAAGGACGAAGATACTGTGAGCGTAGGAGTGTGGACGTTAGGCTCGGATGAGAAGTATGGCACACTTTTATCTCATGCGGTGAATGCTGACACCATTGCCAGCACTTTGTTTGTGTTCGTCGTGGATTGGTCCAAGCCCTGGTTGATTCTTCCCTCATTGCAGAAATGGGTGGATGTGTTAGAGAAACAAATTGATAATATTTTCGGGAACCATATGGGGAGAAAGCATGAGATGGAGGATAGATTGATTGACAAGTTCAGGCTGTACAAAGATCCAAAAGGTGGTATGGAGGACATTGAGAACGAGCTAAAGGTGGCCTCATTGAAAAGAAAACCCAAGCGTGCACAGGTACAGCCAGTAGGAGCTATAGAGAGAAATGGGAATAATGTAATTGCGTCGGGAGACCTCACCCCGGTAAAGAAAACATTGCCTCCTCTTGGGTTACAGAAACTCACGAATGGGGCTTTGATCAATAATATTGGAGTTGATATGATGGTCGTCGCAACAAAGGTATTGCATTGATAGGTTATATATATACTCTTAGACATGTGTGCGCGATGTACATACACACACAAGGAGCTGGTGTGAGAAATGACAATGAAGGGCTTCTTGGGTCAGCGTGAGTTTCTATAATTTGGATGACGATTATATGTAAAATTAGTGCGCAACTGACATGCATTGATTTGTTCAACAAATGTTAGTTTATTTTCGTTACACTTCATTGTCAAGATATGGTTAAAAGATACACACAGTCATATCAAGTGTAAATGTAACTGAACTAATTTAGCCAACTTCCGACTTCCGTTCCTTTATAGGCTGATCTATTGTCCACTACTGATACTTTGAGTTCTGAACAAACAGACTTCATTTTACGAAAGCTTCGAATATTCTGCCTAGAATGTATGCAATCTTACTGGCGTATTCACAATAGCATATACGTGCTGTTTTGTGATATGAAATAACTTACTTATGTACGCACCTACGCATATAGACATTTTGCATCACATTGTAGTCTTTACAGAACTTGTAGATATTGTTTACAGGATGTTGTTTACCAAAACTACTACATGCACACGTGTTCATCGATGCGCAGGCTTAGATACCAAACAAGCACGTCATTTTTTTTTACTCTTTACCCGAAACAGACGGAATGGGGCTACTCTACACGTCTACTACAAGCAAGACGAACTGTGACACACTTCTGAATTATATTTTGCATTTGTTATACGAAAGACCCTTCTCAACTACTGCCAATGTCGTGGTCCGCGGTATAATATATATTTATGATACACTCTTTCCAGAAATTTACTGTGTATGCTAAATAATTTGTTCTACAAACCCATTATATGTATGGTTATGTATATTGATGTGAGCGAACGCAGTGCTATGCATTAGCAATAACTGTTGATTTGTTGGCTTTCAATGTCCGACTATGACGTTCTATGTATGCTAGTAGATGATGCCAACATGATCAGATATTTATATCACATCTTCACTACATTATTTAGGAATAAGATTCACCCTTTTATGTTTTTTCTCCACATTTTACAATCCTGTTTTCTGTTTTGCTTTTTCAGACCATATTTTAGTACCAAGAGGCTGGGATACAATCGCAAAGATCGATGTGATGGCTGATTACATCAAATCCTTCCATCCCGATGAAGCCTTTGAGGATATAATTAGGCCACCTGCCACGCTACGTGCAACGTCCCCCAAAGCTCTAGCCGATGCCTCAAATAGTTCCAGGTATGCACAAGTCTGTTTATTTCCGTGGCTCTCATTAAGTACTCCACCTCGAAAACCCATGTAAGGTCTACAAGCATTGGTATCCTCATTTCTCTGTTTATGCTACTCAATCTCTCAGCGGAAAGAAAACGCCACAACAAGCCGAACAAGACTTTCTTCACCGAATTCAAATTCTTTTAGAAGAAGCCTCTACCAATGGAGGTGATAGTACAAACTTGGCCTCGTCTCGACATACGAAGACGTCCACTTTATCGTATAGCAGTTCTAGTACACCCATGGGCTCTGCTGGTTCGATCGAGTCAGGCAGGAAGCCTAACCCATCCGCGTTTTTCCATGACCTTATGAAAAAGGGAAGTCGCAACGTTACACCCAAGAATTGATCATGCGCTCTGTAGGTATCTAGTTGCATTCACTTGCGGACGCAAAAGTTTTATCGGAAACGTTTATATAGGTACATCCTACACATTGTACACATACCTCGTTTGTGTTCACCCACTCCTAGTCAGTCATTCTCTTATTGACTGGCTGTGAAAATGTTCACGCGATCCATCAAGAAAAATGAAATGAAAAATTCTTCTCGTAAAGACACGCAATTATAAATTTACTAGTTGATTTACGAAGGTAGTGCGAGTTTTCACATATACACGATTTTAGTGATGTTAAAATTGTTGTTGTATCGAGTACAGTGTGTTATCATAAGGTAGCATTACTCACTGTGAAAAAAATACAAAAGACATCTCCATATACATTATTTCTTCCTAAATTTGTTTTATTACCTACGTTTTTTGATGTACAGTACTGAAGAAAATTGAAATGTTCATCTTGTGCGTGTGATGCATTGCATTTCACATTCTACCCTCACCAAACAAACAATACTATGCAATCTATCTCCGTGAGAGTGATACACATCTAGGATAATCAATGCACCCACAACGTTGTCAAACGTAGCTTTCCGATTATATTTCACCGCTTATTTTCAACGACATGGCAACATTGTAAAGTATAAGACTACGTTAGAAGTTGTCCAGAACAATTTCCAACGCCCTCCCCTTCAAAACTTTGGCCAGCGCAGAGGCTTTTTGTGCCAATGCAGCTAGCTCTTCGTTTTCAACCCCCCTAAATTGAGCACTTGATTGCATCATTTCACTAGTATTTGATTCCTCACACAGATCTCTACATTCAGTGCATATCTCACGCAACCTTGTGATGGTAACCATGTTCATTGTTCGTACAATTGTGCCATCACAGTCATTCTCCATGCCCACATGACTATGAATATCCACACGACCAACCGCACGGCCAACCTTGCCTACCTGGCCCTTCACGTATGTACCACGTTTTCTTTGTACGTTTAGATCTGTCCTACCATATTCAAGTTCCTTATCAGTGTATCGGTTGTTGAGATCTCTCCTTGAAGCAATCCGAGATATTGCTGCCTCCGTCACCTGTGTGCTAGCCAGGTGCGACGTGGCCTGTAACTCAATATCAAGGATTTTTGTTAATAAACGTATACGAGCTTCACGAACGCGCGCCACATAATCATTTATGTGAAAGTCGGTTTTTTTCTTTGTTTGTACGCTCTCATTGGTGTAAGCATAGCTTTCACAGATGCGTGAAGAAAACATCTGGACTTGACAGCCCCGGTAGCGATTTCGTAGAGCACAGGCAAAGCGAAGCATATCTTTTCTTTGCAGAAAACGCACACCTGCACTCTTCTTGGTACCTATGCCTTGATTTACGTATTTTAACACGACATCATCAAATGTGGTGTGTGTCAGTGGGCAAACAGACAACGCCATCGCAATTTGCGCGAATACGGACAAGGCCATGGCGTCTTTCAACATCAAAGTTCGATCCATTAGCGCATGTGCAACCGCCCAGGCCTCGTTCCTCGTTTCATCAGTCAGTATATCAGGGCGGTGTGCATACACATTAAACGCCATGGACAATGTACGTAGATCATGGGGGCCAAGCGTGGACATAACATTGTGTGGGAGTTTGTTTCTCACACTAGCACCCAGGTCGCTTTTCTGTTGATATACACTACTTGGGTATGAGTTGACATGTGTAAATGTATCAGCGTACGTGATTGTGGTTGCACGTGTGATTTGAGATGCGATAAATCCGCAGAAGTGCTCACCCAGCTTAATAGTAACTAGCCCTCTCCTCCCTAGATCCAGTAACAACGATCCCATCCACATAAGTTCTTCTTTCGCATTCCTAGTTTCTTCATCCTCTACGATATACAATTTGCTACTCTTTATCGAACCTTTTTTTCGAGTTATGTCTTGTGTGGATGTGTCCACGCTCGCTTCTGTTTTTTTACGGCGGATACGTGAGCCTTTTCTGGATGTCTTATAGGGCTTTTTTGACGCTTTAGATGTATGAATAGATTCAGATGTAAACAAATGAGATTCGTGAGGTATATTGGCTGGTGTGTGTGAAGATGTGTGCAAATCAACCCATTTCATGCAGCTCACGTGCCCCTGTGCAATGACACTTGCACTTCCCCGTTCATTCAATACTAGTTTTGCACCAACCGAATTCTTTGCAACATTCTTGGTGCTTCCGTTCGTGGTAGTGCATAGAGTCTTTTTTATGCACAATGGACTCCGGGAAAAGAAGGATCCATGAAAAGAGTGATGTCTACTATATACGTTGCTAGAGTTATATGTTCTAAATTGACTTAAACAGTTATATGTTACTATTGTGCGCTGTGATAACCCGCGCATTGGCATCATTATAACCATAGACCGAGAGAAAAATCTATCTAAACAAAAATGGAACTAATACATGCTTGGAATGCGACAGCTGTATGAGCGTGTAAGTGCAAGTGTGTGTGCGTGTAAGTGTAAGTGTGGGTGTGCGTGTAAGTGTGGTGGTGAAACGTGCATGCTAGACTATTACTGCGCTACGTGAGCAAAACGTGGTACGGGCGAGAGAATTTAAAACACTTTTGAACACCAAATCGACTGCTAACCTTCCCACAGATCAGCCCACCCACACACAGCTCAGCCCTCACACAACCCAAAAAACTTTTTTTGTTTGTTTTGAAAGTGGTACGATGCGACTAACTGAGAATACAAAGTGCCCCAAACTTATATTTTGTCGACGTAAGAGTAGTATAGTACGTGTGGTAATGGAAAGAAGAAAATGCAGTAAAAGTCAATAAATAAGTAAGTAAGTAGTAAGAAGTTAACTAAGCAACCAAGTAACTAAGTAACTAAGTAACTAAGTAACTACATAAGTAGTAGTCACATAGCTAAGTAAGCTCCACTGAACAGTTGGACTTCTCTTTGTTCGCTTCAGATTATGTATACATAAAATTAGCACTGTTTAGTCCAGCTATATGTGAGTACAAGCCTTTCAGAACTTGTACTCTTATAGTCGCTCCTAGCTCAACTACTGAATCACCCGTTCGCCATCATGTTTAATATGCAGCAATGGCAGGACTGGCAGAAGCAGCCTCAGCAGCCTCAGCCTCAGCCTCACCCATCATCAATACAGAAAAGTGAGCGTGCCGGGGCCAGTCCACAGCCAGTTTTTCCCACACAATCACGTGAACAATCGAATCCATATACAAACGCTGCAAATCAATTCGCACAAACAAACACTACGCACAGAGCATTGTTTGGTGCACCATCGTCTGGTAATGCGGTACCATCAAATATAGGACCACCGCCTCCCTTATTCGGTTCAAGGCATCCTTCTACGCAGACTTCCAAGGCGACTAGTGTATCAGGATCTCTCTTCCAGGGACACGCGCGCGAAAACGATCAAGAGAAGCCAGCATCAAAGCCTCCGTCATACGCTGCTCCCTTACCACAGACATCAAAATATGTAGAACATCGAGTAGAAAGTGAGAAGCAGTCAACTGATATATCCGTCGCACCGGTACCAAAACCGAATGAGGCGCAGCTTGCTCCGACACACGCTAACATCGATAGGCACGCTTCAGTATTGTTTGTACATTTTTTCTCTTTCGGTTTGTTGTGCGTGGCAAGAATAGACAATGCACTAGCAATTGTTATATACAATCAATACGCCTTTGTGTAAGCATATTTATGTGATGTAATTTGTTGTGGCCGATGTAACATCTTATCGGTGCTGTCGATCTTCATAATTATTCCCTGCAATGCTGGTATCTCTACTCTACCTCGTGACAGTTATGGTCCAGCTCTCAGTGTGCGCACATGTGACAGTTATGGTCCAGCTCTCAGTGTGCGCACATGCATAGTATAGACTTGAGTGCGTTGAAGTGTATATGCTTGTGAGTTATAACTGGAAACGTTCGTACAACACTTCCCGAATGCACGCATGTCTCCATGTGCAGCCTGTGGCTTTTTATTAGACTTTGTTCCAAATACACGTACACCAAGCATACAACAAAACAAGGTTCGATCCTTGACAACGTACACGTACAAAATATCGGATCAATCATGACACCTTTCTGAGACATCCGCACACAGCTAATGTACGTACCATTCTTATGTTGTCCGAAACGTACTTACCGATTTGCAGAAAGACCTCTTCGAGTAACTTTGGAAGGAACGATTCAACAGACTCTCTCGATGGTCTGTTCAGAACCCCTGTGCCAGCCAGTACAATTGCAACACCACCTATGTCTACACCCGCATCCACAAACACACCAATGCACGCAACTACAGGGGTATTCAAAGCACAACCACAGGAAGGACCAACATTTTCCACACCATCGGCTGTGTTCGATACACAAAAGCAAGCGCGTAAAGAGGGCCAACGTGGTTTCACTAATACACTTCAAACGCAATATACATCCGGACAACAATATTTTACACCAGGCCTACCAGCCACCGCACATAAACCCCAATCACAATATTTTACTCCAGGCCAACTACTCGCGCCCTCATACCCACCAACGCGCGAACATTCACACACAGAAGGCAACCGACATCCTGAATCCACAACAGTCGAAAAACACACTTCGGCGTCCTTGTTTGAATCTTCGACTACATACGTCTCACCTCCATCACATGATGTCCAACAAGAAAACCGAGCACAAATCCAAAACTCACCATTTCAGCAAACAAACTCAACTTCATCTGTTGGGAGCCTGCACAACGAAATTAACTATGCGACTTTACCAAGACCTCCTTCCCTCACAACCACTAACACAAACAATACATACACACATGCACCGGGCATAGGAGGTGCGAGTGGAGTTCATACAGATGTGGCATTCCGGGGTAGCTTCGACTTCTCACAGATGGACAATACCAACGGCAATTACAATACAAACAAAGAACCTAAATATACTTATCCGCCCCCACTTCCAAACGCATCCACTAACATAAACAGTGCATATTCACACACATCGAGCATACAAGAGACGAGTGGAGTGAATACAGGTACGGCATTCAGAGGAAGCTTCGACTTCTCTCAGCTACACGATAACAGCGATCATCACAAAACATCTGAAGAGCCTAATCATGCTTTCACACGCCAACTTCCGCACGCAACTACCGACACAAACAATTCATCACATGCGTCGCGCATAGGAGGGGTGAGTGGAATGAATCAAGGTGCGGTATTCAGGAATAGCTTCGACTCTTCACAGCCAGACAAAAAAAATGAAAATAACAAAACCTCGGATGAGCCTATACATACGAATTTCCCACCTCAAGCTCAGGACACAACGACCGACACAAACAATTCATCACACGCGCCCAGCATAGGAGGTTTGGGTGGAGTGAATACAGGTGTTGTATTCAGGGGTAGCTTCGACTTCTCCCAGCTAGACGACAACAATGAAAATAATATAACTTCAGATGCCCCCAAACAACCATCTCATGCGCGTGCCATGCTTGCGTCTACCAATTCGTCTATACCAGAAAATTTCGGTGAAAGCTCTGTCCCATCTGTGATGCAACAGGCACCCATACTCACCTCTACATCCCCAGTTACACAATCAAATCCACCCATACACGTCCTTTCATCCTCATCTACATCCACACACATAAGTGGACCCGCACCGACAGCCACATCGACGAAAGTGTCCGCCATTTCAACATCTTTATCAGTGAATGATGGAGCGAGTCAAGGTATGCATGCGAGTGAAACTTTAGGAAGTGTGAATGAAACTGCGGATATGCCTATAGATGAATCTTCGCAATTCACTCAGTTAAAAGAAAATGTACAGAAAATCCGGGAAGAACAGGAATTCGCGCCAAGTACCATACACGAAAGCCCAGCCCAGCCCAATTTTCATAACCTAGCAATGTATCCAAACTCTACACACCAAGCTACGTATACACCTTCATTTCCCGCTACCGCCATATACTCAAACGTGAATGTAGATATTTCTCATACAATTAGTGATGGTAGTGTTGGTGAGAGTAGCGTGTCTGTAAGCAGGGAAAGTTTCGATTACAATCAACTTATAGGCCATGCATGTGAACCTTCGGTCACATCAACACAAACGCCAGTGCCCAATCAGACAACCTCATATGAACAATCGTCTCTCGCAGCGCAAGTATACGAATCTGTACCTGTATCCGCATCATCACACACCCAACTACATACTCCTGCGCAATCGCGCGAATCCTTGAATATCGAGGTTTGCGGTACGGGCAGCATCTCACAACCCGAAGACATGGATAGATCCAAGCTTATGCACAACGAGGTGTGTTGAATATAAAATATCATTTATATGTATGTAAGTATTTGTGTACACATGTCATTTTCCGTAGTTACGCTCATCGTGCATGTTGATGCGCGCCACATTGGCGTGTCAATATACGACAAGTAGTTTTTGAGTGATTAGATACGTGCGTATGCAAATATTTTTATTGATGAAAGTGAGTATATCAGCGAGAAGTCATGTCTTCTAAAGAGTTAAGGGCGTGGGCACGGCTTTACTAAGAGTATGCAATAAAATGGGTAGTGCAATTTATACGATACAGATGTGCTGTTCATATGTACGAGAGAGTATTGAGTATAGTCGATAAGACTGTAGGTTAAATGTTCCATTTGAATGCATAAGTTTGAACATACTGCCAGTATTTAACATTTGTAATATATTTTGTTCCCTTTGCCGTGTTATATGTGCACATATGCGAAACATTCATGTACTCTACATATATACGCAATCTATCCACCTATATGCATGTCATACATGTATTCAGCCATCGGTTCACTGGTTCTACAAGCACTTGGAAACGAAAGTCTGGACGGCTTTCTCTCTCATGGATGCAGCGGCATTAGAGGATGCACATATCAAATTTGACCAATCGCAGAAAGGTAGTTCTCATGATTAGAAATATACGTTTTTTTTTGCGAAAGTAGATATATATCATGTAAAGTAGATATATATCATGTAAAGTACACATACTAGTATACCTCATATGAACATAAGAAACACTACGTGTATGTCCTCGAACTCGTAGTACATGTGCACCAACATGCACACACCATGCACATATCTTTGACGCAACTCATACAAGTTGAGATTAGAGTACGTAAATAATGGCGTAAATACAAACACCTCACTCGTACGCACGATTGCACTCTCACTTATATATCCACTCATCCATACACACCCGAATACATTCGTACTCTATGCAACCACTTTTTGGTCATCATGATTTTTGTGTCGCCAGTATGAACAAAACACACGAATGCACAACTCCACACGCACACTACTGAACGCAATACAATAGCTTTCAAAACATGTGCTATCATGGTTATGCAAACATTTTCCAGACATTCGTACCCGCACAATAGGGGACAGTATGTGGAGAACTTGACCGAACGTCATCTTTCATACACGCTCTCTCTTGTACACATATTGTCGCTCTAGTACATGTTTTCTAACACATTATACGAATCTTGTGCATACAAAGATGAAGTCATTGTGCCTGTGATCAGTGGTCGATATGATGTGTTTGTATCTAGACGGAAAATGCAGGCAGCGTTTTGGATGGAGGACTCAATGGATGTCGCCAGGTAGGTACCATACACATGTACGGACAGACGCATAAATTTTCTCTTCAACATATTACGTAGATATCATGAAATACTAAATTCCAATTCGTTTTCGTGTCCAGATGTTCGTGGATGAAAAAGCATATTAGCGGAGCCATGAAACCGTACCCAGAAGAGACGGGTAATTTGCTAGAGGACGAATACGCAGAAGCATACAGGACAGGTACGTTGTCACATCGCATCATCGTTAGTATTTTGTATATACTTATATGTATTTGTTTGATCATAGTTACGTACTTCGTGTGTGTGTGTGTGTGTGTGTGCGTGTGTGTGTGTGTGTGGTGTTAAGGAGGAAGTTTTTTTTGCATGAATATAGTTTGTTGTATTGTATCCGAGATTAGCGGTATTTAGAGCACGGAACCATGTTGACGGTTGTATTTATTATAGGTTTAGTACTTGCGAATTTCATGGATTTATAGAAATTATGTTCGTGTATGCGTTGGAACCATGTCTAGTAGAGGAATATAATGCACATGAAGAATGCGCTGAAGGGTACACAATAGGCACACTGTATAACGATATATTTGTACACTACATGTATGCTAAAGACATATACGTAAATTCTGTATGATGTTTGACTTTGTCACAGAAAATCTAGTATAGGAAGTATACCTCCAAACTTACTTGCGAAGTGCATTAATGCAGGCACATATATGCGTGCACACATATATAGGTGTATGCAAAGTATGTAACGTTCGATGTGCTGTGCATAAATCTATTTTTATCTTGGCATGTACAGAAGAGACCGTTCGGTTAGTAACGGAATTGTTGTACTGGTAAACAAATAGGGGTTAGGGTTTAACTCTAAACCCTATGGCAATTGATAATACACATACTCGTAGTTGAGAAGGTGCAAGGGTCTTTATATATAAATGTATATCGTGGTCGATAAGTCTGTTTTGCTCACGCCTCCCAATTGTAATTAGATACCTGGAACAGACGAGTAACCACCCCAAATGGCGACCTAGTGGTTCTTTTCTCTCCCACTGTGGCAGTGCACTACAACAAGGTGTGCTCGAAGTAGTGTACACCCATATAAGGCCATATGCTTCGTTCGTTTAAATGCCCACAATTTCACAACGCTGTTTATATATTCATTTATTGAAGAAAAACGTAAAGTTACGAGAACGTTATACGTACGTAACGCTTGCGGCAATTATATCAGTGTCTGTGCAATGCGTGCTGTGTGTGAACCCAAACTTTGTCATTTTTCTTTTGAGACATTATCAGTTAATATTTACCACTGTTCTTTTCCATTCATATGCTGTTTTATATTGATATGTATGTGCAAGCGTGTGCGAATGTGTATGTGTGTTTCTGCCTATGTATATATGTGCTTCTGTATATGTATGTATGTGTATTGTGTACGTGTTTCTTAATTGTAGTCAGACACCGATTATATTGAGACCTCTGATCAGAAATTGGACAAAGACGAGTCGACAGAGCCCTTCATGGCAGTCAGAGGTTTTGAAACGTATGTCTTCAAGAAATACAACAGATCATCTGCTACTTGTTTGTTGCTTTGTTAAATACATATCGTAAGCACAATTTCAGACGAACGTATATGCATATATTATTAAATTAGACAAGCATATGCATTGTGCTACCACATAGTCATAACCACAGGTGGATATGCCATGTGTATGTAACCAAGCTATATACTTGCAGGAACCGATATACAATACAAATTAAATCACATCCATACTTTCGAATACTCCTAACCTGCTATTTCTTTTCGTTTTTTCACGTACTTGCCAGATGCACTCCTTCTGAATAGGTTCAATGACAGTAGCGTCAATAGCCATCCATGCATACAATAAATATACGTCACTCGTTCACAATCTCATTTGCTATTATATTCTTCCTGTTTTATTAATAGGCTCATATTTGAGGAAGGCGAAGGTGCGCCCGAGCATTTGTTTCTCGTAATCCATGGTATTGGAAATAAGTGTGATATGAAGGTACTAGTTCAAGCATGTCAATGTATTTTTGACTACCCACCTCACCTCGCATGCGCACATACCAATCTATCCAATCGTACAATCGTATGCACACACACATGCGTATACAGATGCACGACTTGGTTCAAGCGACAAGAGACCTTCGTGCTGGAGCGAAAACATTACGAAAGAACTCTCTAGAAGATCCGACCTCCGGTGACCCACGCCCGTGTGTAGACTTCCTTCCAATTATGTGGCACTCTTCCCTACTTTCTAAGACGGGCGTGGATGTCAAGATTGATGGTAGGGGACCTATATGCTCGCATGCGTTCCACATGTATGAGTATTTCGTTTGACTGGTAGTGTGGCACTTATCTTTTCACTTTCGTATACGTTTGTGAGTCTGTATCGCCCAATGTGAACGATACTGTCAATTTGTTTAGAGTAATAAAGTATACGAAGTATTAGACTCATAAATGCGAGCGAATGGTATGCTTATATTCTTGGCGACTAGTTTGTTTTCACTATTTTCTTGTCATGTTTCCACCTAGCCCTTACACTGGACAGTATTAAAATGCTACGCCAATTTGTAAACGGAACTGTTTTGGATATGTTATACTTCACGAGTCCCCGGTACTGTCAGGTATATATATTCATGCTTATATACAGCGTGCATATAAATGTGCAACTAAACGTGCACATATACTTTTACCATCTACTGGCTGAATGTACTGTTCGGTATGTAGACTGAATCGTACGTGTGTGCTGTACCAGTATATGTATATGGCAATGCATAAAACGAGCCTACGTAGTTTTATGTTCACCTATACTTTCTTTTTTTGGAAATGCTGCAACTACCGTGGGGGGGGGGACCCAATTCGTTCACTAGCTCACATTGCTAAGAAATCTGTACTCGAATACCATATAACAATACAGACGATGGTAGATACTGTTACACGTGAAATTAATCGTGTGTACCATTTGTTCAAGCGACGCAACCCCACCTTCAAAGGAAAAGTGTCTCTGGTCGGCCATTCGCTTGGTAGTATCATTGCCTTTGATATTCTATCCCACCAGCAAGGTATAGATATAGGGTTCTTTGACTTGTGGATGATATATACTTGGGTGCATAAGTAATTTTCTATATGTGCTAACATGGGAGTAGTGTTGCTTCTGCGTGACCAACGAACCCGACATGAAAATAAACTTTCATTCTAGTCGACGCTCATTGTCGTCTCCCAGCCTCACATCGAGACACGCACACAGAGGAAAGGTTCATTTTCTTATTCAACAATTTGTTTTGCACGATACTACATGAAAAAAATGTAATCTTATCTTATAGTACCAGGTCAAGAGAACCTATGTACTACTGATGCGAATGCCGAGATCAATCCCTCACGGTCACCCGTTCATGCAAGAGGTACGTATGGGCTCATAGATGTAGATGTATGTGAATAGAGTATGCACGTGTGTACTCAAGTGGTGTGTTGACATCGTACGCGCACACATGTAGATGTATAATAGAATTTTACCAACAAGCACATTTAAATATACATAATACAGTTGAACCCCCACCCACTTACCCAACCGCACACATACATAGATTGTTTTAACTTCTGGAAGAACATTTACATATACACATTAGTCAAATAATCCCCCCCCACCGGCCCACACACACATAACATACATTGGGTTATCTTTGTGCAGATGATTCTACCGAGGCAATCACCAACCGAGAACGCAGTCTCAACCGCGGTCGTGAGAAATTGAAGCGCATAAGGGAACGCCAGGGCCTGGTATGTAATATTTTATTTGCTAGTGTACGTATTACTATGCATATTTGCGCAAACATACAGACAAACACCCATAAGCACGCATACATAAATACACACTCAAATGCGCATGATCAAATACATACTCTCATACTCGCGTATTCACGAATTTCACATGTATCCACACACTTTGCGTCGATTTATAGAGAAAAGGTAAATGCGAATGGCGCAATGATTCTATATTTTTATACATAATTGTCGATACTGTCCACCCCTTGTATGCTGAGTATGAGACCACTGTGTGGGGCTATTGAGTTCCTACACAACAATTCTGTACAACCTATACATGGGTGATACATTACAAGCATTCACATAAGATTGAATATTTGCGTACATATGCACTCAACAAATATGTACACAACAATATACCGATGCATGTGATATTCTGTCTTTAGACTGCTTTTTTGTTCCATTCTATGTTGCCCATTCTCTACAGCCCTGCAGCCATTATCATGGTCATACGCGTAGTAGGTACTCCTACTAGGCGCGTAAGCATTACTAATATGTCATATGCTCCATTTTGTTGTCAAAGCAGCCTCCAAGTCCTGTTTTGTCTACAATTCGTCAACCTAGTGTTAAGGCCATTTTATCAGGGAATGTGGCAGCTCCAGCATCCAACGATGGGCGTTACACGGGTGGCATTGGACACCCGCAGGTACACACACACACACACACACACACACACATGTTCACGCCTACATTTGTATCCACACTTTTACTTCCATGGGAAGTACCGCAGATGGCATTGGACAGCTGCAAGCAAACGTACACACACAAACGTAAACACATATAACTCTATATTTTATACTTTATTTCCATCATCCTTACACAGTTGTCAGTTGAGCGTTGCTATCTCACCACCCCTTCCTAAACAAAAATGTATTCACGTTAAACACACATCACAGGTGACATATCACGCTTTAGACTTCCATCCTGCTGCTTTCTTCGCGTTGGGGTCTCCCATCGGTATGTTTCTGACTGTAAGAGGTGTGGATACTCTGGGCGAAGACTTCAAACTTCCTACCTGTGATTCGTTCTATAACATTTTCCACCCTTTCGACCCCGTGGCTTTTCGTGTGGAACCCTTACTAGGTGTGTATGCGAAATATTCACAATGTAATGTGTATAATATATGTTGTGGCTTACGAAACAGTATGGTAGAATATTTTCATTTGTTAAGATACTTTAAAACGATTTCAAATTGTTTGTCTTGCAGCCAGACCCGGCATATGTATAAACCTATGTGTGTAGAATAATAAATGTCGTATACCTTATTTGCATGCATACCAAGTATTAGCATACATACATACATATATATATATTTATTCGTGTTGCAATTCTTGCTAGATTTGTTCGTCCATGTGCGTAATTTTTATATACACGTGCCTCTATACTTGGTGGTACACGTTGGAATAATCGGCTGCATTTTCTGCAACACCCGTTACGCACACTTGAATAAGAATTTAATTACTAATGCCCACATCTTGGCATGCTTGTATTTACTGTACCGTTGAACGTCTCCTCACAAAACAATAGTACACATGCTCGCATATGGAAAAATGGTCTTGTATGTATATGCCAAACTTATATTCTTTGCTTCACACACAATTCGCAGATGAACATATGACGTTTGTCAAGCCTTGTGAAATACAGAGCCATACTGGCCGTAGGCAGATCCATCTTGAACTTAAGAATTTAGGCACGAATATACTATCAAAGGTGTGTAGCTACAGATAAGATTGACTCAAACACGCATATGTATATATGTATGTGTGCGCAACTGTATTTAGCATCAAAAGATGATTGTTTCGTGTTGAACAACGCAGCTATTTCCAGTATGTTTGGTAGTCGTAACGCACATGACTAAACGCAGTGCGTATGTACGTAAATATTTGTGGGGTTGTATTACATACTGTAGTTTAACATATATTCGTGTGCGAGTAGGTAAAATCATCCTGGACTTCTTGGGGTAAATGGGGTGCGACAGGCGAAGGTCCAGAACCAATATCTCGGCCCACAAAAGAACCAGGTGCGGATTTGGCGGGGAATGGCGTTTCTACTGTTAATGGGAGAGAGGATGTTGATGAAGAAAAAGACCCTTATTTAACAGGGTGGACAGCAGCGAAACCATCGAAAGTGAACGCAGGCAGAAGAGTAGATTACGTATTGCAGCAAGGATTGCTGGAGAGTGTCAATGAGTATTTATTTGCTATCAATTCGCATTTAGTGTACTGGAAGTCCTTAGACACGGTTGCTCTGCTGTTAAAAGAGATGGAGTAGTGCACAGTAAATATATGTCCACACACACACGAACTTATACATATTCGCACTGTAGTACAACTACGACAACGTGTACACGATAATACGAGTATTTGTTTGTTTTTAAACTTGGTATGATGGGAACCTTTTAAACTTGGCATGATACCTTTTAAACTTGGTATGACGGAACTCTTTGTGTATGGTATCTCTGTACGAAGGCCGATAATGAATAAATAGTTCACTGGCTTCCACCGTCATGTTTGAACGTGAAAAGAAACGTAAACGATATACGTACACATACATTCATGTAAAAGATCAAGTACACATGATAATATATTGTCCGAAGTATATACTGGGGAATCAACAATTTGTAGGTAATTGCTCGTTGTCCGCTCGGTACTTCGTGTTGAAGAAGGGATTCGTCACTCTATGTGCCCGCTCCTACGAATACATTCTTTTTTTTTAAGGACCGTCAGCAAGTTCTACTTGATAAAAATGTCTACCAACTATTGCATTGGCTTCTAGCATTGTATACGCTCTGCTCAGTGCTGTATTCGTACCACTGGACTCCCTAACTACCACACGAACTCCTTTGGATCAGTCTATCTACTCACAGAACCCTGGTTTAGCGGTAAAGCAGTAAGCTATTTTTTTTTGGCATAGTTTACCCGCATATGGTTTCGCACTTTGGCTGTGATAACCAGACCCTTGGCTGGCCTATAGATTCATCGATACGTCGAGCCATGAACCACCAGGTGATACTTCCCTTTCATGGTTGAGTTATACAAACGTGATTTTGAAATAAATTCTTCACTATACGATGACGCCAATGTTGCTGCCCTGTTGATACCAGTTCTCCTATAGCAGCATACCAAATATCGCACCCACAACATGAATAATAGGTATGGGTGACGTGGACTTTGCGTTCCCCAAATTTCATGCTCCCATCAAAATTCAGAAGCAGCCCAAAATTGTGAAACTATGTTTTACTTGAATAGTAAAAGGGAAGGAGACGTTCAGCGCTACCAATCCATTCGCCTGCGTACGTGGATTTGGGGTCTAACTCCTGAGCAAGTGGGATGTCGAACCACTTGCGCTGCACTGCATTAACGTGTTGTCTGACTCGCATAGTTTTACATGTAGTCATTTTGGATTGGCCATAGTGCACAAAACTCCATTGTAGCAATTGGATGCTTCATTGTATTTTGAGAGAACATGATGTTTTTAATTAGAACTAGATTGCATGAAGAGGTGTTGCAGTGCCTAAGTGGCTGGATATACCAACGTGCATGTACATATGTGCCATCCGCACCTGTAATAGTTATGCTAGCACAAACTCGCCTTGAACAAAATCTACACAACAATATCGCTGTACACAAGAACGCACGAGCACATAGCAGCCAGCTATAAGAGTCGTCCACACATTTAGATGACTTTAAATACTTATCCTTTTATCTATATCTCGTTTTTAGGGCACGTGAAAGGGAGTAGAGTGCACATTGTACATGGCAGATGTGCATGAGTTTAGTGCAGCAAATAACACTGGGAAATCATGCAATGTTTCTTCGCTTGGCACTGGGCGTACATTTTCAACTGGTATGTGAGGACACGTCATAATACATATATCTTGTTGTACTTCAGCTTCGCCAAACAGTCAATACATCATTAGTCATTTATTGCACAAGTCTATAGAACTCTATTGAGAGTTAACCTTCACTGGTATTTCTTTTACTATTAAAACTCAAGAATGTTGTGTGTGTCATGACCAAGTTCACTCATACCAGGAAGGCAAGCAAACTTAACCATCGGAGGTGGCCCACATATCATCAGAATTGTGTCCTTGGCGGGACGTGGTAAGTGCTTCTCCATCATCTCCTTGGTAATAAACCCAGTATCGTATTTCCATCCTTCACTGGATTCATCGATAGTATACCACAATTTGAACTTGCTAGGGTGATCTTTTGCGAATGTCTCTAACTCACTCCGAAGGAGAATGTCATCTTCGGATTTGTTTGCAAATAGAAGATGGAATACAGTGTTGTCCTGAGGATCCTTCATCGCTGCACGCACAATCTGCAGCATCGGAGTGATACCGGAGCCGCCACACACCATACCCACGTTTTTAGCATACAGGGTTTCTTCAGCTTCACGCTTGTACTTGCTCTCACGCATAATTCCTTTCTCTACGAACAAGTTTCCTCCTCCCTGTTACGATGGGTTTAGAGTAGGTTTATTTGGTACCCAGAGTTTTCGTTTGTGTGTTTTAGTTAAGGAATCGGATCGACAACTCAAAAAGAAACTTATGCGTAGCAAAACGGCAGCTGGAAGGGTCATAAATGTCAAACACTTTTGACAAGATCTACCTACGTAAACGTACACATAAGAATTGCTCAATGTCTGAGAATGTGACGGTGTATACGTGCGTAGTCGTATACTGCTCAGCACATTATCACACAAAAAAAATGATACAACCGCAATCACAGGTCCGTACCCATACTCTTAATCACGAATTCCATGAAAGAAAATTGCACTGACACAAGAACACCACCACATGCATATCACACTGATATTACCCTGTACGTAATTTTTCCGGAAGGGCCTCGCACAGCGATTTTTTCTCCAATCTTCATATCTTCCAGGTGAAGCGTCATCTTTCCGCCATCTGGGAACTTTGGGTGTTGGTTCTATCACGTGGAATGAACAAGGGATTATGGTTTAGGTTACTGAGTGCAATCAGTGTTAGCACTAGCATGTACGCGTCTGCAATAGGTAAGCAATGGGAACTATTATCGTGTAGCACAACAAGTAGGATTCAAGAGGTATTCGTTATACCGGCCTGTAAATTAATTAAAGAGTATACATATACATCGTGTCTCTGTAAAGGAGGTGGGCGTTTGACGTGACACAAATCAGTACATTACATACAAAAGTGCAATCTTATCTGTAGCGAATATAAGCGAAATGCATGGGTAAGCAAACAAGGTACATTAGAATATCGGTTTCGAAACTATGTGAATAACATACAGCGAAGTAAGTCTTTACAACCAAATCGAAAAAGCCCTTGTCGTCGTTTGAGCTTACGGGCGTATATGCACGCAGCACCTTTCTACCGTCTAGTTTGATACTTAAGAGAATATGCTTCCCCACTGGGAGACCAAGGATGTGGTCAGGGGACTGTAGTGCGAACCTGCAGGTAGGTATCAGATGCATATTCATATCGTAAGTGGCGGGAGTATGCATACGCATGGAAAACTATTGATGAACAAACACATAATTGAAACATTTGAAGAGCGTCAAGTGGTAGAGTTCGCAAAAATGAGTGTCAATGAGTGTCTGTTGCGCGCATGCAACGCTAGCACACTGACATCATTACGTGCACCAATATATTTGTTAAAATGTCTTGCCTGTATCGACGTGTATCGTGAGAAGTGTCTTCTCTTTCAATCAAAGCAAATTCGATTTCCTTTTTGGAGTCTAAAGCGACGGGAACGTTGCTGAACAAAAAGAACTTTGCGCAGTACGCTACAGTGGTCACCGCCACAATCACGACCGCCGTTTCCATTGGCTGCATGTATGATATGGATATGGTCAAGATAAACGTGTACGAGGGTTTGACATAAGAAAAGCAAGCAAACAACAGCAGCAAACAATAATATCGTGGACTCTCTACTGGTATACTACAATATCACAATATTTCGTTATTGCATATAGGTATATAAATATATATATGTGTGTCTTTGTTATTAGTCACGTGTATGTTCATGTTCATTGTTTATAGAGAGAGAGTGCATGTGCGTTTATGAGTACGTACATCCGTACATGTGTTTCTGTGTTTATGTGAACTCTGTGATTAACGGACTGAGCAAAAAAAACCGCTGATTGAGGTACTAATAAGATTCAGAGTATGTTCAACAGTGCGAGCAAATATTAGTCACTGATTGAATGGAAAACATGGAGAGAAAGGACAACCAAGCTGCACAACAGTTGCAACTTGAGTGCGCAACTGTAAAAGTCAATATATGTGCCAAGGAGTACGTACAATTGCTACATATATATATAAAAAGGTAAGATATGTAAGGCGTGTATAGTCAACTATAACCACGATCAATAACCTTACACGGTTTCGCATTTAAAGAACAGTAAAAAAAAATGCGACAACACCAACAATAACAAACTTGACATACCCCGAAAGAGATATTTTCCATGCTTGCTAATAATAGTCAATGGCTATGTATGTACAAGATTAGATTATAAGCATATATATGCGTCGTTGTTTTGGTCAAGTGTTTATACAATTGAAGGAGTCAAACGTTGATAGAAGAGGAGTGGGTGTGTGTGTGTGCTTTATAGGATCAACGACAACGCCATTTAGATGCGAAATCCTTTCAATGGCTTGACTAGGGCAAATAAAAATGTGTGCCGTGGTGCATGAGATGTAAATAAACACTCAAGTGGCACGATGCGGTATAGCAAGGATGCGTTACGGCCTGTGTGTGCATGTCTATCAGCCAGTCGGGTGGCCGGACGGACAAAAGTTTTTTGTGGGTCTCTACCTATACCACGCGATGGATGGTACGATGCGACATTCAACGAATAGGAGAGACGAGTATGGAGTTGTTCTGTCCAATGGGTGTCAGACTCAACACACGGTATCCAGATGAGATCCTTAAGTCAATTCAAGGTTCTCTCGCTCGTTCTACATAGAACATCATGGAGATCCTTAACGATAAGTAAACGTTCTCATGTAGGTATTAACTGTTATATGCTCTAGCTTTCTCTCTTGGTACACAGTACAGATTCCTATCGATGACAATCAAAGCATTTCATTCTTGTAGTACTAAACAGTACCATCCATCTTATTCAGTTTTGGGTCAGGGTTTGGGGAGTTCCACTACAACGAGCTTTAGCCTTTTTACTTTGCTGTATGTACGTTAAACCCACATAGGAGATTCTAGCGTATCCACCCAAAAAATACAGTTTCTTAGTTTGTCTACTGATAGGAACAACCCGTGTAATACTGACGAACACAAAAGTTTCATGGTTAACAATACCACAATGAACTTTCTTTTACTTGTCAATGTTTCCAACCGCGAAGTTTTCTGTTTAATGTTTCTGCATGCTTGCACCAAAATATGCTTCTTCATTCTTCTGTGCATTTCTATTTGTATATACCTACCTACCACATGGGTTTAAATAAACTCTAGTCAATACGATGAACGCCCTCTTATTCTACTGGCGTGTATACAAATGTACGTGAAAACTGAAGCTAACAGAGGTTGGAGGCTAATTTAGTAAATTGTCCAGGCATTCTTCGTTATCGTATCTATCCATGCACACTCGTACGTAGATGGTGATAAAGATGCTAGTGCGATATATCGATCGATGATTTAATTAAATATAACGTTGATAATGCCAAATAGCCCTGTTTATATTTTAATGGCTGGCAAAACATATACGTTAGTTGGCACTGCAACTAGTTTTAGGTTAATACATCGACCGATATGCGGGATATTCTCTGCCGATGATTTTGTCACATTCATACAAGTCTGACGCACGAGGTCGCTTCCAAGTGTTATACTATTGCTCGAGTTCGTAGGCTTTGAAACATCTAGTCACAAGGATAAGGGTTCAACCATGTGCAGTAAGAATACTTGAATGTCGGACCCTACCATACCTTCCCTCATCAGTACGACAATATAAAATTGGTCTTACTGGAGATGCGAATGCGATCGTATGTTCGTTCGACTATGAGACATATTTTCACACCCTAGCCAGTGAGAGAGAAAGGTACTCGCGGGTATGCGTACGATTTGTGTAGCGAATGCACAGCAGATCGAATCATTTTTTGAAACATGACCAGCCAGGATTTGTCTACTGACACTATTATGTGGCCATGTCACCCGTTCCTAACCATGCCAAAAGTGTGTACAGTCTCCATACACAATGGCGCGACTTACATCTGAGGTAGGAACTATAAGTTGGTATATCTAATTCAGTATTTCAAGACTACTTGAGTACGACCATGCCTAATGCGGGTACATGAGGATGAGAAACTTTTACCGCATTCTGACCACTCACACTTTATATATGGCTAGTTCGAATATCTGGTCCTGAGAACTCTTTCTCACATCCTCCTAGTGACTCTCATAATGTCGCCAGCATGTCAACAGTATGCGTACGAATAGTGCGTTTCTTATACTTTGGCCAAGTACACACGAAAGGTCGTTTCAAAGATATGTTTGAGAATGTATTGGGATGCGAAGATCTTCTTATACTCTGGCCAAGTACATACGAAAGATCGCTCCGAAGTTGTGTTTGAGAATGTACTGAGACTAGTTAACGCTGCGAACCTTGCCTGACAACCGTCCCACATACAGAGAGACGTAAGGGCGTTTGCCGTGTGCCTCACATCCTGGCCAGTCATAGCTATAAGGCAGCTCGAGCGTGTGATTGCGAGATGTTGACATTTATTATTCGAGCATGGCGAAAGGGAATTGGATAGTGTGTGTTCTACAATGTTTACCGAGATTTTGCTTGAGCATTGAGAAACTTTCATCATACTAGGGCCAGACACACGATTAAGAATGACGGCTCGTGTACTCTTTTTTCGTCTGTATCCATACAATAGTCGAGCCTATTAACACTTTAAGAGCAAAATCGGAGTATGTTTAAGAATTGGTGTTCGGATATTACTCGTATGTCTGAACTCGATCAAGACCGTTGTATACAGTTGTTCATCTAAAAGTATTATCTACATTGCAGCACAATTATTTTGCAAGATGTCAAAATGTTGTTCATTTGCCAAAACACGCGCCGGAATGTAGCCATGCACTCTCGACGACTTCCAATTTAAGGATATCGACCTGTTTTTTTGACAGAGACTGTCACGGAGATACAGTCAAAATTTCGTTGAAAAGATTCGATTATCAGAATGTATAGAAAGAAGACTGTGACAGTTGCTTGAACCTCTAAAGAGGAGAGAAACGGACAATTTGTATTACGACGTATAGTGTGTCAATGAGCCACAATAGATTCAATTCTTTTGATGTCTAGTACTTTCGTAGGTCGTCATTGATGTGTGTAGTAGGTGACAATACCTTCCAGCCAAGATACGCACTGCTTTACGTATATCTTATATACTATCAGAACTAAGCAGTGTCTGTGCGAACGGTTTTTGCGAGTGATTTCATAGCCTGCGCATGTGTATTTATGATTTATCCGTCAGACATAAACTCTCCTTTACTGTCAACTCTGAACAGGGCTAAATCGAACCATCCTGTAGTACTTCACATCACAATGTCGATAGTTCGCTAAATTTTTATCTACATTTATTCATCTACATTTATGCACATACCTCCCGCACGTTCAACCT
Organism: Creolimax fragrantissima; assembly: GCA_033442365.1. Lineage (NCBI taxonomy): Eukaryota > Ichthyosporea > Ichthyophonida > Creolimax > Creolimax fragrantissima. Next base: position 589,914 of record JAWQFL010000003.1, read on the forward strand.
TGTCGTGTGCATGTGCATATGGGCAAAGACTAGTGTTCATTAGGTTTTCGACTACATGACATTTGATTAAAGGGTACACTATGGTGAGAGATACAGTATATTGAGCGAGTGCGCATGTGAGAGCAAACGTGTTCTTATAGCTTTTTCTCGCCCTATTTTCGGTTGACAACGGCGTTCTAAATGGCATTGGGTGTGTTGGTCAGGGTTGTTTACTATTCCTTATGTTCTAAAGTCAAGTGCATTGGTAATATTCTAACGGACTTGCGGCGTTTGAGTCTAAATTATACAGTTGCATCTTCGGCAAGTTGTGATAAGAGGTGCCCAAAATAAATCGTTCACAAATGTGACATAAGTTGTACGGATTTGTCAACAAGACTGTTATCTTGGAGAAAGGAGATACCCACAGAAGACAGACAGTGCAATAGCTTAGCCACATGAGATGTATTGATAAAGCTTGCACAGATTCATAGGGTTTCTTATGTTCGCCACATAACATATAATGAAAATAGCCAACGAAGTGGATCTGAAAATCTAGATGACAATCGAATCTCAAATAGAACAGATGCTCATCCTATACATTTGACACAGGTGTTTTAGTGAGCTTAAAATTACAACCATGCCCAAGTATTCGAAGTGAGGCAAAGTGGAAAGGCTTCTAGCGGGCAAGATAGATCATATACATATTTGATATTTGGGCTTGTTTCAAACAGGTTCAGCGCTCGTTGTGACACCACCGTGGATACCTGAAAGACGTTACGGGACGTTACGAGCGGTACGTTTCGTGTCAGCAATGGAACATATGTACATCGGATGCACACATGATATCCTAACATTGTATTGAGAGCAGTTTATCTATATACGTTATATTTCTTCTCCAGTATCTGTACTTCACGTATAGATCATCCAGTTTTACAGCTGTCTAACTCATCTATTAGAATATCATTTACTTTCTAGCACGCAAGTCCTCGTATTCGTAATACAAATCAAGTACGTTGAATCCGCCAATGTTCTCCCATCCAGTCTCCTTAACGTGATAAACTGTAAGAGAATAGATTCCGGTAGCGAAAGTAGCGATGGCATGAGCAACTCAGTTAGAATATACAAGCACCAACGTATTGTATTAAAAAATCGTATCCATCATGCATCACATGTACAGGTAATGCAATGTTCACGAAGAACTTGTGCACACATTTAGACAACGCACACTCTTACCGTTCACCTGGCCTCCAGAGTAGGCGTCTCTGTGCGTGGCCTGAAAGATAGCCCTTCTACCCACCTCGATGGCGTCCTTCGTGTCCAACTCATAGTCATATTCGGCTAAAGTAAAGAGAATAGAGAAGAAACCACGGTTGTAATGTGAGGTGACAAGGAAGATTTCGCTTGGCCGGGTATCGAAGAAGCAAACAAAAAGGGAATAAGATAAACCGTTTACATATACAGTCAACACTCATAAACTATTAGTTTGGAATAAGAGACACACAAAAACAATAGAGACAAACATCACTATAATTGCTTCCTATTTACTTACTATCAAGAACACCATAGGCGTATGTTGATCCAGATCCAACACTGAAAAGATCACCAGCCAATCGCGTGCCGTCACTGTCCACATAGAACAATCCTGGTCCAGACTTATCCCACCCCGTGATCATGGTACCCTGATGACACGAAATGTACCAAAATTAGTACACTATTTATTAACTCGCGTGTGAATGTTGAAATTGTTCTAATAGTTGAAGTTCTAGATACATGTAGGTGGGCTATTCAGCTTAGTATACTGTATCGCCTTAGCAATCTTAAATATCACAGATACGTATATATAATCAATTATGTGTATGTGCACTGTAGATACGGTTTGCATACCATGCTTAAACCCATTGATCGATATTGGTAAACCATGTTTCCAAGGAGCTTTGAGGCTGCGCGTACAGAAATTCGCTCCTTATTACGTAACTCAAACAACCTAAGAAGAAAACAAAACATGAATTAACTACAACCATTCATGCTAATAAACTAACAATAAGAGAATCGGTAGACCGTGTTGATGAACGCAGTGTATAGCTTTTCGGGAAAGCAATTACAATTCTCCAAACTTGGGCTGCAAATACCTAGCATCTTGATTATATTTGAAACTAGTTTACTAATACGAATATAAGCAAACACAATACTAAACGTACAAATTGATTTGCGTTTAGCAGTAAAAGTGTACCAAGTGAATCACAAAGCCCACATGAAGTTTGGTTTTCTTTAGCTTACACCACATTTGTATATATAAGTACACAAACAAAGACATACGTGTCCCACACTATAAATGTGATGTACTGGTAACGAGTATATTCTACACAAAGAACATGTAACGTACCTGCATTGCTGGGCAAGCTGTCTCTCCCAGAAACTACAGTCCGCAGCTCCACCAGCCATGGTACCAAGAAGGTAAGGGTTGATCTCGATGACCTTCTTTACAGTTTGAGAACCTATCAACGATGTAATAAAACAGACACAAAGGGACTTCGTGACTTGGTACAACTTCTCAGGATCAAAATAGATTTTAAAAAACGCATTAAAATGAAACATAAGCGCGGAAGTGGGATATAATACAAAGTTGACCAGAGACGTTTCATTCACATAATAATTCCTGTTGACACAGGAATATAATTTTGCCACCGCTGCTGCACAATGATACAAGAATTGTCAAGTTTTGCAATATAGAGGTGGGTATATAAATCGTAAGAGTCAACCCTCACAGGGTCACGATATATGTAATCTTTATGAGTATACACAAACATACACCCAGCAGTCAACGCACTGTTCACAATGGCTGTGCTAGCAACAATATGAGCAGTTAGTTTATTATCACCTACATACCAATCGCCTGACCACCGGTGGCACGAGAATCCACACACACAATAACACCTTCTTTGAACTTGAACGCAAGAGTTGTAGTACCATGCGCAATCTTAACCTTCATCTCGCCGTTAGAATCGTTAGTCCATTGTTTCAGTAGGTCAGACGGCTAGTGACCCGTGAATATACAAGGGAATGAAAAACGTTGGACATAATACACAGACGTGATCAACTATATATCCATCCCTCTACATTTGAAGAAGAACATTATCAGTTTGCGTATACTGCGAATAGTCAGCATATGTCAGCACACACACACTACATACACACACACTACGTTGTGTACAGGTCAAAAAATGTCTAAACACGAAAGTAAATACCTGACCAACAGGAGGGACTGCAAATTGCATGCTATTGAAATCTGAGCCACAGCCGTTAAGACCATTGAAACTTGGACTGTCCTCTTTGAAGATGCTTTGGACATGCTTTGAGGAGGCGGCATCAAAGCCTGAGAAGAGAGACATACTTTTATGGACACTGTCTGGCGGTGTCAATAATCAATTGTGTACAATGTGAATGTTTAGAAGGTAAACAAGTGATAATAGTAGCGTATTGGGTTACATTATTTTTTGGAGAGTCAATCGTGGTTCGGAAGGATATAATAGAATAACAGAATTTATAGACAAATTACAAACAGTTGTAGAGCACACATTTCTCGTGAATTAGAGAGAGAGGAGAATTAAAACGTAGACATGGAGCAATTCATCCATTGCAGACAGCTGTAAACGTTCTACAGACTTGTACTCTATTATATGAAAACAACCAGTCTCTAATCCAATAGACAAGGTAACGGTGAGAACATATTTTCGTGTCGGCTGTGTTGGGCAGTGAGAATCTATCTAATTAACAGCAGTGAAAAAGTACTATCTATGCAACGCCAAAACAACTAACGTACACGTAAACAAAGCCTGAGATTAATATTCTGTCTCAGACGGACAGTACTTTCACAATGTATGTGACCACCAACACATACACTACTACAACATTTTCACACACGTACATACATCACGAAAACCAAACTCTGCAGAAACAAGACACACCTACACAGACAGTACGAACGAAGTTGTTTGTATGCGTGTCGAAGAGGTAGGTGGTATATGTACGTATTTATATTTTAATGTTGACACCAAAGCTTAGCTTTGAGTGAGTTGAGTGAGATGAGTGAGTGAGTGAGTTGAGTGAGTGAGTGAGGCCGCTCGCGGGCGCCGAAGTTTGTTTACGAAATCCTCTCAAAGTCAGTTCTCCGCCTTCCTACCTACTTGTAAAGGGGTCTTTTAAAGGGTCTAAATATTTGTAATAACAAGAAGGGGGGGTTAATATATAAATATTGAGGGGTGTTTTAAAGGGTTTAAATATTAGATGGGTGGAGGGAGGTTAATGTACAGATGAAGGAGGGATTTTAATGGGCCTAAAGGCCAAAGATTTTCTTGAATTTTGGAGGGGAAGCCAAAGGGGGATCGGGGAAAGATAGATGATTAATGGGCCTTTAATGGGTCTAACAGTTGCTCAAAAGTATTTGGACATTCTGAAGGACATCGGAAACCATGCGAACAACATGGTTGTTCCTATCTGGACATTAAAGGACATTTCCTCTGTTATCTGTCAAGTGTGCTCATATCGCAAGGAATGGCCCGCCCTTTACATATGAACCAATGCTTCACATACGCACACAAGACATACACATACACACACAGACAAGCATACATACACATAAGCATATATACACATCGGAAATACACTTATATACACGTGTGCATGTGTGCATTCTCTGTATATCATGTGCACTTAATTGTGTCGTTTGTGAACGTCTAAAGTGATTTAATTGGATCTCATGTTTTCAAAAACTTGACTATGTCGAACCCTAGTCCCTTGTCCGGCAAAAAAGTTCAAACATTTCCCATCAATGTTACAAAGGAAGACCATACATCTCAGTACGGTAATAATACAGAGTCTTTTGTGCCCGCAAGCGCTACAGTCATCAGTACACCCTCGGATAGTTTGGGTGACCCGTTGAGTGAGACCAGAAACAAGAAAACGAATGATTACAATGCACAGCACAACAATAGGTCAGAGAAGATGCGTGAACAGTGGCTCATGGCGAAGATGCAAACAATGCAGGAAGAAATAGATGGTCTGCGTGAAGAGTTGAAAGCTCGAGAGGATTTTAGTTATTTGGATGTATGTTACAAGTCTCATAAGTGTCTACATACACGTGAATATGCGCTTACGTGTTGATTTATATGACAATCATTTGGATTAATACATCATTTGAGGCGTGAAGCACGAGAAGAGGCTAAAAGTGTAGTTCGATGTTGTAGATAATTGCTAGCGCGGTGATTTCGTTGCTTGAATGTATACCAGATATCTGTATATCTGTATTGACCTACATTGTGCAAGTACTTATATTCATATATATGGAGAAGTGTTAATGATAAAGCGGTGTTCGAAGGGTGACTCTTAGTACACGCGTGCCGATGCTTGCAGAATTGACTGGCGGTGTCCGTAAATAGTTGGTGATTGAAGTATTATATGGAGCATTGGTCAACGCACACGAGCATAGCCTAGTATAGGAATACACATTCATACGTACATGCATGTACAACTACAACAAGTATAGATGTACTTGGCACGCAGCTAAAGGTATCACGCATACACATGCATATGTACATTTTTGTACGCTTGTATAACCTTCCGTAGTACTTTATACTCACACTTTGGTGTGTATACGAATCGCATGTATGCAGAGAGAAATCACAAGACTCACTAAAGAGAACATCCAGCTACGCCTAGAACGAACGCATGTGCCGCCACCAACAATAACGGAACTTGCGTCAATCGAGGTAAAAAATCCCTATCTTAATGTTGAGTACGAAACATTAAGAGACAAACAGGCCAGGTCTGACAAACAGGCCAAGTCGGAAAGCACCGCAGGTTCTGGCACAGATTTCACATTTCAAACACCCAATGGTAGCGGTGTTTCTTTACTATCGATCTCATCGGACATCAAGTCTATATCCAGCTTGCGCGGGTCAAGAATGGTGTGTGCATGCACAAATATGTATATTCTACATGTAGGGGTGTGAGATACCGTATTGTGCATGCTAGTACTGTATGTTTAGGATTGATGAAGTGGCAGTTGTTTTATGTCAGTAGCAGCAGACTTGAAAATATAGGCATAGCAGTGTATGTCATATATACGTAGTGTCTGTTTTATCTTCGTGTATGCACTCGTACAGTGCAGAATTGTTTAATCGTGGATCTCGTTTAAGCTCGTGTAAGCACTTTTACGTTCACACTCACACGAAATGAATCTATTGCTACTTGAACTCATCGTGAATCCAATCACCACTTTTCGGTCACTCAACCCCAGTTAACAACTCACTTTCGTTATTCTAACAGGGCCTTCTTGGGGCCTTTCAGTTTCAGGGATCCGAGGACGATCTTATAACGAAACACTTAGTACTAGAACTAAACCCGCGCCTGCTGCTTGGTCAACCCGCGGGGCTAGTTGCACATATTTTGTTTATGTGTGTGAGATATTTAGATCACGCGGAGGAGAGGCAACGCATGAAAGCTGTGTGCAAGACATTACTTCTAAGCGTAAAGAGTGTTCTCCTTAAATATAGTAATGATGTTGATCGCGTTGTGTTCTGGCTGAGCACATGCTCAAGATTTCTGAGTGATCTTAAACAGTATAGTGGGGAGGTGCGATATGGCCAACAAGATAGTGGAAAGCCTTTGAAGCACTTTGATTTGACTGAATTTCGCGGCCAGGTGTGTATATATATTGTGTGTGATATTTGGGTTGCGGACGCGAAGCGTAAGAAAGGTTGAATTGTCAAACTTCAGGCAATATTGATATTTTGGTATTACAATGAATTATAATGATATGCTGTATGGCCAGCTGATAACGAGCAATCGTTATGAAGAATTGCTTGGGGCATGTTTGTGTTTGATCTTGTTTTGAAAACGTACATATGAATATTTGTATCTCAGTTACACTAGCATAACCTTCGGGCAATGATCAAGGCGATATGAAAACATTGCCTTTCTGCTATTGCACAGTATGAATGCAATTGGAAGTGAACATCAATGTTTATAACCATTTCACCTGCACACTAGACTTGTTGCTGTGATAAATATGAAAGATATACATTTCTGTTTGTCTTATGTTGTTCCGTAACTGCAATATTAGGTGACCCAACTATGCATAGCCATACAACGCCGTATGATTGATATTGTCCAGAAAGATCTTTCTGTTCTTGGATTCGGTGGCATACTCGAACATCAAGCCCTCGATTTGGGTGGAGAGCATGAGGATGGTAATGATTTGGATGGTTTTACGAACAATCTTGATGACCCAAACTTCATTAGCCGGGATTATATATCAATGAACACGGCGTTATCTGATATACATGTACGTCGGTATTATGTGTGCGCGTGTGTATGTGAGTATAACCATCACGCAGAAAGCAACATATGAGCATGATTAGATTTTTCACATAGAAATATATGATATGCGTGTTTATACAATACGGAAGGTTTTTATTGAACAATCTGAAGGAGCATCGGACATAGCAAACACATTCACACACACATACACCGCCCACGCATACAATCACATAAAAGGTTACACAACACACATTCCTCACCCTCGAGCTCACCAACGCATACCACACTTTTACACACACATATATATATTAGATAAATGAGAAGGGAAATAATGTAAATATTACTGATGGCAAGTATGCGAATCACACGAGCGATAATGCACTTAGCACTACATCAACATTCAAGACGGTCAGTGTGGATGCTACTAGTGCGTGGTCGGAAAATGACCGTAGAGAGCGCAATCCCAAGAAAATACCGGTCGATGAATTGATTCAATATCTCCAATGGCTTGTTGATACAATGAATGGGTACTACTTGGCGCCGGATATGATTGCACAGATACTTGGTGCTCTGATGGACTACGTAGCGTCTATTTGCATGAATGAAATGCTTCAAAAGCCGAGTCTCTGTACAGACTTACGCGGGTTGCAGATTAGTTATAATCTGCAAGCATTGAACACATGGTACGTATATATATATGTACGTGTCCATGTGTGGTGTGGCATGTGTAGAGGATCAACACATGTCATCTTCTCTAACCCATACTTGTCGCCCCACTAATCCATGCATGCAAAACAGGTATATATTTCTCTCATATTTGCTCCCACATATTACATGAGTAAAGCAATCATGAAGCAATTATTGTTCTCACAATTCTTAGGTGGAGAGACCAGCCTGGGACCAACAAAGGACAATTTATAGCACTCACCCAAGCCGCACGACTGCTGAACATGCCCAAAACGACACGCAAAGAGATAGAGGTTGTGTGTGAGCAGTCGTGTGCACTAAACGTCAGCCGCCTACAACGACTGTTGCATATGTACCGTAGCCCGGATGGGCAGGCAATCTCGTCGCATATACTGCAACAAGGGCTCGAACAGCGCTGGTTGATGGAACAGAGAAAACTGGAAGAACCGCCGCCACTCTTGGTGGATCGAAAACCGCCCGCGCTTTCTATTCCTTACGACCCAAAAGGTATTTGTATTTTGTGGGTACAGACAGATTGTGCTGTGTTCGTGGAACGAATTAACAATGCCTCCAATTCTTCTCTCGCACGTACAGATGTTAAACTAGAAGATTTGGCTGTTCCGTCATTTCTTCACGTCAACTTCTTGGTGAAGATTTGAACAAGATCTTGAAAGGGTCTGGGTTCGCCACACCGTGTTACCCTTCCTGAAATTGTCCTCTTAAGTGTTCAACTGTTTCAGAAATACTCCCAAAGGTGGCAGGATGCTATTTAGTTATGAGATGACATATTCGCGCACTTGACTTCAGAATAACATAGCACTCACAAAACACACATAGATAATCGCATACTAGTCTTCTGCGAGATCCTAACATATTTAGATTCCAAAACGCGATGTTGTGAGAACCCCTTAATTGTGTGAGGAGGTTCGCAATACAAAATAAACGAAAAATAGAATGTGCAGAGATCTGACCAATTCTGTGTGCACTCAGAACAACGTATCACTGGCCCTTGATGTACGAATCGTCCGGTACTTGCACATTGTTCCTGTATACATATACACTAGCACACCCTCAACTTCATATTTACGTTTTCATAATCTGGTTTTATTGTTAAATCTGCTTTGCGTTATGTCTCTCAACGTTTCTAATAGACAAAATCCAGAGTGTGTATACAGGAAGCATCCACACAATGTGGGTATGTATAGCATTAGTCATGTTTGTTGTTAATATTCGTGATTTGGTTTTCATTAGACGTTTTGTGTGATGTAACATGTACACATATATATGTGAGCGGGTGTGTGATTGTACAATAACATTGACGAAGCGGAAAATATATTAACAATCGTGTGCGAAGTGTTTTTGTATGTATTTTACGTCCTATAGATATAGCCATTTGTTCGGAGCTATATAGAAGTTACCATGACAGCTGCAAGTGCTTCATGCTTTGAATGAGCAAGACACTCATTGTTCAAAGAAGCTCATGATTCTGATATGTATGTTGGGTTTGCGCTATATAGGTATATGTGCGTGTCCAACCCACATATATACTTGTATAGATATGTGTGTATGTATACACTACTTAGATCCGCCGCCCACTGCCAATTCTCGTATAAGTATTGCACACAATTCAAAGAACCCCATCGCTACACTCCCGCTATTCTCGTATGTCTCTCTCCCAACCGTGGCTTGGCCCAAGTTCTTAAAGTCCAATAGAAAATGGCGGTCGTCGACCTTATATAGCTGCAAACTCACCTTAAGCTATGTGCAAAAGATATATAAAAATTACGAACAAGCGTTATATTCGTTAGCTCCTTGGCATGCGTACGGCAAACAAATGCTCTATAAAGTAAAAGCGTAGCTATCTTTTTATGATGAAGTACGACTGACTTATATTAGCAACAAACAGTACACAGAGACAAGCATTCTCATTAAAACATACCTCTTGATTTGTGACAGGATGAGTCTTTCTCGTTATTACGTGGTATGGATTGACGACCTTCCACGACTATTAGGTGTGAGTCAAGAGTGTGAGAGCATGTTTAAGTGTAGGTCTGTTGCGTGGCGTTCGAGTATGAATATGTACATCACTTAAAGTATACATTTACAAACCTATGGACATACCAAGTCGACACTCTGCATTGCTCTAAATACTTCGCTCATCACATCGTATGGTTGACTACGTGATCGAATACCCAAATGCCATCGAGATTTCTTTGTTGATCTGCTCACTTGTTCAACTGAAACACCCAAAGCTTTACTTTGGTGGATATACATTCCCATCGTTGGTAATTCTTCGAGAGGCATTACACTGCACATATAATAATTTTGATAATGTGTGAGTGTAGTGTACACACCAGTGCGAACACCAGTATTGAGTGTGACACATGTACACAGATAAAAGTTCATGGCTGTGGGGGTATGTGTGTACTTGCGTAGTCATTGTATTACATACTTGCTTGTCTCTGCCTTTTGGTTTTGAAGTAGTTGTTCAGAATCCGTGAACATACGATTCCCATTCTTATCATGTTTCATTTCCGAGAGCTCTTTCATTCTTTTATTGTCTCTCACCAAATTGTACGCAATCTGAAGTTGTACGTATGTACACAATAATGATGAGGGTTATATAATAGATGCATTTACATACGAATTATGAATGCACTAATATTATACAGATATACAGGAGTAAAGCATATGAATAAAGATAGAAACAAACAACATAAGCGAAAAATCTGCAATGTGCACACATTCGAAAAACAGCATTAACAATTCGAAGTAAGAGTAAGTGAGGTAAATACAGATTGAGCGTTACAAATACTGTGCATTACGTCATACCTTCAACGGATCGTTATCGCCAGCTGTGTTAATGGCCATCAACAGTTCTTCCTTATCCACGCTCATAGTAGTACACACTGTAGCAACCTACATGTACACGTATGTGTAAGCGTTTTTAAATCTGTTATCCTGAAGGCTCACGTACACGTATATGTCTACTTGTGTATACCTATAAATATAAAAACTAGTGTACACAGTGCGCATACATGCAAATGACCACCACTGGAAGTGTGTTTGTGAAATTTTGTGCGCGCATGTGTTAAGGAAACTCTACAGACGCACACACCGACATCATGTCAAAAAGCCTCTTACTATACCAAACACAGTTGTACGCCGCACAATCAACACAAACAAATAGAGACATACCACATCCTCATCGATTGCTCCAGACCCGTCCCCATAAGCGATGTTAGGCTCCAGGTATCGCGGTAAGTTAACCTATATAATTTGAAAGTGCGCTCTTGGTGAGTAAACCTGTATCATGACAATTGCACGTCTGCACATGAGAATACATGTTCATAAGTGCATATACTCGTCTTTATATGTACATCATCTGTGCCCTTATACAATGTGATATAAATTCATTCAACAGAACAAATTACAACATATTCAGTTGTATAAACTGTTTATAGTGCCCGTACATAGACATGTATATATTCCTATATGTATATATACAAACGCATTAAATATCATGCGGACATCTGGGCAATTGATTCATACATTAATGTAGCAACACCGTCTGTCGTATCGTTCGATGCCATATACCTTAAACCACGGGTGATTTCTTATCCAGGCGATGGATGCACGTTTAAGAGGATCTACTTGAAGCAACGCTTGGAGTACTTCTTTGGAATCGGAAGACAAATGAGAAGGCAGGTTGAAGATTCCACCTGATTGTGTTGATTGTTTCACTGTTTAGCGATTCCACATCGGCAAACTATACTATATAGGTACATTCACATAGACACGCATTAATACCTTTAATTTTACGGAAGAGATTAGGAATGTATTCATCATCGAATGGCAGTTTTCCACAAAGCAGTGCATAAAGTACTACACCGCAACTCCATACATCCACTTCAGGTCCAGAGTACAGCTTTCCCGAGATCACCTAGATATGCATTAGTTATGGGAAAGGAATGACCAATGTAGAGTGTACATATATATATGTTTAACGAAATGATACACAAATATGAAATAGAGATGATTAAGCGAATTTAGAGTATTAGCACACGGCTGGGAGTCTTTAACCTAGCAGTACCTCTGGTGCGGCATAGTTAGGTGATCCACAACTGGTTTTTAAGAAGTCACCATCAGTCATTATATTTGACAGTCCAAAATCGGCAATCTTAACGTTATTGTTTGTATCTAGAAGGAGATTTTCGGGCTTCAGGTCTCTGTGCACGACCTACAACCATGTACAAACAAGACATTGAGTGAGGACGATGTATACAAATGTACATATGATGTGCTCGTGTATGTCCATCGTGTTTGTGGACATGTTCTTGCACGAATTAATCCATAGGAATAGTCGCTATGGGTGTGTTGAGCGACTGAGTGGGAGTATACGCTTGTCTATATACACATTTATATTCATGTTGCACATGAACGAAAGCGGTTGTGTCAGTGTAGCCTGAAACTGTACACCTGCATTGAAATTTTACATGAGCTTACCCTTAAATTTACTCTGGTACAGATAGGTGGGCAAAAATCATACGTTTTGGTGCGTTATCTAAAACTATGTCAAACCCAGATGTATCTATCATGTATATACCAATATTGTTGAGGTGTGTTGGCTTACATAGTTTTATCTATGTTTTCTTATATGCGTACAGGGCACGTTTCGAAGCTATACCTTGTGACGGTGGCAGTACTCTACACCTGAGATAATCTGCTGAAAGAAACTTCTTGCGGCGTCTTCGGAGAGCTTGCCATGCTTCACGATATACTCAAATAATTCGCCACCTGCTACATACTCCATCACCATGAATATATCTGTAGGTGTGCTTATCACTTCGTACCTAAATGTGCAATATGAGTACGGATAGTTGCGGGATAACGAGTTTGATTGTGTTTGCACGAGTCTCCGCGTTGGTTAATGGACCCTCCGAGCATGAGGGTAGACGAGACAGCGGAATGGTGACAACAGTGTGTACTGAAAGACGGAAGAGTATGAAATGTGAACTGTGCTATCATATGCACAACCACGAACGCAAACGATGCAAACGTAAAACAACTGATACAAAGAATACACATGGAAAACTTCGACACAATATTGATGCACCTGTATCCAAGGTAGTGAGTGTATCGCACACGTGAACAAACAACAGTGCAACATTTTAAAAAAGATTATACTCTTTAACATCTGGACTGATGCGTGTACAGTGCGAGCATAGCAACAACTGGATACTAGTCAACGAACATATAGTTTGCGAAACGCACAAACTACAACTACAAAGGAACAAGGAAAGTGCTTACAGTTTTATGATGTGCGGGTGACTAAAGAAATTTAAGTTTTGGATCTCTCTCTTGATTTTACCGAACATATCCAAACTACGAATCTTTTTCCGATTTAGAATTTTCACTGCCACTTTCATATTGGTGTGCTGATGCCTGGCCACTAATATTATAGCATGGATGGAGTGCATGAGGGAGTGTGAGTATGGTTAAAAAGCGATCAATATGACGAGTTAATACGGGTTTTGTGTATGTATAGCACTGTATATATGGTGTCTTAGTGTCAAGTGTACAAAAAAACAGGCTTTTTCAGACGGTGCGCCTGTGCGGCCATTAATTATATTCGTTTATACTACTTTGAGGTACAATGTTGAATAAAAAAGGTATGAAGTTCGTGTTTTCTGCGCAGGTTATATACGTCTGAAATCTATACTCCTGGCGAACGAATGCTTGAACAATTATGGGAACTAAACGAAACGAACGCACGGCAAACGAATGCATAGTTCAACATTGTAATCACGGACGGCTGTGCTGAGTTGGTTCCATATTGCAACATATAAATTCTTAAATGAGTTTTACACAAGACCTTCTGGAGGTCTGAAAGTGCTTGTACGAAAGTACATTTCAGCAATCACGTTTACTTACGTTTCACTTTACCGAAGGAGCCTACACCTAGCGTGGCACCTAGAATGTAGTTCCCAATTTTCAACGGTCCTTGCCTAGAGTCGGTCATTTTTTCGGTCTCAGGTCACTCACTCCCTCGTTGTGTGTGCATGCACCAGTATGTACTGTACGTGCTTGAACCGATGCCACGTAGCCGTGTAGTTTGTTTTTAAGAACAAGTACACATATATGGGAAAAGGTCGTGAGAGTGTTATGGTGTACCTGTTGTACGTTGACGTATATATAGACGAAGAGATCGAGAGAGAGAGAGAGTGTGTGTGTGTGTGTATCTGTATGTGTGTGTGTATATGTGTGTGTGTGTGTGTGTACTTGCGTTATGTGTGCTTCTATGTGTGTGTGTGTGTGTGTGTGTGTGTTACGGGTCAGCAGAGGAGCGCAATTGGAAGCTTTTGTCCATGACGCGCGAATTTTCGTCTTATTTTGTCTCTTTTTCATCATAACTAACTAGGTGGCAACTACAGTTTGTAGACGTCGTTAATACTGTTCCTGTCGCAAAGTATATTTATGAACTAGGTCGTAATATACAACCTTGACGTTAATTTGCGACATGTGATGATCCACGACTTCATTGCCGTTGTCCCTTTTTGGGAGTCCACTTGTGCCCAAAAATGAAGCTATGTCGTAAATATAAAGCAAACCATACTAGTTCACAACGAATATTATTTACGACATTTCGTCTACATATATATACACAAACACACACACATACATATATATATAGGCAAATATATTTGCTACACGTGAGTATAAGAATATGTTTCAAATGCTCGGTAAGCATTGAACCAAAAACACACACACACACACACGCACGTAAGGCCGAATTATTCCTCTGCACACACAAACATACACACACACACACACTCTCTCTCTCTTCTATACTTGCACAACTATTTCGCTATGTTTCGATTATCAGTGGGAAGGAGCGCTGTGAAGGTATATAAACATATTCAAACTACCCTAGTGCATATGCATATGATTCCCTTTGCCAACGTCTTTTTTTGATCTTGTTGCCTTCAACAGCTCATTTGAAAGTTGTCTGCGTTTGTGTTTTAAGTGTACAAAGGTGTAAGGTGATTCTTTAGCTATTTAGAACTTTTTGTAGTATTTTTTTCAGTCCTAAATAGAATTATTTACATGTGCAAACCAAAGAAAGTTCATAAGTGTTGCTCATATCTTTTAGTTCTCAAGCGCACGCGCTAGTATGAGCCTTCATGTAAATCTTCACATGCAGGGTATGGGTATAGAGATGACTTGATGTTTTATTTCGTTTTCTAAACAGAAAAGAATTTTAACGTAAAAATAGTACGTCACCTCTAGTTTGTTTGCCATCTTATCACCATCATTAATGTATTTATTGCTTCATGGCAAGTGTGTGATATAATGCATTTCTAAATGAATTATTGACATTTACATTTCTGGAGATAACGATTTATTCTCCTTGTATACTGAGTTTCCACTCTCTTCAATTTTCCTTTCAGTGTGTAGAGTTACATGTTTATCCATCCTATCGTGTTTGATCCGTTGTAGCTTTGTTTGTACTGTTGCACCTCTTCCGTACGTATAACACAGTCTCTATATTCTCTATATTCTTATTTTTGCAGACGTGCAGCAGCTTGCGTTCTATTCACACCACTCGGGCGCTGTCACAAACTAAAAATGGTAAATTGTTCTTATATGTCCTGCTACGTTGTGAATTGTTAAATGCGCTTTCGTATGTGTTTTTGGATATTTTCGTATGGGTATGTGTCTTGAAGGAAATAAACTCTTGCTGCGATTGTACAAGCAGTTTAGTTTTCTTTGTCATGCAGTTCCTCACAAATGCAGAATGCGCCCTTTATCAGAAGTTTTGTTTTTAAAGAACTAGGACAGTTTTCTTTTTACGTGTCAAGGATACATGTATGTGACAGCTTGTTATATAATGCTACCTGATCTGCTGGTGTTGACTTGTGTAGATTGACGTAGACATGTATGTTCGTGTCTGTCTGTCTATGTAAATACACCCATGTTTGCATACATTAATTGATATGAGACGTATTGCTAACATTGTCCTCACTGTTAAAATGTTTGTAGCTACTCGACCAAAGTCTGCTACTTCTTCTGAATCCAAAGCAGCTACTTCTCAAAAGACTCAAAAAGCTGCACCCAAGACCGTTGAACCTAAGGATGCTGTACCTAGGGCCGCTGCACCTAAGGCCGCTACCCCTGTAGCCAACAAAGTGGCCTCAACGGATAACTACATGGCAGAAGAGTACTACCAGCACGATAAGTTTTCTTATTATGACATTGAGAATACGATACATAGCACTGGGAATAGAGCCGAGCAGCCCTCGGCTAATTAGTGTGAATCTTACTCAAATCCAAGATAATCAACAGCCGAGTTATGACCAAATTGATTGTAAAACTCCTGCTTATCTATAAACTAAAAGACAAATAAAAATGTTTGATGTGTACAGTTGCTTAAACTCTTCAACACCGCTCTTTGTATAACAAGTATACTTACTACTGAACTTACCAGCATCATTTACAGCCAATTATTGCTTGTGTGGTCAAACGTTTCGTGAGTATACGGGAAGAAGCAACGAATTTTTCTCTACGCAAAGATTGAAGAATATTGTATCCAACATAACTCTAGAAACACCAGTCTGGTGATAAAAAGCAAGTTTGTGCGAAAGCCATACATACCCAAACACACTATGACTATGTAACGAAAGATTCATCAAAATTAACGAAAGAAATAGGACGTAAGAAATAAAGTCAAGTTTTGCTCAGTGTTAGACGTGTGGATAAGTAGTCGCACATGTTACGTACATACAATTATATATCATATAAACTTGCATTTTTTCACACGAAACTGCAACTGTTCTAATTTTAAGCTACACTATGCGATACAGGGAGATTTTTGTGCTACCGACTAAAGTTCTAAGATATATCTATTGCTTTGTGATACAGATAGCTTTCTTTGAGTGAACCACTCTTTATTTAGATAAGCATATATTATACAACTGTATTTGGGGTTCGGTTTGGGGTTCGAAGGTGCGACGGTTTGTAAAAGACATCAACATCACACAAACATTAGTGGGCATTTCTCCAAACCACTCCTTGACCCTTTAGTATAGAGGACTGGCAGGTAAAATTTTACCTGTGGCTTCACCAAAGCCAACACGATATCCTTTACCCTGGCAGAATCCACGGATCTTCACCTCATCTCCATCCGCAATAAATTTTCTGGTCTCTCCGTTTCCAATATCAACGAGTTTTGTTCCTTTCCATGACTGTTCTAGCATTGACCCGAATGAAATGGGTTCTGGACCACTAATCGTACCGGATCCTAACAGATCTCCCGGTTGCATATTGCACCCACTAATGGAGTGGTGCGTGAGCTGTTGCTTCATGGTCCAGTACATGTACTTGAAGTTAGACTCACAGACAGTCTGTGATAAACGAATAAGTGGAAATATATGAGCAAACGTATGCCATTGTCTCACTGAATGACAACTATAAATATGAATCACATTAACAGCATACAGATGCGCACTTGAAACCTACCTTTTCAGATCTCTCCGACTTAATATCGACAAATAAGTTAATGTCAAAGACGTAAGGATCAGAATGTTGAAGGTAAGGGAGAGGAGTGGGCTCGGATTGGTCCCAATTATCCAGCTTGAACTCCTCAAGGGCATCCATAGTCACAACCCATGGTGAAAGTGTGGTGGCAAAATTCTTACCGAGGAAGGGACCCAGCGGCACATATTCCCACTTTTGGATATCTCTAGCACTCCAATCATTCATCAATACCATGCCGAAGATGTGGTCCTGTGCATTGTCAATAGATATTGGCTCTCCCAACTCGTTACCAGGACCAACGAAGAACGCAGTCTCTAACTCGAAATCAAGCAAACGACACGGCCCGTATTGTGGGGGCTTGTCGTCCGCTGGCTTTGTTTGCCCACACGGACGTTTTATGTCAGTACCAGATACAACAACAGATGATGCACGGCCGTGGTATCCAACAGGGAGGTGCAGCCAGTTTGGCATAAGAGCATTATCCTACGTATTGTTTAGGGACAAATTTTATAAGAAAATGCATGAAGGTACTGAATGATAAATACAGTCGTTAAATAAGAAGAAAGCTTGGGAATGTAATGGAGCACACAAGTAGCAAACCTTTCCACGGAACATAATTCCGACATTCGTAGCATGATCGCGAGATGAGTAGAAGTCTGTGTAATCCCCAATCTTCGCCGGGAGAACCATCTCGACTTTATCCATTGCAATCAAAGCCTTTTCACGAAGAGCAGCATCATCTCTCAAGACAGATTCATCATCTGATAGAATGCGTTGTAAAGTGGACCGTGCCTCCTTCCACGCGGGACGTCCGAGTGACATGAACTTGTTAAGGGTCGATTCTTCGAACACAGAGGGGTGAGCGGAGAGAGCAGGGCCGTCGAAGAAGTGTTTAACCTAACGATTGAAGACCAACGAGTTATTACGCAACTCCAATGAAGAAATGAAGCCTGCTCAATACACATCGCTATGAAGAAGATTGCAAATTGTATTGAACTTTTCACGAGATCAGTTTACATATCAGTCAAGAGTACCACGAGGATTTGAGCAAACAATATCTACAGGATAAGTAGATGATCTCCAACAACATTGCTCGGCGATTCATATAAAAACGTCATACCTTGGAGAGATCTAGGACCATATCGCCGATGGCGACACCAATACGTGTCGAACCACCCTCCTTGAAGCAACCGTAAGGAAGATTCTGGATGGGAAACTGACAGTCTTCATCGTAAACAATAAACGATTTTAAGAGTTGAACCATTGTGCTACTGTATATGCTGGGATCAGTAAAATGTTATAGAGGGCTTTGTGTCTGATGAACTCCTTTGTCTTCATATATATGCGTGTAAATATTGTATATCTTTATATATATATATGTATATATATATTGTGCAGCAAAAAACGTGTACAGTAGAAGGCCTCATGAGAGTACGTGTGTTGAAAGTGTTGAAAGAGAGTGTGCAGAGACATGCAGAGAGGTGTGGAAGGGCAACAGAGATGTTTACGTTCGTGTTGAATTTGATTGGTCATTTTACCCATCAATGCTCGAATGCTGGCACAGAAAAACGTTTAACGCACAAACTCAACCCTTCCCCACCAACCAACACATCACACAGACATACATCCATTCATTCATACATATCGGCGACTACATAGGTAAATAATGTAGTGCGAACCGAAGTGGTAGAACATGAACCATGCATGGATCGCCATTGTGGGTCTCCGCTTTCATGCCACTTACGTGAAACTGTTGGTGATCACCAAAGGAAGGTCACTTAGAACTGTTTCGTTGTACGTGTTTCTATAACGGACAACAAACAGTAGTTTGTTATAGACAAACATCCGCGTGAGTTTATAACAGAAGTCATACATGCATGCGCCACACACTCTCACCCACAATGGTACCTAAATAGTTAGTTCATCGAGGTGTTTTCAATTATTTTTAATTTTCTACCAGAGGACTGTATGTTTCAGATAATTAGTGTTCAAGCTAACACAATTCCTTCTATTGAGAGATCAAATTGTTAGCCATGTTACTAGTCTACCAAACCAGCTAAACCAATTCTGCTGCACACATGTTCTATTTGTTAAGTTGATTAGATAATTAGGAAGTGAATATGTCAGCAACGGCTCAACTTTATTACCATCACATTATAACTGTTTGGTATCTAGGGCTGTTCTTAAGCACAGAAGGATGTAACTAAATAATGCTGCGCCACATGTTTAAAACTATTGACTGAACCAAAGTTAAACGTACATTCCTGTTTCGTGTGTGTGTGACCACACAAGTTTATTGACTAGCACTTGATATCAGCCTAAACATTTGTGCAGAGCCACTGGTCACTTCGTAGCGAGTCTCCATTTTTCCGCTCTAACAAATTTACATCCGAGGTATACGAGCACGCCCATTTATATACAAGTAAACACACAATGGTATATATGCATATTGCTGTTTTATAAGTTGGACGGCAACACCGAACTTGGCAAATCCACGAAACTCTTCTCTTGTCATGGAATGAATGGCCTATACAATCAATGTTATTTACCCAGGCAGAATAATCAACAAACCAAACCGACTCATGCTCGCACGTCTCTAACTTGCACATAAGAAGGCTTCTACGCAAACACTTCCATGTTGATTGTAAGACAAACATAGAACACGCATTGGCACACAAAACGTAATCCATTCATAGCCATGAACCAATAAACCCAACCCAGGCAACCAAAAAAATTCCCCTTTAAGAGACCCCTATTTGATCCCTCTTAGACCCCTCTGAGACCTACCCTCGTGGGTGGCATGGCATGCCAATGACACGTCACACACTAATCATTGTGTCCGTCTCCTGTACTCGGCTCATACGTTGTGGTTTGCACACCTCTCCGTACGCACCCACCAACCCACATGAGCTCTCTCTGTATGTGTCTGTCCGTTTCTGTGTGTGTGTTTCTGTCCGTTTCTGTGTGTGTATGTCTGTCCGTCTCTCTGTGTGCAGGGGTGTGAGTATGTGTCATTGTGTCCGTTCCTTTCGGTGCGTGCGTGTGTGTATGGATGTGTGTGTATGTATGTGTGTGTGGGTGTGTGTGGGTGTGCTGTTCTGGTGTATATATACCGACAACTGAGTTCATTCAACAGTCCGAACAGCTCGGCAGTCAAAACGTTTTATCGGTTTGCTCGATATAATCGGAACGACTCACTCACATACACACCACTCGTAAATCGACTAGACTCAGTAGCGAATTGGGTTTGTGTTGCTATATAACAAAACACGCGAACGTCACAATTTGCATAGGTGTACTCAACCCGATTTTAGTTCATTATGAAGTACGTACTTGTGTCTGGTGGTGTGATAAGTGGGATTGGAAAGGGCATCTGTGCCAGTAGTGTGGGCTTCTTGCTGAAGGCTGCTGGGCATAGAGTGACTTCCATCAAGATCGATCCATACCTTAACATCGATGCAGGAACCTTTTCCCCTTATGAACATGGAGAATGTTATGTTCTCGACGACGGAGGTGAAGTTGATTTGGACTTGGGGAATTACGAGCGCTTCTTGGACATTACGCTGACCAAGGACAATAATATCACCACAGGAAAGATTTACAGAAACGTTATTGAGCGAGAGCGTAGAGGAGACTACCTTGGTAAGACTGTACAGGTAGTCCCCCACGTGACCAACGAGATCCAGGATTGGATCCAGCGTGTTTCTCTCTTACCAGTTGACGAGTCCGGACTCGAACCCGAGATATGCGTTATTGAACTAGGTGGCACTATGGGAGATATTGAGAACGCCCCCTTCGCTGAGGCGATGAACAGTTTCAAGCTTCACGTAGGTGAGGAGAACTTTATGCTTATGCATGTGAGTCTGGTGCCTGTTATTCCTACGACGGGAGAGTCGAAGACAAAACCCACTCAGCACAGTGTGCGTGAGTTAAGGTCTCTAGGGATGTTTCCCGATGTAATTGTGTGTCGATCAAACGTTCCCCTTGCGCAGGAGGTTCTGGATAAGGTTTCCCGATTCTGTCACGTTCCAGTTAAACAGGTTCTCAACCTACATGACTGCAAGAGTGTGTGGGAGGTACCTCTTGTCATGGAAACACAGGGCTTACTATCTGTTTTAGGTCGCAGATTGGATTTGCCCAATTGTCTCAACAAGAATGCTCTCAGTTCCCCCCTGGGCGTAAAGTGGAAGTCAATGGTCAGACGGTTATCAAATGTGCGTGAAACGGTTTCCATTGTTGTTGTAGGCAAGTACACCGGACTCAGCGATACCTATTTGTCTATCACGAAGGCTTTACAACATGCGTCGTTGTACTGTGAGCGTAATCTTCAACTTAAATGGATCGAGGCGGAGCATTTGGAAAAGAAGACACTCGAAAATAACCCAGTCCAGTACCATGATGCATGGTCTAAACTATGTAGTGCTGCTGGTATCCTTGTCCCTGGTGGTTTTGGTGAACGAGGTACCGAGGGAAAGATTCACGCTGCTAAGTGGGCACGTTTGAATAAAATCCCTTACTTGGGTATCTGCCTGGGAATGCAAGTTGCCGTGATCGAGTACGCAAGAAGCGTTTTGAATATGCAAGGTATGATGGGTTGCATTTGTTCTATAGTGATTCTTCATTTAGGCGCACTGTTAGTAAGTTCTGTACAATACTTTGGTAGTAGTGAACATATAAAGACATAGCTACAAGTGCATGTTAACAGACACAAATCTGTTAACCGTAGGCGTGTCATAGTTTACATACACGTGCAACTTTCGCTACGTTCTTATTATATGTAAATTGTTGTTTCTGCTACTCGTTTTTCGTACAGAGGCAAACTCTACCGAGTTTCACCAGACCACGGAGTATCCTGTTGTCATGTTCATGCCGGAGGGGTCTACCACGCATTTCGGAGGAACAATGCGACTGGGCCAAAGAAAGACAGTCTTCCACGAGAAGGATTCTATCTCATGTATGTAAAATGAAACTTATTTGTCCATGTTAAAGAAAATAGGCGAACGTGTTTTGAATGTAAGAATCAGTTGTATGCGACTGTATAATTTGAGAACTTCCTTCCCGTATGTGAACTCTTGTTTTCATGGTCGTGCTTTTGCTATACTGGAATAATTTATAGATAAATGTGAAATTGTTGACATGCATTCTTGCTCATAGTAAAACAATTTCAACATTAAACAACAGATCGTTTGTACGGCAAAGCCGATCACGTACTTGAGCGTCACCGCCACAGATACGAGGTCAACCCTGATCACGTCGGCCAGTTAGAAGCCGCTGGACTCAAGTTTGTTGGAAGAGATGTGAGTGGTGAGCGTATGGAAATCATTGAGCTTTCCCGTGATGTTCATCCGTTCTTCATGGGTGTACAATATCACCCAGAATATAAATCTAGACCTGTTCGTCCAAGTCCAGTGTTCACGGGCTTCATTCTTGCCGGTTAGTAGTTTTGGGTTTTTGCATATTTTTAAAAGGACGTATTCTCGACAATATTTGTGGTATGCATCGGGTACGCTTGTAAAGATATGCACCATCGGTGTTGCTTGCTATGTGGATAGCATGCAACGTCTGCAGTGCTCTGTTTGATATTTCCATATAATCCTAGCATTTTAATGTCCTATATTTCTTTATCCTCTACAGCTATCGGAGCTCTTGATGAATATTTGTCCAGCGCTAAAAACATTCGTCGATACGACAGCCAAGAGGAAATCAGTAATGAAGCTTAATATGTGTAGTGTTGAGTGTGTATCAACATATATTCAGTGTCTTTCTCTAAGATTTATTGCCAATGGGCTTCGTCACATGTACATAGCAAGCGTTCTATTAAAAATAGAATAACTTATACGCAATAGATGGAAGATTCTGGGGTACAGAATGCCTTATTTGTTATATTTTTAAAAGGTAGGGCATAGTGCAACGTACATTATTCAGACAATAGATGAGCGCAGTAGTGAATATTAATCCAAGATGCAGCATTAAACTGTCGATTGTGAAGGCGCTATGGGTCCGATTCGGGACGAGTTTAGGTCGACAATCTCACAAACTCATCGACTTGGATGTCGGATCACGTTTGTAGAAAACGAGGATTTCCAAATTACAATGTAGAAGTAGTACGTTATATAATCAGTTAATAAACTGTGCATGTGTGTTGATAGATTCGGGCACACGGATGCCATGAGTTTCGCTGGCAGCAAAACACCTCGAGTTTTCCTTCATTTTCATTATGCTTACGTCTAGGTCAAAGCCTACAAAAGCACAACCTTTGCTGAAGTCTAAACCCGAATAACAGCACGTTTTGTAAGATTCTCTGATGGTCACTAATCCCAAACATAAAATATCGACCAGCCTTGACATTATGTATTAACATGACAAAATTTATTGATTTCATTTAATTCTTTATAAATGAATTCTGGTATATGCTGGTCGACCTTATCGATAGTTCTCTCTGAACGCTAGTTCCGTTGCACCCCCCATCCACCGAACATACTGCTGACTAGACCAGAAATGCCCTGCTTGGGCTCCTGTATAGGACAGCAATGAACATACACAAGCGTTTTAAATTATCCCGTTATAACTCATGAGTTTCTTTTCTCTTAGCGATTAGTTTACTTCTCTTTGTGTGCATATATGCAACGCATACGTGTTTTTTCTCTTCGCGAACTACGAAAAACGTCTCTTTAATGAGCTAATTTCAAGTAGCTGTCGTGTATGAAAAATGAGAGTGATTTGCCGGACACACGGCCGTACACTCATACTCACAGATACACAAAAGTCCAAATACGAAAACGAACACGCACACACAAAAAACAAACCATATTGTTGTTATCGAAGTCAGGAATTGGCATATTCGCCATTGCCACATCGAAAAATAGTGGTTTGCATGGGATTTGCTTGAGACTAGGGGGGAAGCTCGCAAGCTGTAGCCTGGAAAAATCGTCTTCGTATACGTCCAGTCGGTCCACGACAGACACCTGCAGTGTATTGAACGCCGAGAACAGACAATGAGACATATCAAACTCACACACAGACCCACACTCAACCATATATTGTTTACTCGAGTCGTCACCCTCTTCCCAAGGATATATACAAATATCATGTATTTGGCTTTCGAGCAAAAATCTAGTACCACAAATATCCTCATCATGTATTTAGGAAAATCTCGTTATCTCTTACTAATTCAACACAACAATGACAACGCAAAGTCGTAGGTTGTGCGATCTTAGACACTCTCACTCACATCCAGCAACGTGTGCAAGTGTACACAGACACTACAACGATCGTATGCCACATATATGCTAGCAAACACACAAACCTTCGTTCCAGTTGCCGCACTCTCCCTCGAAGACGACGTAGCCACTAGTTGCGCAGCTCTTAACATACACTTACGCCCACGAACATCCTGAGCTAGCTTTTGAATTTTTTGCACTAGTGCCTGCTTAGCATCCTCATGGATGTCACTAGCATTCAGGGCCATACTTATAGAAGCAATACGACTGGCTGTCAAGTCATACACGACATCTGCATCCGCTAGCCTGTTGCTATGTGCATACGCGTTTGCAATACAAAAGCAACGTAGTGCCTGATACGTCTCTGTATGTACCTCTAACTCCGCGTAGTACGAAGCATCTGTCTCACGCACAAGACTCATCATTTCGGACACGTTTTGTATGATGGAACTATACAAGCGAACATTCTCTTCTGGTTTGTTTGAAGAGCTAAACATTGTACGGCCTTTCTCAGCGTTAGATCCTACTACACGCGGAGCATCGATCATAAGTTGGTTTCTATCATTTTGAAGGTGATAGCGCATACAGTTCAAGTACAATTCAATGATCTTGGGTATCTCATTCGCATCACCTCCACCCCCACCTACCAACACCGTAGCTCCTTCTTTTGACATCTTCGAGACTCCTTCTTTCGCTTTCTCGCTGCGATATGTCTGGAGTGCGTCTTGGAGGCTCATAAATACACTGTCGTACATCTTGATGATGTCCCGAATACTGGTCTCTTCAGTGACGTGTGCCATTTTAATGGCTTTAGTTTTCTCTTGGAAACGGACAATAGCTAAACGAACCTTGTCGTTCGGCACTAAAATGTCTTGATTTCTCCATGTGATCTGCATGTATTTGTATATGGTGTTTGTGTTTGTTCAAAAGGGAGTGTGTGTGAGTGCCCGTGCATGGTTTCCACGTCCATGTCATCATCACATTGCTTCAGTTTCTTTTACAGAAAATGACCAATGGAAGCTAGTTATACTTATTCTCCTATATTTATGTGACAGAACACATGAATACATAGCAGAGCAGGGGTTTAGTACGTATGTTACGTTATATATATTTTCACATATGCAACACCAACACATGCAACACCCCACGCAAACACATATTCACATGTAGCATTTACAACACACGCAAATGTAGTACTTTGAATGTATTGTCGTCCTTGTCAGCAACTACACGCTCAAGTTTGGCAAGTACAGACTGATCTACATTCTTCATCGCTAGCAAGTCCTCCTGTAAAAAAAAACGTTGAGATAATTTCAAACTCGAAATTCACTTATGATGTATGTGCGTGAGCGTATGATGCATATAGGCACATACCAAGAGAGTATTATCTCCCAGGCTATACGCACAGTATCTTAAGGTGGGTTCAAGTGTTTCGATACGTTGGAGGTACATTGTCTTCAAATCATCTGAACGGTAGGTCTCGGAAAACTGCTTCCAGATTTTCCTACCCAAGCGGTGCGCATGTACGGTAGATCATTGGGGTTACAAGTTTGTGTGCGCGTATGGGGAAAGTGATCGGGTGTGAACATGTGTGCAAGTCAATTTCATGACATCGTGGCTTGTATTTATCAAAGTATGTAGCTAAACATAGCATTGTAGACACTAAGCATTATGGCTCGTATGATGCAATAGCAAGGGATTGAAAAACACATTCAGATCGCTTTTACCACCTTTCTCTAAACGTATATTGTGGTAGTGCCATTAACATTGCCTGTTATAGCGATTAAAGGATAGAAAGTGATATTCGTTTCGGTTACATATGTGTATAGGGTGTACATCACAGTTCTCAGAGAGAAGATTAATCAAAAATGCCACACGTCTAGAACCAGCCAATGAAGGATATTCTAGATCAGCACTGCCTTTTGCAGGTTAACTTTACTCATCACAGAGAGGATGCACATGCTTGCACTCCGATTTGTGCACATGTACACATTAAGGTAACACATTAGGATGTCGTATTTCGCCACACACGCAACACACATCTCTACTGCACTAACATGTACATATACACATGTGAATAAGTTTGCAACATACACCACAATATTCTCTGCATGTGTTCACGTAATACATAACTCCCCCTTGTACATAGAACACAAACACTTGCATGTGCACACGCATGCTGTAGATATACTTGGCCAAGTTTAGTAGCCGCAGTGCCTCTTCCCAATTTTGAAGCTCAAAGGCAAGAATTCCATTCATCCATGATCCGTACGCCTACATGCACATACATATGTGTGGATGTGTAAATGCGTATGTGTGCACACTTCTTTGTACGCAAGTGTGAGTGCATATATGTATGTATTGGTATGAATATGTATGGGAGGTCTTGAACGACTAACTTCATGCATGTGTGTGGTACTGTTGGTATTTGTACTGCATGACATCAACAATTCCAGTGCTTGTTGCTGTACAAGTTCTTATGGGTACAGGCGTACATCAACTGAAATATCAGTTTGATAGGCACAAACTTCACAAAACCGATAAGTCCTATGTATACTATGATATGCTCATCTTATTTTTGACATTCATAGGAGAATCCAGAGTTGCAACAGGATTAGAGAAGGGACGAGCAAGCTTATCTCAAGATCACGCGAAAGCACACACACACATGAAATATACACCGGCCGTGCAGTGTTTACCTTTGCTTCTAATCCTGTACGTTCATCACAGAAATCCGAATTACTGCACAAATCTTCGAGGACAGAGGCGTGCTTAGCTGCTACCTTAAGCTTGTTACGGACATGATGGCTCATGCGATGCCCCTCAGCAGCCGATCGCTTGAGTTCCATTCCCATGGTGGCCTTAAGTTCCATTGCATATGCCCAGCATCTCTCGGCCTCGAATAATGGGATCTATATAGTCATCGTACGAGAATAGAGCCATTAGCAAATATATAGACACGTTAATGGAAGACGGTGATACAATATCAAAATTTGGGAATATTTCACGGTTGGATGCATCTATATAGGCAAAAGGAAATATGTGGTCAAGATTCAGCACATTTTGGCTAGCCGTTTAAGATAGTAAACAAATGGACGAGTCGATACAGCAAAATCTACAACACAAATAGGTGAACTTAAGAAGATACATAATCTGGTAAAATACACTCGCACACAATGCATATAACCATACCTGTAGAACATTCTCTCTTCCTTCCCCAGTGGTCAGGTCAGAAGACAAAATATTACGCCTGCTGAACTTTTTAGAGCCATTCGAAAGTTTCAATACCTTTCTTAAACGATGAATTCTACGAGTACAGTAATGACGATATCGATTATAGTCTTCATGTCGCAAACCATGTTGGGCGTGTGAGCGCTTGACCACATATGAAATGTTGAACGAGCATTGAGGAGTGGTAGTGGTGGGTGTATCCACATCCATGGTTTCACTTGACATTTTTTATGTCTTCAGATATGGTACGCGTCAGGCAACAATTAAAAGTACAGTTGTTTTTATGCCGTATATATATTAGTTGTGTGTGTTTGCATGTGAGTGTGTATGTGTGTGTGTGTTTGTGTGTGTTTGTGTGTGTGTATGTGTGTGTGTGAGATGTATTGTGCAGAAAGTAGTGCGGCCAGCGTTCGTATGAACCAGGTTTTTAATTCATGGTTTTTGTCACGTACTTATTCACCCCCCTGGCTGCGATGAACTTCCATAAACCAAGTTTTTTTTAAAACAATTTGGTTTATTTTGCTTTGTTAGTGTTTTTCATGGTAATACACACACATACATACACATAAACGTATGAAAAATTTCATGAACGCGGTTTTTTAAAAGTAATTGGAGAATGGTTTTTTTTGACTTTTGGAATCTGTAAAAACTAGGTTTTTGTTTCACGTTGCGTGTTTTAGTACACTACATGCCATTATAATAAAGACCAAGTTTTTTTATCATAAATAAACCAAGTTTTTATCGCATGGTTTCTTACCCCCGTCCGCCATGCACCACCATTCCCTTCAAAACAACAAGACGAGCACATACAGTCGCTCGCATATGCAACAGTACATGCACACGAATGTAAACAGACACGCATGCTAGCACACACATAAAAGCACGTGCGCAAACGTACACACACGCACATCAATTAATAGATCAGCACCATGAGGATGGATCTTTATGTTTGGGACGGAGATTTCGGTCTAGTCTCCGCAGACCCACACTGTTTAGAAGTGTTAGCTTATATTCAAGCCGCCAATGCACCTGTTCAACTTCACACATGTAACAACCCTCGGTTATCCCCATCTGGCGTTCTCCCATATCTGACCGTACACGAGAAAGACAACAGCAATGTGTCAGTCATTTCTGGTATCCCCTCTATAATTAGACATTTAAAGAACAACGGGTACGATATAGACCGACAACTACTCCCGAAACAGCGTGCACGTGCGCTCCTCCTCTGCGCATACGTTCAAACACACATTGCTCCTTTCATTGTGCACCATACATACATAGATACCGCTGCATATGAATGTAGACGTTCATGGATGGCGGCACGCCTTCCCTTTCCGTTGGGCTACACCGTACCGCAATCAACTCAAAGCTTTTATCGTAGGCGATATATTGATCATATTGACCCAGATACACGCAGGCCCACGCCCGCCACCAAAATCAACACCACAGACATGTCTTTTATGAGTCGAAGGCCCGATAGCACAGATTTTGCAGCTTTGAATACGACAACAGCGCATATGCAGCAAAGAGATGAACACGAAGAGAAGAGAGACATGAATGAAGCGGAAAAGCTGCAAGTTAGAGCAGACCGTTGTGCTTCCGACCTTGCTACCTTATATGCATCATCAACTGGGACCTATCTGTTTGGTGATAAGGCATGCTATTTTGATATACGTTCGTAGTGCGCGTGTGTGGGAGGTGCTTTAGGGTGTGGCCGCATGAATGTGTGTTCGTATTTATACATACATACACGAATATATGTAGTATATGTGTGCGCGCGTGTGTATGTATGTTTGTGTGTGTGAGTATGTGTATGTGTGTGTGTGTGTACTGCAGTGTGTCACATCAAGGTCCGTAGAAATTAAGGATGCGCGCTAGCGGTGGTATGCAGTGTATTTGGTTAACCATCGCGCTTGATGGATATTTTATAAGAGTGGTGTACGTATAGACATTTATTGTGAATGATCATAGCACGAGGTATTTTGATTTAGGAAACTACGAGTATAAGAATGCGATAAGTTTCAGTATTTTTCTTTGATCTAATATTTGGTTTTAGGTTCACATTTGTTTGTAAAATTCTACAAGTCTTTGAAAATTTCCATTTTCTCGTGTGTACTTTGATATACTACAGGTAAGCACGTTAGATGTTGTAGTATACGGCCTTTTGGCATTTGCGAGCTCGTGGAGCATACCCAAGGGCGACGATCTTGACCTAGAAAGTATTAAGAAGAAACACCCCAATGTATATGTAATGAGAAACTTTGCACATAAATACCCTGCATTGGTATCTCTGTGTGACGACATTGAGAAAACATACATGCAGAGCGAAAGCGTGTTCCGACAGATGCCGTCGTCCGAACATGACGATTATGAATTGGGACATCGAAGGCGAACATCCAGCACGTCATGTTCTATTGATGTGCTTCAGGAGATTGAAAAGTCTGTCCCACTGTATGGGTATGAGGAACGACGCCAGTCTGAGAGTGAAGAGACCGATGGTTATCGCTACCAGGAAGGTGATTTAGAGGTATACCTTAATGCTGCATATATATGTTGTATTTGGCCTCGGTGGATATCTATGCTATGTCTGAGAGTGCATGTTCAACCATGAAAATGTTCATGAACTAGGGGTTTGTTGTATATATCCATACTAGCTTAGATTTTGTAACTGATCTATTCAGAAGAATATCTTTCTTATTAACTCGATGAAAGGCGTCAGTCCGAAAGTGGATGGGCAGACAGTTATCACTAATTCCAGATTTTACTTGTGTTGAATGTGGTTATGTGGTGTGCCTGTATGTGAACGTGTGTATGCAACATGTGGAAAGCATATATACATCCATTGTCTTATTCCAGCAAATATCTGCGAGAGATGGAGAGATTCGTTTCACTGTTAGAGTGAAGGGCAGATATTAAGTTCTGCCTGCAACATTGTACACTATGTGCGTGTGTGCATGCTTGTATGCAGGTTTTTGTTTATATACGCGTTGGGTGTTGAGTGAAGGGCAGATATTAAATTCTGCCTGCAACATTGTACACTATGTGCGTGTGTGCATGCTTGTATGCAGGTTTTTGTTTATATACGCGTTGGGTGCTAGAGAAAGACAACGGTTAGAAGGAATTCATGGCCACAATTATAATATTGTCTAACTTTATTAACACTCAGAACTCATATCTCACTTCACTCCAATAGGAGCGGAACAAGATCACTTGGCGTAAGTACATATCATTCGGTGTTGCAGGTGCAGCCATGCTTCTATACGCAATTTCATCTATATTGATGGAAGCTGGGGACATCGGAGAGGACGATGACGATGACGACGACTATGACTAAGAAATTAATGTTCCTTATAGCCCGGAATCATGCGCCAGCAGTACTAGGTTATGATTTTTAAAAAATTAAAGGATTGGATTGAAATACATTTACATTTCGAATGTTGTTATGCTGTTACAAGCTCGTATTTCTTAAGTAGCATTTACTAACTGACGGCCAATGTTATCCCTTCGGAACTCTGGTGTAATTTGCTGCGGAAAGGAAATATTGTATTTCAAGAAATCGCATTCGATATCATGTCTTGCGTGACACTAGTGCAATATATCCATAACGTTCTAACGTAAACAAACACGCTTGTCTGTTTCTGGAAACGCAAGAAAGGTACGTGACATACATCCCAGGAAGACATATATTTTACGCAAAGGTAGCACCTCCAACATGAAGCAGGACACTTCGTTCATGTAAAGGTACACACCACATTATACTCAGTTCTCTAGAGCACGCCCCTTTCTGAGTTTGGGCAAGTTTCGTATCCGACAAAGTGAAGCGAAAGATCGGAACTGCAATATAATTATTGATTTGAACACTAGTTTTTAAACTAAATTGAACACATACATGTGTTGGTACAAGAATCTATGTATACTTGCACATACACACCCGCACCCCACACCTAATACCACGCACCCCACATCCATGCACACCCAATCACGCACACACCCACTCGGACCGCAAACAGAACCCACGTACACTCATACGCACGGCTCACCCCCACACACAGATACCCACCCAAGCACACCCACATATACACACACAGATACCCACGCACACTCATACACATACCCACGCACACCCATATATACACAAACGTAGATATCACGTACATTCAGACACACCTGTGCAGACTGGCACAGACTCACAAAGCCATACAGGAAACCCGAGCCGTTCATTTTGATTGGAGTGCAAAGGAGTGATACTTTTTTAAATCTGGTCTTATAAACATTTACAGTTCACACTATAAGAACACACATACAAACAACACACAAATAAACACACACATACACACAACACACACACACACACACACACACACACACACACACACACACACACACACACACGCACGCACGCACGCACTCTCTCTCTCGGTTTCTCTCGGTCTCTCTCTGTCTCATATACGCTCCGATGTGCACGTCTGTTTGGTTGATTTTTTTAACAACACTTAGGCGCACACTCACTCTACTTCAGTAGAATTTTCACACTTCCAGATTTTTTAGTGCTTTGCACACACATTCGAACATTATCCAAACTATGAAAAATTGAGTGTGTAGTGTATACACAGGATTCCCAGCGCAAATACCAACGCAGATAAAAGCAGACATGAGTCAGATTGAAAGCCCCTTATTACTGGGAAGTATTGGTTACACACCATCTCCTTGGGCACACCGATTACATAATATACCACGCCTGTTCGGACCAACCCACTTTTCTCCTTCGAATGATCTATATGGTATGAGAACGTATGAGAGTTTTTTTAGCATATGCGCGTGTTTATGCATGTCCTTGTATATGCGTGACTGTATGTGTTGTATATACGATTGTCCTACTATAAGCTGACAATTGGACAAAAAGATCGCAGATTATATGCAAAGACGAAGAAGATTGATTCTTCACGAACTTACATCTTTGGCGTCCATCATTTCCTTGAACATGTACGAATGTACAAATCTGGAAAATTGTGATGCCAGTGTGAAAAAAATATGTATCTAGTGTAGTTATAAGTGGGCTTGTGACAATTTTACATGTTTTTATCTTAAGCATTTACTCAAGGAGCTTCATCTTCATGCGGTATCCTTTCCACTAATATTTTTTTTTGTTCCGGAATAGTTCTTAGTTTAGGTCTCTGGTCTCTTCCATTTCTTGTCATGGGCGTAGGTTGTGCTGTGTACTGTGCGAAGTATTTGCGTAGAGCATGCTCGCCAACATTGCAAGACGACCCCACCATAGTAGGCCCTCGTCGACGCACGCGAATGTTCTTCTTCGTACCTCTGATTATATTCATTGCCGTCTTCAGCGGTAAGTCTTCGTTTCGTACACATATTACCATGGTGTGATACGTGCGTATCCCACAACAACGTAGATTACATCGACTTACTAAAGCGCTTATGAGTGCATTAAAAATAGCTATATGACCTTCCCTCCATTAACTATACTATAAAAGAATTGCTCTCTGTTTGATCCTATGCTCATAGTTTACTTCGGTTTATGATGGGTATGTCACGTTCCAATACCGTACGCTCGTTTAGCGTGTATGATAGCTTGAGTTGAATCGCTAACCACTAAAACGAAAAGGCGAAAAGAAGAAAGCCTCAATCAGATGTTACGTCCACAGTATATATTGGTTTTTATTTGAAACACATTTGTGACTATTGATACATCTATGCGAGTATGCATATGTACTTCTATCGTTCTACAACTTGAGAATACAAACTTAAGTCATTCTGTACGTATTTATGTGTATGTGTGGCTTATAGTGTCTCTAACTACCTTCCCAAAAATATCCATTACACATTCACGTTCAAAATAACAATCATGCGTGTCATTAAATACGTACATTCACATATTTATAATATTTACAAACGAAAATATTTAATGAATACTCTGCAGTTTGTTGTCATGTCCAGTTTCGATGGGCAGGGGTAGTCGGGTTTGTGGACAGGAATGTTCATCTCCTAGACGATACTTTCACATCTGCGCACGCAGTAGCAATTGACTGCAAAGAACGGATTGATATATATCGAGACACAGTTATTCAGTTAACGAATGCTTGTCCTGAGCTCGCCGATCAAAAGCCCAATCTAAATACATTGATGAAAAGTACAGGTGAAAATGTAAGTACGTTGTATGTATGAAATTTCAAGATGTTCATATGTGTGTGTTCGTGTGGTTACTGATGTATGTGTATTTGCTCGCGATATCTTCGTGTCACGATTTTAATATAACAAGAATAGATATACCTGTAAATCGAATGGTTGAAGTGTACTACCGCAGCACAGTCTTTCCGTAAATGCAAGAGTGTCTTACCTTTTTGGTTTTGGGGAGAATTCTGATCTAGCTCTGCTAGTGTGTAAAACGTATCTTGTATGGTAGAAAGACATATAGTTTGCTTGAAGATTTATGTCTTGTTCACCTTTGTGCATCAATGTATATTTATATAGCATATTGTGCGGTTGGATTGTTCAGTTTGAATTTGAAACTATTCAGGAAAATCAAATTCCTGCGTTCACATAATATTCCTCAACTTTCAGATTGCGAATGTGAACATCGCAGTGAACAGTTCCAAGGTAGCTTGGAGGACATTAAGTGACACGTGGAGAATGGCAGCGTCGGTCTTAAATCTAGAATTCGGGTCGTTGATACTGTGCTTTGGGTGTATTGGCTTGATGGGCACTCTACTGTCGGTCATTATGATGAAAACTGATCCACAAACCGCTGTAGGTGCTCTCCATTGGCAAGTCGTCTATACATACATACATATATATTTTTATGTTTATGCATGATTCGTGAAAGAAAATATGTGTTTCTATTCTACACTTCCGACTGCATTAATTCATACCATATGTATTGGGTACTTGTGGCTGCTTCTGTGACATGACCGGAACGTTTGTGTACTTCTACTTTGTGTGTTATTTTTGCATATACACTTATGTAATCATTGAGTGCAGTTTTTCTGTTCGATTTGTTTGTGTACGCATGGGACTTTTCACACCGCCAAGACCAGCCGTTACAGCAAGATATACAAAACTATAGATCAATTACCTCTTCATCATTATAGCATTCACCTATACATAAATGGACACTTTCCAGCAATGTCAAGCTTTAATCATCTACGTACATTGGTGTATGATTTACATAATTTGATATTTTCAGCTTCGAACGCTAGTCATATCAATGCAAAATTGTGCTTCATCTCACTTCTATTTTTTGTACTTCATTTACACTCCCAGGCTCTTGGTGCCTACTTCGGGATTAGCTGCAGCTGTTACGTTTGCCTCAGCCGGGATAATACTCGCTTTTTCGATCGGAATGGCTGACTACTGTATGGACCCTCAATTGTATGCTCATATGTGTTCCTGTCTGTGCATGTGAGTATGTATGTACATATCAGTTTTTATAGATTGGCTGGAAATATTACTTAGTACATATCTCGGACACATGCACATGTACATATGTGTACTTACTTCCAAGTATAGATATTCCGAACATTGGCTGCCTGGAGAGCTTCAATACATACTAAATTGTACCGCTGGTGACAATCCATTCGAGAGCTTATATCAAAATTTAGAAGTATGTTGTTTATCACAGTGCTTTCGCTTGCGTACAAAACGCATGGCACATGTTTTCATGTGTATGTGTACGTGCACGTGCGTATTGACTGAATTGGTGAGCAGGTATATAGTACATAATTATACGAATTGAATATAGATAAGTCTAGTGCAAATATGGGCACCATCCTAGGCATTCCTAATTGTTTTTGTGTAGTTGATCATCTCCCTGTTTTCGTATATCGAAAAGTTTAAATCTATTTATTTCACTTTACGTAAACTATAGCATGATATACCATTCAGGCAAAGTTAGTGCGTTTGAGGCATAACACATAGCTTATACACGCCATAGTGTACATGTATAAAGTAACTATGTGCCTTCTGAGGTTACTACCGGCATACTAAACGTCCTGTATCCACATCTTTCCTCTTTGCAGGATGAACAAAATGCTTTCTCGACAGCTTTGTTGATCGAGGAGCGTGCACGTTGCGAGTCTTCGGAAGAGATTGGTATGCAGCACAGATGTGATGGAATTGTACCGTTGCTCGTGTGGCATACATACGATATGCTTATTTACTTGCTTGCACTCATACACCCTAATGCACAATCAGAAAGATATGCCATGAGCATAATGATTTTATGAAAGAACAGACCTTCTTGGGCACACAGTACTGAGCATTACGAGACGCAACATATATAGCTTTTACTTATAATAGGTCTCTAAAATAAGATATTTTACAGATAAAGTTAGTACATATGACGTACAACTTCTCAACTTTTTCTTTGTATCTATCTCATTTTGTCCTGTTGTGTGAAATGCCCACCTCAATATTTACGTAACTCGTCTCTTTTATTTTTTATACGTGGAATCAACCCGCTCACGCGAATTTAGACATACTAAATGAAAGCATCCAAGTACAAAATAATGTGACTACGCTTTGTTGGTGCACGCTTATACAGATACGCTCGTTTTAGAATTAGAGTCACAAACCAACGAAATCAGAGGGGTAATTCAAAAAGGACAAGATGATGTCCGTTGTATGGCAGTTCACAAGTATTATACGGAGATTGCCTTTGACGCCATTTGTACTGACGGTATGATGTATGCCATTTTCGCAACGCAGTCGGTTATAGTTTGACAACTCTCGTACACACTCACAAACATGTGTGTAAATATTTGTACTATCACGTGTGATTTGGTGTGGTTCAGACCATTCTAGTTGTGCCTACCTACAGTGGTTTGAAAAATAATAACTCCATGATGGAGTGCAGTCTGGATTTATCACGCTCATATACATTTACACATATAGTATATACATACGTACACGAATGGGTGAGTATACAATTGTACTCAAAATCTTTTGCCTCAATCTGTTCGGACATTTATATACCTCGTGATGTTATAAGCTGCCAATAATACGTGTATCCTAGAGGAGAGAATGACGGTGACTTGGACTGATGTATATTGAAACCTGATCTTCTCCATATTCAATTTTTCCTCTTCACATTATTCTTAATTGCATTTCATATTCTTCAATTGCCTACTCTCGAGTGACAAATTATATACGCACATCCCACCACTCAGGTACCTATGATCTTAGTATATTGATTTTGTGTGCAATGATTATGTCGACTATGGTCCTTATCCCTTTGCAGGCGAGCAAGAAACTGGCGGCCCCTTTGCCATATGAAGACAGGTTAGTAATTCAGGTCTATGTTCACGTTAGTATGTAACTGAACAACATACATGAATGCAAAATACATATATGAATGAGTACGTATAATAATAACCAGTAAGAAGCAATTGGTGACAAAGAAGAATATAGAATACACAATGCTTACTTGCAATTGATACCTTCACTTTTCTAAAACTATAACTTATCTTATTACTTAGTTTTCAAACTTGTTCAAGAAATGATATTATCCTGGGGTAGTACTGTACGCTTTTGTCTATATATATATATAGCTAGAACGTTCATACCAGTTGTTGTGAATTAGAAGTTTAGGTGCGCATGGTTTATTGTATAAATGATATGTATGTACTAACTAAACTATTGTATTGCCTACGCAGAATCGACTACTCCTATGCCGAAGACGATATTCCCTATGAATCTGCACGCATGTCGCATGGTGCCCACGCATCATACGGAACACAAACATAGAATCTTGGTAATGAGACGCTTAAAGTTCTATAATCTAATACCAAGCTGTACATATACTGCTATTTTGCCCATCATTGATTTGACCGTCTTGGTCGTATACCCTGTATAGTAAAGATACGTGTACACCAGCAAGCATTAAACCGATTGTGTAGGTTAAAACTTCCTGTTCGAAACATACACACATCAGGTTTGGTACACTTATCTTGACGTTAACGTACCTGTCATGAAATAGTGTATAGAGTTACGGCCAGCACATAAAATCTGTTATTAATTTATGCTGTAATCGGCATATGCAACTTCCTTCATGAATTTCGACGTACGTAACTGCATCGTTTCATATGAAACAAAGTAATTTTCTGATATATCGTCGGTTATGAGATACATTGCACGTTTACGTTGGGCGACAAGACCCACAATTATTGGTTGCAGTGAACCCTGTTGAAAACCCTATTGAGAACCCTTCGTCACTCTCATACCTAGTTCAGTACTTTACAACAGACGCAAGCGTGAACAGTGTACTCCGTATTTATTTCGCGTGTATGGTTTAGTCTCGTGCAATATCGTATAGAGATCATGACTTATCCACATAACCCCATTTTCACACTAGTCGCAAGAGCTCATATACTCAGGTTCATAGTTTTACATAGGCTATTGAATGTAGACCAGCTTTTCGTATAGTTTAGCGAATTTATCTTCAATTTCAAATAATCTCGCCAATTGTTACTCCAAGTGCGGTTGAACTTAACTTCTCGTATTTCTCAGCCTATGGTCAGCACATAACTCGTGCCTGGCTCTTCTATGCAGTCACAACGAAAACGTTTCTTTCCATACAGGGCTGGACCATATGATTCGAGTACAATGCAATACGTTCAAGGCAAGAAATGGATGATCTTGATTGCAAATGACATTTACTCATAAAAACGCGAACAAGCTACGGTATGAGGAAGTAGTCCGGAACAAACTAGTAGCAAGTCCAACCATATCCTTCCAAGATAGGAACCATCGTATCTGTATTAATAAGACCGGATATGAAATCATCATTACTTTGTATTTCCCTGACATAGTCGGGTTTACATATTTCACGGTGCTTGTGTGAGTTCTAACAAGTTTCTCTAATTTCCATTCATTTGCGACTTCGGAGATATAATTCTGTCACTATCGATCGATACTCATTTATCACTACGTGTGTATACAAGAAGGTGCACACCTACTCTTGCTAATACGTGCACATATACAATTACCTTACCATGTATCTTTGATTCATTCTTGTTTCATTGCATGCTATTGTCAGATTCGGTTGTCGCAGGTGTAGACTCGGCCTTCTGAGCCTGTAAATCATTCTTGTTGTTCCTTCCAATGTATTATATATATGCGTCTATAGATCAGAATCCATACAAAGTAGGTGTGTTCATGGAGTACGCAACGCTAAGGCGATAAGACAATACAACGCAAATATACAGCCAAACTTTTCCTACGAAATCGGGTGTGATGTTGAAGTTTGACATCTCCCATTTTTATAATTCGCACAACGAGACACACGAACGAACACATGCATATGTATGCACATACTATACCTTCCGCCCCGGTTTTTTTTCTGCTCGTCATGCATACGCTTTAGCTCATTTTTCTCCGCCTCAGAACGTTGATTTGCCTCATTCTTCTCCTTCTTTTCCTTCAGTTTAACCTCCTTTATTCTCTCAAGTGCAATAATTTCTTCTTCTTCCCCGTACCTAGGCACAGCCATAACCTACATATGTACGCAATCACGTGAACGATTAGGCATGAGTGTTTGTTTTTGTTATGCGTGAGTGCCAGTGTATGGGTGAATGTAGCGGCTGTGACTGCAATGCACCCGTGTTTATACTAATAATGTCTAAATATACTGTTCGTTCATAAGCCACAATGCAAATGAAACATACCGCCCGTTGTGAGTCTTGTTGATCATACAGATGAGGATATACACTTCAAACACGTCTACACATGTAGGGATATATACAATATGCGTGTGGTGGCAACGATGTATCGACTACTACTGCTACAGCACAAATTTGAGTTTGGTACTCAAGTCCGTAGAAACACAAGCATATAAGTACAAACATAAACCAACAAATGCTCATACTTATGCTTGGTCTAATACCTTCGGTCAAATTTTCATTACTAGTGCCATACATACACATTGTGAAACATGCGAAAATATGCCACATTGGATTTTATACCTATCATACATGCATATATATAGTCATATATATGTATATATACCTCGACACTTCCTAGCCCAAGCATGTACTTTTTAGAGGACGCCCGCAAGTTGTCTGATTTGTGTTTCCGGGGTTGCACATTCAAATTCTCTACATTATCTCCTAATGTGAAAGGCAGCTCGACAACTGTAGAACGTCCGAATCCACGGCTCACCTGTTAAGTTTGA
Organism: Creolimax fragrantissima; assembly: GCA_033442365.1. Taxonomy (NCBI): domain Eukaryota; class Ichthyosporea; order Ichthyophonida; genus Creolimax; species Creolimax fragrantissima. The sequence continues at coordinate 630,069 of JAWQFL010000003.1, forward strand.
ACACAAATTATGCTTTGGCATGTAAGACTGGAACTAAAATCTATCAACATTGTTTAGCAAGTAACTACACTGTTACTAGTTTAATGATATTGTTCCATCTTTGGTTGGAATATTAAAAGTAAAAAGTAAAACTCAAGTAACTTCACGTGCGTTGCACATTTGTAAGTCATCGTACACCCACGGGTACGTCAGTATTCAAACAAACAATTGCATGGCATTATATATGTGTACCACATAGAGCCCATCCAGAAATATATGCACAAAAACACAAAACTTATTTCATTGACAAAAACACAAAAATTATTCCATCCAGAAATATATGCACAAAAACACAAAAACATATTTTATTGATTAAACATGCACGTAGATATACACGTACACAACCGCACATGCCTATAAAATAGGCACAATACATAATACGCCCGTTACAATAACATAATAACCGATATAAACCGAACTTCCTGCGCATTGGCGTGGTACAATGCGAATATACTTTGCGGAAGGTTTTGCCATGTTCGCACATAAAAAGCAGCGTACTCATCGCCACCAAAAACATGTACATAATCTTCAAACATGAAAGGAACATGGATTTCCACACAACAACATATACGTATGGTTACCTTGACAAGTACAACATAACTAACAGAGAAGGTCATCTTAAGACTTTCTGGCCGCTCTTCACGTGGATCAACAAAATACACACTGGGAGCCAGACTACGCTCAGGTGTTGTCGATGTGTTATCTTTTCTTGGTAAATTACCGTTCGTCTTGGTTACCTCTCTGATAGTGTGTGGGAGAGAAGCAACATTAAGAACCAAATACTTTGATACATTCATGCCCACCTGCATGTATTGCAGTTGACATACCGAATACAAACGTCATCACTATCTTCTGGCACGATCGGTGTAACTGAAAGATGAACAGCTCCTTTTTCTTGAGCGCCAGGAAGGTCCTCTGTTTTTTTTGACTTTCCCAACAATTGATCTTTAGTTGTGGGTGTGTCATGTGGAGCGGCAAGAACTACTCTCTGGTATACTTTAGCATCCACAGATTTAACCTGTATCAACATATTTTGTGTGTATTTATGAGTACTCTGTGTCGTGTACGCCTGTACGAATTGCTGTGGTTGCAATGCATCCTGACTTTCATGACACATTAATTGCGTAATTGAATATTCCTTCTATGTGTATCTGTATGCTTATGTGTATACATGTATGAACTGAAAGCTTGAATACGACGTGTATATCTACGTTTGTAATTAACTTGGGTATGTATGTGCATAACAACAAAATAAGAATCTAAACATATACAAGTGTGTCCGTGTGAATTTATCTATACAAATGCATGGTGTGTATTTATGTGTATCATGTATGTATAGTGAGTGTGACAACGTGTTGACGAGTTTGTGCAAGCGTTCACATATGTGCGGCAATACCTTAGAATCAGTACGGTTGTCAATATTTACGGTCATTTCGACAGGCTCGTTCTCGTAGTACACATTTTTGGACAATTCAATGTCCACCTTCATATGATTGCCTTTTTTGGTTAGTGTTCTTCTCCATGCCTCTGCCTGTTCAGCACATTAACGTTAGTGTCAATGATAATCATGAAGAAATGATCACATTTGTGTGCGGGTGGGTAGGTATGTGCGCATATATACAACATTCCATCAAATTCCTACATTATATGTTATATATATTCATGCATTTATATCTTGCAATTCCATCCCTTATGCATACGAGTGCTCGTGTGTTTATTTTGGGCTTGCGTCTGAGTATATTATAGTATAGGTTACTTGCAAGTTCGTGCAGCATTATTATTGATGCTTATATAGGTATATTTATATGTGTGACTAGCATACATGTAGGCAAGTAATAGGTTATATACACGCTCGAAGTCACACCCATGCACGCTCATATGCAAAAGTATAGTATCGTGTAACACCTTGCATAAAACGCTATTCCTTCTCAAACCTCTTGTTCTATCTCTGTTGAGTATTACCGAACCAAAGTCCACAAACATACATCTGTACCATGGGCACAATGAAAAGCAAGTATACCATCTCCATTTTCAGCCCATCAGTAAAATTGTTTCAACTCATTGGTGTGAACCGTCAAAATATGAACAAAAAACATACAATTTACGAAATAGATAGTGTAACACTCATAAATACACACACCCAGTGCAAAGCTACCATATAAAATATCGCGTCAATGCACCAAGTGTACATACATATATCCTCATACTTTGGGTGGATGTGCAGGTTCGTAAGCTGTCCCTACAACAAATGGATGTGTGACCAAGCACTTGCCATTTCCATTTTCATCATCAACTACTACGCGCACTTGCCAGCACACCTCTCTGTGGGAGACTCCGGAAAGACTAGCTGAGGAGAGAGATGGAGGTGATTTCTCAGGCAGTTTTATTGAAAAGGGTATTCTCTTACTTTCGTTTACTTTCAACGGTTCGCACGGAAGGTCGACGTGCTGTATGTGTAGGTGAGTGTGTTAAAAACTCTATTTAGAGTGTATAATGCAGTATATGTATACATATGTATGTATGTGTGTACGTGATTGGCGGTATTCCAAAATACAGGTAAGACTGTGGCGATGATGGCACGTGAAGTATGATTGGGATTGAAACCAGTCTGTGTACATTCTCATCTAATTGATTACATCCAATGACAATGAGTTGAGACTTTCATCTGTGAGCATACATACATGTGTTTAAACAGGCTACGTGTGCGCATGTATAGAATAATCGGAATTTGACCTTTTTCTGGATAATACTGCATAGGACTGTCAGGTTAAATGCGAACGACATAATGTACGCTTACTACCAAGTCACTTGTTTTTGAGCTCCCACATGTGCTGCTGTGCGTGCATGTGACCATGGGCATATAAGTACGTGCACGCACGAGCGCGCGTGTATACGCATAAAAGCATAGGTGATTTATCACTGTGTGCAGGTACACTTCACGCTTTAAGAGTACGTCGACGTTACTACGCTTGCCTCTCTGATAATACGGTCGGACCACATGAGACCAAGAGAATCACGAAACGATACATCGCAGATTATGATCGCTCGGAGGTTTGTCATCTTGACCGGATACGATATGGCGTCAACGGCGAACTTTCCTTCCATCTCGTCACATGGGAAATACTGTAAATAGACCATGTGAGCGCTCATAAGCCTATTTGTGATACAGTTATGAAGAGAATACACAGGCGATTGTGGGATGCTGTACGCAAACGCATGTATATATACACCAGCAAAAAAAAGTACGTACAGCAAAAACACGCACTACTATACTACGTATACATATTATGAAAGCATAACAAGGGGTGCCATATCACATGGACGCACAAGTTGGCACATGCTTCACAGCTACAGAGTACGCAAGTATACGCCTAAAATATTTATAAACTCTTACAATGAACGTATACGGTTAAACAAACAAACCTTTCTATCCATATCGAATCTTAGGTCGTAAAAGTTATCACTCTCGACGTCACTCTTACCGCTCTTGCTAGCCGTCGATTTACCTGAACTTGCACGATCTAAATCAGAGCTGGCTTCCATTCTCGGGTTTTTATCTAGATTTACACCATTAAATGACAAAACAGCACTATCGCCAACCGCTTCCTTCCCTTTTCCTTCATCTATAGTAGAAGTCTTGATATCGGCACCCACTGCACTTCTGTCGTTTGCACCACTTTCCTTATCATTAGCAGCTTCTTGACGCGATTCGCCATGCAGCTCTTTGTCCACGTTTGACTCGTGATGAGAACTGAGGTCGTCATTGCTTCTAGCATTTGGTTCAGTGTGTAAGTTACTAGCCTTGAGGTGCTCTTCATCGTTCTTTTCACTCGGCCGCATTGGTCTCTCTGGACTGCTCGCCCTCTCGGTCATGCTGGCAATGTGTACATCAATGTCAGCAACACAATAGCCTCCAGTGTCAAGCTTTGAAGAATTGTCCTCTTCCTTTCCTTTCTTCAAACTACCTAATATTGTGTTTTGCTTGTTTAGTTTTCATTCACGTTTTAATGAGTAATTCAAGTAAAGATGAACAGTTACTACATGCCATAAAAATCATGACATGAAGTGGGATGTGGACGTACACTCTAATATGCGCTCACACTGTCCGCACACACATACAAGCATATAATTGCGAGGATGTTCACACAAATATAGATATGAATGCATCTAAACATGAACACACAGATACATACAAACAGACGCACACAAACACAAATATACCAGGCATTATAATCACATAGACACGCACACATATATACATACATACACATGCACTCACACATACAGACAGACAGACAGACAGACAGAGAGAGAGAGGGAGAGAGAGAGACACACAGACACACACACACACACACACAGAGGCACAGACACACACACAGCGAGAGACACAGAGACACAGAGACACACAGACACACATGCACAAATACCTGTGTACATACATACATGCATACACACACACATACATACATACACATACATACATACACATACACACGTATACCGGCGGAAAATGTATGTACGCCGTTAACAATGGAAACGAAGGTTATATAGGCATGCTAGGAGCGCAGGAAATCAATCATTCCCATGAATTACCAAATGCAGTTAAAATATGTGGCGTCCAATTTTATTCAAATTAATGATTAATACAAATCATTAACTTATATTATTTTTCAACCGAAATCATGAATCTCTTACACTATTCATTCATTCAGATATTAATTTTATTCATAATTAAGGCCTGTATCATTCATTAACTGCACTTTCAAGTACTAATGGGAATCTATCTGTGCTGGATCCAGCTTGCAATTTTGGTTTTTTGGTTTTCGTTGCACGTATTGCATGTTTATACCAGTTCATGTGTCCTTCGTCTTTAGCACTTATTAATCCTTCACTTACTACTTGAATAACAAATTTCAACACTCCAGAATGATGCTCTGAGGACGTCGTGATTCTTCAAATGTACATAAACCTCTCAATCGAACTAAATATTTCTTCATCGAGGTTGCTGGTGCATGCTATAATTAAGGATATTCTGTTGCTGCAGTATCTATGGTGTTGGCAAAACGAGGAGAATGAAGGAGTGTACGCATATTATTTTTGTGCATGGTTGTCGCTCATAAATTCTAAATAATTAAGCAATAAAGAAGTTGACACGTATCGTGCTAGTGTTGTGATACGACTCTTGTTCCATATACGCATTCTCAAGTATAAAGTGGTGGTGCTTGGTGGTTTGCATAACTCATTAACAAAGTCGAGTTTGGAGTGAAATTTAGCTGTGAGAAATGCGTCTACTCAATGCGATTGTGACACTGTATTCGCATATCACAACACAACGTGGAGGAAATGTATCTGTAATACCTTAATTACGGCTGGATTGTAGTACTGCTGAGACCCTTAGCGTCGAGTATGCAACGCAAAAATGGTAGAATAAATACGCAATCCGATACTGCAACAAACGACCACAAGTTTTGAGTGACTGTGTAACCTGCCATATACAAAGAATCCATGTTCTGATAGAATCGCTTTAGTTTTACCAGCAAACGGTGGAAAATTCGGCTTATAGAATGTACAGATTGTATGTCTGGAAATGAGGCCCATGTCGAATGTGATTCTTGGATTATGATTGGTTCATCTGTATCAGCATACAAATAACATTTTCTCATGCAATACTGTCAAAATCCACTGTGCCGATATGTGTTTCCAGTGCAACAACAAGTAGCCTTTGCGGTGCAACCATTTTCTTTCTTTGCATTGTTCATTTTTTTCATGAAGTCGTCTAGAAGCTTACCCGCAACATGCACACAGTAGGAATAATCTCAAAACAAGCCACAGCGGGTCTGTTGCCAATCCCCAGAGTTGTTGAAAGATATTCTTTCAATTCGCGAGATCTGCTGTTTGTTCATCAATTGCCGCTCGTGCGTCTAGGGTTACTTCGTTGCCCAACACAGGGAAAACAATTGAACCTATCATAAGTATGGACTACAACTCAAGGTCTACCCATGCCGAGCAGTATCCAGTCTTCAAAGATACAATAATACACTATACTTTTCAACTATCCATGACTTTTGAGATTCACAGACAGAGAGATATGCGACTCTTTCTTTCATGGCGACCATTCATAGGAAATCGCCAACGTTTTGTTGGATTTCATTTTCTTACTTTTGCCTTTTTTATGTAGTTCTTTACAGAATGCGCGTCTTGCGCTTCTAGCTTTACATCAATGTATGTTTACACGTTGCTACTTGCCTTGTGACATAACCCATACAGTCATGAGACGCAATCATAAAATATATATTGCGTTCTCTTGCTATTCTTGCATTGCTCAAGACACAAGTTGCTAAATCTACGAGCCACCGTATCTGTGGACAGTCAATCTTCCAATATAAGTAGTTGACTTTCTGGCCACTTTCGATCAGTAAGCACTTCTAGTTTCAAGTTTGTTCCGACATAACATGACAATTTTGAAAATAGCACTTCACAGTTATCCAAAGAACGAACATAAGCCTTGAAACAGTAGTAAAAGTATGGAATAGTACGCAGTCTACTGGGACTCAGCGTAACTTTGTACGGCCAAATTGCATGCGGAGATGATGCCGATTTCGTTTGCATGTGTAGAAGGAACTATATACTCATCTAGATGGTTGGTAATCTTGTCAACCTGTATGTAGCCGTTCATAATCTCCTTGAAAGTTTTTCTGATTTTTGCGAACAAGCAATTCCTCTTCATGATGCCACCACTAATGACAATACAATCCGGTGAAAGTAGCAGAGTGACGGATAAGCAGGCTTGCGCTAGGTACCAAGCAGCGTGGTCCCAGAGAGGGTCATCATCCGAATACGAGGGTAATTTTGAAATATCTCCATCTTTACGACCAGCTAAGGCGTGTGAGGCAACCATGCCTTCAACACACGTTTTGTGAAAAGGACATCGTCCAACGTAGTCATCACCTGGTGCTCTTTAAGAAAAAGTCAAGTATTTTATAAATTCGTTAGCGCAGAGCATGATGGATGACATTGTGGTAGTTTTTGTTCGCGAAAACTGCATCGAGAGACAGTAATATCTCGACTATAGACATACTTTGGCACCATGATGTGGCCGCCCTCCATGTGCATCAGTCCTGTGACAGTTGCGCCATTAACTACCGCACCAATTCCAACTCCAGTACCCACGGTGATGTACGAGAGCGATTTTATGTCCCTACGTGCGCGTACAAATTTTCGTTAATACATAGCAACACCACATACAACACCACAACGAGGACGTTGCATGAGATTATAGTATGGGCATGTTGACTAAACTTCTAGTAATTATAGTTGTCTTTTTTATAATATAGCTTTCAACCATCACATTCGCGTTCACAGCAACCAAAAGAAAAATTTCTGATAAAGCATGCATGTTTGAACAAACAGTTATAGATATTGCTACTCAAGCTGCATATAAACAATCGGAAATTGGAAATACAGCACGTACCCATGGGTGCCGTACTGTAATTCAGCCAGGGCTGGGGCGTTAACATCGGTATCAAAAGCTATAGGAACGTCAAAGTCTGAGAATCTTCCAACAACTTTGGCGTTAGACCAGTGTGGTTTGGGTGTGCTGGTGACATGCCCGTATGTAGGGCTTTTCTTGTTCAAGTCTACGGGACCGAACGAAGCGATGCCAATGGCGACAAATGGCAAGTTCTCTTTCAGCCATTCGTGGCAAGCTCCAAGGGTCTCATCGGGTGTGGTTGTTGAAAGCTCGTGCTGGGAAACGATGTTAGTGGGATTGTCCTCGGCGATAGCCAAACGGACGGAGGTACCGCCCAACTCTATTGCTGCATATCTAGTCATACTGTATTGCAATCAACTGTGCAATTCTTGGCTAACGTGTGTGTGTGTGTGTGTGTGTGTGTGTGTGTGTGTGTGTGTGTGTGTGTTGTTTACTTGTAGTGGCATGCAGATGTAAAACCAAACGAAAGCTACCAAATATAGCCCAACTTTGTACTTTTAGTTGATTGTACGCATAAGACGGATAAGGTAACAGAAGTCGACAGTTGTATGTGTATGTTTGATTATACAGACTCTGATCGATCCACGTGGTACGAATACCTATACAAACTCGTCGATTCACATGGTACGCGTGTGTTGGAAAGGTATACAACCACTTGTGTCGTCGCATACAGGCAAATAAATAAAAACACGGTTGTCTATAACTAGCAATTCATGTATAACATCACAACACATCGAAGAGATTCTGTTCAGTGTGAAAGCAGTCGGGTTTGGTACAAATTTCTAGAGAAACTAGCTTTGCGAATAATTATATGCGAGTGTATTTGCTTCTATGATTATAATGATCTATAGAAACATTTGAATTCCCATAAATAGTTTGAATTGAAGGTAAATTTACAATTCAAAATTATTCTCTACATTCGTAAAGCAAAACAAACGTACTATGTGAGAGTTCAATTGTTTAAACGATTGTAATTGCTAACCACATCAAATTTTTACATGTGATGTGCGCCAGTACTGCTCTTGGCGAAGAATTTTGTTCAATCTCTCTTCAAGAGAGTACCGATGTCAGCAATAGTGTTGACATAAAAGCTAGTCGTCTAGACCAAACAGATTTTTATATCCACGCATGGGAAGGGAATTGGAACTGTCTTCGATGATATTTCGTTGTGCCGAGAGGCAGTAAATAGTCTCGACATAAACAGACACTACGAGAGTAAAACCAGTTTTGGACAAAGGAAAATTCGAGATAAAAGAGGAGCATGATGTTTTTAAGAGTATAGCACAACACCGGCCGCTACTGAAAACAAGGAAAGCGGTGCGTAGATTAAAGCTTAAAGTGAGAATCCATAGTACAGGAACTAAGAGCAGTGCAATACACTTTTTGGTTTGTTTGTTTTGTGCATTGCAAATACATGGTCTACTGGAATGCTCCACAGAATATTGCAAAGTAAAATAAGACATAAATACGTGACTGTTTGTGGACGCGTGCGTGTCCCAGATCACCGGAGGTTCAGTTTTTCATTTGTTGCGTGTTGATGGCCTGTGGGTATCCACAACACTTCGCGCAAGCGACGATAGGATAGAAGCCCATTATTTTACACCGCACCTCAATAGGCGACAGTATGGGTGTGATGAATGTCGAGGCAATGCAACAATGATTGGATATGTGAAATCTCACCTCAATAGGTAACGACACAAAGATTGGAGGTGTGCTTCAAAACGCAGTTCTATTGTAAATGTCTCAAGACGCTGTTCTACTCTACGTTTATTACTGCAAAGAACTGAGTTTTTGCTCTGGTGAATTCTGTCCATAGAAGCATATCTCTGGTCTTCTCTAGCACTGCGCTCTTCTATCGCAGTGAGTTCTATTCAGCTTGCTGTCGTCTATAGTTGCGCGCAACTATATCTACCTACAGAGCTGTATTCTCTATACCTTATCACCGTCTATAGTGCTATGCTACGCCTTGCGTATAGCGCCAACTTCTCTTGAGCGTACCGATCATGGCTAGCACTACGTTCCTCTCCAGCAAACTGTTTTGTCAATAACACCCAAGCTCCTCCAGAGCAACGTTCTTCTCAAGCACTGCGTTCCATCTCTAGCGCTAATTCAATTACAAAGACTGCCCATGTGTTTTACACCCATGCACTACGTTCCTCTCCAGCACTGTTTTGTCAATAACACTCAAAGCAACGTCCTTCTCAAGCACTGGGTTCCGTCTCTAGACTTTAACTGCACCTGCATGAACAGTAATGACACATACTCCTAGTCTCGCTTTCAAGTCCGTTTCCCAACATCTTTGCAACAACTTCTGCCTCCTCTAATGACATGAGACTGCCCACGTGTTTTGCGCGTAAGCAAAAGTGACACGTGTAATGACTCCGGATTCTATAACTTATCAAAAACTATGCGCAGATTGTGAGCTACACACATGCGATCGAAGCAGCACAAGTATCCTTACCATTCAAGTCTATATACAAGTTCGGCTTTCTACCCATATCTCCATAGTCAATTCTGTAGACTTCTACTAGCACACTGCACAACTTACACGTGCCACCGTTTGCCCCAAACCTGTGCACTGAAACTTAAAAAGAGTACATAACTATTGTTGTCTGTACACAGACAAACTCGGACATTCCTGATTGCGTACACTTAAACACGAATACGAATATGCACTAGGTACACATTCAAAAGCTTTCAATCAGTGCTAAAAAGTGGACAAACCACGCCATAATGAGATCCATTATAAAGATTAGCAGCTCTCCGCATTTAGGCTCCCGTTGCATAAAGTCACTTCTTTCGCTGCCTGCCTCCACAAGTCTCTTATATTCACCGCCGTCTGCTTCTTACACATCAACTCTCAATATTTTGAATAGAACTACAATGCAAAAAAATCCCGAAGCAGGTACAAGTGCGAGTCTGGTTGATAAGATTTTCTGCCCCCACTGTCATCGAACAGCATGCGAGGGCAAATGTTTAGATGTTCATGGTCTGCAAAGTGACAAATTATATTATAACTTGTTAAAGACAAACGACATAAAAACTGTGATTAAAGATACTGGTGGCGGGGATGGGAGGTATATTGGTTTGGCACTAAAGCTATTGCTTCGTATATTTTGTGCGAACATCGACAAACGCGATAGCTTTGTTGGAACTTTGGAGAGGCTGTGTTACACGAAGAACATAAGCCATTCGCTACACAACGAGCATCATGTGCTCATGTCTTCCGTAAAAGCTATCCTTGGGTGTGGTAATGAGGGTTTGGGTTGGTTAAGCAGAGAATTAGTGGAGGGCGTGTACGGGAGAATCAGATTAAATTCATTCGGCTTTGACCTTTATGCTCCTGATGGTTCTCGACACAGACTCTCAGCTTTGTATGACACGGCATCTTACTTTAATCACTCGTGCACTCCTAATGCTGAAGTGAGGAGCGATGGAGGTTGTATTGAAATTGTTACTAACACTCCCGTTGAGAAAGGAGAGGAAATCTATTTGTGCTATGATTACGAGAACGAAGGCATGGACGTAGCGGAGAGAAAGAGGAAGCTATGGATGAATTATGGATTCGAGTGCAACTGTAGACTATGTAGAGATGTGGATATTAACAGAAATGTTCAGGGTGTCGAGTTTGACGAACAACAACGAAAGAAGTAGTAAAACCTTGTAGTTTGTTTTATATCAGGAATTCGGAAATCGTTGGGAGTTAAGCCACTGTGAGATCTCTTCTGGGTAAGCACCTTATCGCTTCTTACTCGCACATTGTAAATAAAACGTTTAATTCTGTACAGTTGCGGGATGCAAATAATTGCAGTATCTGCATCTGAGGTAACATATGTCACACTAAGAAGCACGCGTATACCTTTCTGTAATGTTTTCGCACTATGTTGGTAGTAATACAAAAGATAGTTGTACAGGCAAATAAAGTTGAATAGGCTAAGGGCACCATGTCCCATACCAGAGTAGCAACATTCACAAGAGCACAGAAATATCCACGTCACATGCTCAAATGCACTGTTAAAAAAAGGCAATCTTCATCCTTCTATCCGAATCGTCACACTTCGCTTGTCGCATAGCCGAGGCATAAGGAAGGATCGATGTAGATTGCGGCATGCGCTAGTTCAACTACTATTTATAATCATGTTTCTTTGCTGATTTTGGAAGGGTTTAAAATGCCATGTTTGCGCTCCCATCATTGAGGAACTATAGTAAATAAGATGACGGTCGGATACTCTAAATGTTTGATATTTGCTGATTTATAATGATTAGTTGCTGCTCCGTTGCCTGTTGACATCCACATCGCTTGCCATCGACATCAGACGAAGGAATGCAAGCAATTAATCAGTGTACGAGGTGCCGCTCCGCCAAACTTACTTTCAAACAGCACTCTATCTACCACGTGCTTTTCTTCTATTAAACAAGCGGTGTTCTCCATTTACACACTACCTGCCTTTAAAGACCAAATCGATTCTTCCTACCCCTTGCATCATTGGTTTGTTGGTGTTGAAGATCTTCCAATCTCTGTCGCGCATCGTCCATTTGATCCGTCACGTGCATGAGCCTTGAGTTGAGATCTGTATACTCACATGCATACATTTAGTGAAGTTTGTGTGTGAGCGTTGGGCTATTCTCTATAAATAGTACACGTAAATCTCATAGATGAACCATTTTAAGTTAGTACAAAGGTACACTGTAAGAGTATACATCAGCAAACTTACCCGCATTGTTTGAAACGTGCGCAAAGACTTCTTTTTCCAGTGCCATCATACGATCACGGCCACGCTGTAACTCTTTCGCCTGTGAGATGATACAGAAGAAAGAAAATAGAACGGTAAGTGCAAATTCACAACAGGAATGTTATGAGTACATATATAAGACAAGATAGTTTCATATATAAGACAAGATAGTTTAAGATAGTTTCATATATAAGACAAGATAGTTTCACATGCACAATTCCTCTTCGGCGACACTGAGAATCTCTGCACTTACATTAACCTCCATACTCCTGTTGTTTGGTATCCACATTCAGCACACAGACAGCCACCAGATACGCCTACAATATACATACACTTATGCATATGTACATATACGTATACGAATAAAACACACACCATTTTCGTTTTGGTGGACCTGAGATTTTCTCTCTCAGCACTAATCCTGTCGATCTCTTTTTGTTTGATATCCAGCGCCTCAGTACGCAGACGACGAAGCTCGGCTAACTCCTTATCTTTGAGCCTGATTACGTCCGCTTTTTCATTTTCCTTCTGTTCATTGATACCACGCAATGTGAGTGTGAGGTCAGATATCTGACTATCTCTCTGCTTGCGTGTGTCGTCCAACTCGGCCTTATGCGCTAGTATGACGGCCTCCAAACGGGATGCAGTGTCTTGGTGTTCATGCTTAACAGCGTTATATTTTTCTTCCAGTCTGGATATCGTATACACATTCTCAGCATCACGTTTCTTTATCTCACTCAGTTCTTCCTGCGCTTTCTCGAACCCTCTATTTACTTTAACAAACTCTTCACTCATATCCGTCTCGGACATGGACGCCGTCTTTAGCTGTTCACACGCAGACGTGAGTTGGCTGATACGGTCAGTGGCCTGATCAATATCTCGTGCTTGCTGTTGATTTTTATCTTCTAGCGATCTAAGCTTCGCCATAAGTCTATCCAATTCCAGTTTCCTTTGCTCGGACATGCCCACACACGCATCTTTTTCTTCAGTTACCTCAAATATTTGCTTTTGTAGTGTTCCTACGACTTTCTGCTTCTCTTCCAATTGTGACTCAAGCGCCCCCTTCTCCGTCATTGCAATCGTTAGCTTCATCTCAAACTCATGTGCAAAACGTGTCGATTGTTCTAATCGTGCGTCAAGTGCGGCCACCTGTGCCAACGAGTCCTTGATTTGTTGCTCTGCACGTGTGACAGTGTGTGCATCAGACTCTACCCGCTCTTTCAACAATGACATTTCGTCATTCAACTCGTCCAATCTGCTTACAGCCTCTGTTTCCTTTTCGACCGCTAATTTGCAGTAAGAGGTTAGCTCTTTGTTTTCCTGCGCGAGCTTTGAATTTATGACACGCAGAGAGGCGATTTCTTCTGCAAGTAGGTCGTCTTGCTGGGAATTGCTACTTGAAGAAGAGTTTGCGATTTGCGCTGTGGAGTGAATAAGACGGGTCTCGAGTTCCGTGTTTTCTTTCTTGAGGTCTTCAATCTAAGAGCGTGGATGCGTGAAACCGGCACGAGGATGAAGTACAATGGACAGGAGCATACATGAACAGAATTCAAGGGTATGAGTATCCACATGCGAATCCAAAATTGCACGCGATTAATCTATCGAAAGCGTAACAACAAGCAGCCCAAATGATTGGCTTAAATACGACAAAATATTCAATAGCTCTGCTGAGATTCCTCACAAACATTCCACGCGTATATGTACAAACAACATATGCATTCTGCAACGGTACTGTACACTCAGTCTTGCATTGAGTTTATCATAACGACTCTACTATTGCACACATATATGACGGCAAGCAAATCACACCTTTGCATTTAGCTCAACTGTATGTCTGTTCAGGATAGCCCTACCACTGTCGAGCCGGTTTAGCTGATCTCGGTGGTCTTCTTTCATCATCTCCATCTCCCCATTCAGCTCGCTATACCTGTGCTTTAAACGTACATTCGCTCCCGCAACACTGCACATACAGACATGAATGTGGGTGTGACTATGAGTGTGAGTTGGCAAGCATATTTGTGATGCAGAATTGCACTCCATACCTTTTTTTCCAAACAAATGTAGAATAGAGGTACAACTATGTCTGACACAAACGTATACTCATCATGTGCGCAGATATCAGGTTTCACACGTAGGCTGTTATACACACTTCCAGTCATCTAAATATAAGATAGTACGAGCAAAAAATTACACTACACATAGATGAAGACTGTAATTCTTTTCTCCATTCATTCGTCATATTTCCGTCTCGATATATACCAGTGTAGTACATATGAATATACCCCATTCACAAAAACATAATCGTAAAAAACAGTCCTAATATCTCATACATTTGCATTTCTGCTTTCACGACTGCATTCTCATGAAGGTGGATAGCTCTTTGAAGTATGTCTCGATTTAGGTGAACAATACGACTCTGATCCATATACTCTACAAACACCTGCCGTGATCTTTCTCCCTTTACATGCGTATACCTGTTCCGACGTAATATAATCAAACGCCGATACAAAATAAGAGGATTTTCGGTCAGATTTCAGTGTGTAGATGTATACATGCATATGTGTGTAGATGTATCCATGCTTATGTGCGTATATGTCGTGTATGTGTGCAAGTGCATAGAACGCGTATTTGCGCGGGTAATGTGTACATATGTGAGTACATTGGCATATACGATGAGATTTTACTTATTTTGTGCGAGTATAAACATTCGAACTGATATACGTGCGCGTATGAACAATTGTACGAGTATGTGGGTAAAGGTGGGCAGTACTGGCACGTGTGTACACAGACGTGTACGGGTGGGAATACATATGCGCCAGCTAGCGTTTGCTTTGTCATTTTATTAATAAGATGAAGAACATACTCGTTTAACTTTGCGAGAATAATGTTCTCATTCTCAAGCTGCCAGTGGAAATCACTAATGCGTTCTTGAAGCAGCGAGATAGACTGTTGCGGAGTCAAACCGTTGAGTCTTTCAACTGGAAGCTGTGCAGATTAAAGCAGTTGGGCAATTAAGTTAAGATCGAAATGATACTCAAACTGTGATTCATCATAATATAGAAACCACTAAACGCTGAATAAAACACTACTATTATGATGAAGTATGTATGATTATATAAGTTATATGTGATTTTCCTACTAGTATATGTACTTTGTGTTTGTACTATACATGTTATTCAATAGACGTTGGCTGTGTGAATGGGAAATATAGTGCAATGCGTACAATTGAGCTTCTGCGTGTATGGGTGCGTTCGTATATATGTACGTGTATGGATGCATGTATGTGTCTGGCTTATTGGTAGGCACATCAAAAATATCTTAAAATCCTACTTTGCATTCCTTTGCATCAACAGTCGGGAGAATCTCTTTATCAGCAAGGGTGGAGCTAGTGGACTTGAAATCCATGGGGTTTGGCTCATCCAAATCAACAGGAACTGGGCGCGCGGGTGGACTACTAAATCCTGAATCAGTATGTGACGTACTGGGTGTGTCTGCTTGGTCGCCTACATGCTGTGGGACTTCGTTGTTCGACGTAACCACGGACGCATGGACGGGAACACGATTATTATCCTTTGCATCTAAAATCTGCTCTCCTTTTCCGTCTACCGTTCCCAATTTGTCCTTGTATTTATCTGTCTTACTAAATCCTCTGCGAAGAGCCTTCATGATTAGTGATGTGTAGCTGCCACTTGTGAATGCAAGTACACGTAATGTACACTTTGTAATACTTTATGTTTAATGAACTGTTACGATTCTTAACGCTGTTTACGCGTTAGCAATACGCGAGCACGTCGGAGACATGGTACAATTCGATCCCTATATGCCGAGTGCTGCGCATGTACTTATAAGGAAGGGGTTCGGTTTGTGTGCGCGTGTATATATGTTTGTATGTGTGAGAGTGTGTGTGTATGTGTGTGTGTATGTGTATGTGTGTGTACGTGTATGTGTATGTATATATATGTGTGTGTGTATGTATATGTTTATGCTTGTGTGTGTGTGTGAGTGTGTGTATCTGATGCAAAGTGGCTTGCGTCATATATACATTGTGCGAGGTCGGTCACACACACCGCACACACACACACATCTATATATATATACAAGAGGCTTTGGTGAGGAAATGGGTGGGGAGAGGGCATGTGCAGTATTAACCGGCCCACAGCAATGCAACGCGATGAGAGCGCATATCATTCTTATCTGTGTTCTATTTATATATCTCTCCCTTCACCAACTAACAATACTTGTCGCTCAGCCTGTTTGTGGTTGGACGGACGTACGTAATAAACCAACCGATACTACTTATCTATTTATAGAGTATAATTTATAGAATCTATTTATAGAACTGTTGGAAGCGGGGTGGTTTGTGTGCTTTATGGCTTTTGGTAGTGCCTGTGATCGGAACACTTAACTTCAAAAGTGTATTTACTGATGGGAAATGCATCTGGCGATGTTGTGGTGGTGTAGTGGTGTAGTGGTGTAGTGGTGTAGTGGTGTAGTGGTGTAGTGGTGTAGTGGTGTAGTGATATGATAGTGTAGTGGTGTGGTGGTGATGGACGGGTGCTGCAGAAGGTGGTGCTTTAGTGCACGGTATACTGGTGGGCGGTCGTGTGGCAGGATGTGCGTGGGTGGAATCAGCGGTGCATTGGTAGACGGCGTTGTAGAAATGAATGTCGATGTGATGTCTATATAAATATAGTGAACGTATTCAAGTCTCATAAATTTTTGTCGCACACACTGCATGAAGAACACACCGGCCGCAATAGCGGATAATGAATTCTCTTTGAAAACATTCTCCTTCTCTGTACTAGTGTATGATTCACAGAACGTGATCATAAAGTCTTATTATGGCAGAGGGAAAGATAGTCGAGGGTGCGTCGTTGCGCACGCGATGGTGTGGTATGTAAAAGACGATGCGATGATAAGCTTGTTCTATTTATAGAGTTTTTTTTTGATAATAGTTGGAACTAAATATAAAAACCGAAGAAAAAAACCGAAACTGAATTTTGGCGGGAAGGGCGTTGGGCCTATGCCCTGAAGTGTATATACACACACACACACACACACACGCACACACACACACACGCACACACACGCACACACACACACACGCACACACACGCACACACCCACACACACATATATATATATACTACGTCAAACGAATTTCCACGGATACATACTCCCCGCGTTTCATTCCTTCAAGTTATAACTCGGTGCAACGTCACGCTAACGATCCGTAAAAATGAACGAGATTGAAGAATGTCACGAGGTTCTTCATCAGGTGAACACTCTCTTTCAGAACCGAGAAGAAGACCTAAACAAACTTTCCAACCTCTCCAATTCGCTAAAAGAGATTGAAGATCTTAGGGCACAGCAGGTGTCGAAGTTGGCTGAGAAAGTGAGAGGTATGTCATATATTGCAAGATATCCATTTATCACGAGATCTATCTACCTAATGCGAAAAATTAAAGTATTGGTTGGCAGTAAATCTGTACGGTACATTCTTCTTTAGGTCATCTTACTTGATTTACTGTCTGCAGAACTGTTTCTCGTCAACACCATGAAGAACTTACAAACCAAGACATATCATGAACACAAACAAAATATGAATTGCTATCCACTTATTCCAATGCATAATATAATTACTTGCAGAATTTGATGAGCAAAAACGTAGGGCTGAACAGAAACTGGTACACATTCCCAGTGACATGGATTTTCAGGAGCTAATGGAAGGCATGGAAGAAGACAAATTCTCCATTGCTAAGAATATAAACAGTTTAGAATCAACATGTCAGAACCTGCAAAGGGTGCACACCAATATACAATCGCAACTACAACTACTACAGGTATATATAGCGGCAATATATAGTTTTCACTTAAAAGGAAGTGTCAGAATATACATTACGCTAATGCGAGAGGGATTTCAAAATGATGGAACACATTTACAAAGTGGGTACATGAACATACAAACAATCACGTACGGGAGCATGCTGTTACATATTCGGGCACGTAAGAGTACATAAGAGACAGCATGAATTGCAACATCCATAGACACGTGCATATACTTACTCTTTCGTACTATGTGCAGGACGTGACAGATGTGGTGGTAGGAATCTCAAATATGAAGTTGGATATGGCACGTGCTATTCCGGGATCATCTGCGGAGCTGTCTACTGATATTATCGGGCGAAGACCTGAAGTAGTGCAGAAGGTATATGCTTATGTTTGAGTGTAAGATTTGTTAGTATCTTTGCATGTTTACGAATTTATAAGAGCTTCACATACATACATACATGCATGGATACATACATACACACACATATAAATATATATATACGAGTGGTGAAACACCCTTGGCATATAAAATGTGACAGGATGGTATGCCACCTAATGTAATTCTAAAAACAATGTTCTAAAGGTGCCATTTATGTAAAGATGTTTTGTGCTACTTTTTTTTTGTTGAGTGTGTATACACAGAAAGAAGATTCTGTGCAAGATATGTGCTGAGTCTTTATATTCAATGTCTGTAGTTACGGACAAGATATGCGTTACACTCATAAGTAATGCACGTGTTAAAAGGTTGCACGAGTGTATGCATATTTTCTGTACGAGCCCTATAACAAACGCTCAAAACACCGAAGAATGTTTGTACCTAGAAACACATGATACAAATACTTGGCTAAAGTATATATTTATTGTAACAATATGAGCAAGTCACATATATGCGATAGACGTTGAAATATTTATAAACATCGTTGGTCTAGGTTTCTGCTCTTGGACAAATCATACAGGAACTTGAAGCGAATCCTAGTTTGGTATCATCCAGCCCTTTGCGAGAAACCCTGGAATCGCTAAAAAATCCAAACAAACTTAGACACGAAATTGATGACCTCAAACATCGTCATGAATATAGGTATTGTTGAGATTTGTCATTTCTTTACAAGTGTGGATTCCCGCTGTCTGACGAACTCTTCTTAGTAGCATTTTTGTGTCTAAGTCATACCTAGAGTGTTTTCTTTTGAATACGAAAAGTATGTTTAATATCATGTATCTACACTCGAACTCGGGCGCGTGCACGCACTGATAATGATACGTTCTCTACTTAATCAAATTTCCTACTTAATCAAACTTCCTTTGTCTCTCATCCAAACACACAGTTCAATTTGTCAGCTTCTGTCGCTCGTCGCAAAGGTAGAATGGGCTACCTGGGAAACAGAAGGAAATGCAGTTGAGGGTACAATATCAGCGGGTCATCGTTATAAGGATAGGTACGCGATTCAAAACATGCGAATAATCGTAAAACGCAACTCGAGAGTATGCACATTTATATGAAATTTTTGAGCCAAAATTTCTACTTTGTTGGAATTGTGCAAGAATACGCATGCTGCTTTGCTTAACCGAATTCTATTTTCATCCTCTGTCACCCACACGTATGATTATAGCCACACATTTAGATATGACGCCGATAAGTACAGCAAAGTGTTTATTGCAAATCACATGTGGGACGTTGTCGACAGCATGGAGGATAAGCGAACACCCGTTCCACGGAAATCATGAAAACATCAATTGACAACGCCTTTTAATAACACCAGAATTTTGAACCAAAATTTCTACTTCGTTAGAATTGTGCAAGAATACACATGCTGCTTTGCTTGGCTGAATTCTATTTCATCCTCTTGTCACCCACATGTATGATTATAGTCACAAATTTAGATATGACGCCGATAAGTACAGCAAAGTGTTTATTGCAAATCACATGTGCGACGTTGTCGACAGCATGGAGGATATGCGAGCATCTGTTCCACGGAAATCATGAAAACATCCATTGACAACGCCTTTTAAAAACACCAGAATCTAATTTAAAATAATTAAACAAACGTACATGACGTTCGTCACGAGACTATAAGGAACATCGTCCATGAAGTAAAGATCCGTGATTCGGGATAAGAGAACAAGATGGGTCTAATCTCCATACTTGTCTGTAAATAATAATTTCATGAAAATTTATTGAAGAGAGTGAACGGCCAGAGCTCCGTGCAGTCCAAAGCACGCCTGTTCAGGAGTATTGTACTTTTGCCTCTTCGATTACAAAATTCGTCGCCCTTGCCCGTACTTGCCCAAGAACTGTGCGTTCGTCTTTAGTTTGATGACAGTGTTAGTAGAATGTAGGAAGCGTACGTTTCCACGTAGTGTCTTCGTCCTGTAGAACTGCACACAGATGGGAGAGTATGGTAGATGATAGAATCCAGGTGTATATTGATCGATACACTCTGATATACGTCAATAGATATCCTTGAGTACATCAACGGATACCGTGATAATTAGGATAGATGGATGACAAGTATTGCGCTAGAATTAATTTACTCTGAACAGCGTAGGGCGGCGAATAATTACTATATTTAGTATACAAGAAATGGGTCACAACAATAACTCGGTTTCAGCTGTGAACGAAGTAAGTGAGTGAGTACATTTAATTCATGTTGTAAGTACCTGTAGATACGAGTTAATACCCAAGCTTACTTATGTAGAGAGTGAGTGGTTACGCAGATCAGAATGGTATTCAGATAAGAACAACGCATATATTTGTAGAGGGCGACTCATATCAATCGACCGCACTGTGTGTATGTGAGCTTACATAGTCTGTAGCTCCAAGCATCAAGTCAACATCACCGCAATCATGTCTAATCCACCTATGCCATCATCCCCATCCCCGGTGCTGCTGAAATCTCCAATGGTAACAATTATTGTATATGCCTCTGTACGTGTGTACATCACTATTCGGAAACAGTCAGTGTGTGTCCAATATAAATTCATCTGCACGTGCTCCTGTCTGCATATACTGTCAACTTTGTTTCGAAAGCAGGGCGATATACACGTCCCTTGTTCAAGAATAGCACTATACTTTCAATACGTCAGTCTCTTTGGGTGTGGTTTATAACATAACTCAATATCCGTAGCATAGCATGACATTCACACTCAAGACGTCTATGCCACAGAAAACATTGGCGCCTATAAAATCACACCCCTACTAATGCGTCCACATGCCGTTGCTACTATACTACTCTATATCTACAATGTCTGTTCTTACCGAGTAGATTTTGAGTTAGAATATAGTGCATTGGTGAGAAGCGTGCTTAAATATTCTTATTTGCAAGGTCTATTTCCTGAACAGTACATCTGCGCATCCGTATTCTATATTTGCACCAGCATATATACATTTACTCAAATTTTAGTCGGTTTAGACATTAGCGCGCAGGGTTCATGCTGATGTTAGTGATGATGTAGTATCTATATGAAATTATATACTTAGGTATGATTTGTGTGTAGTGTGTGTTCGACCTGTATCTGGGATGTGAATGAAGGATAATTACTCGTGCTTTGTTGGTTTTCCTGGAATGGTGTTCATCTACTATGCTAACAATTGCGTTCCACGCCACAGCAAACTTGCTGTTGATTTAAATGAAGACACATATGTGTGTTGTCATATATACCGTCAGTGTGTTGTGCTTATGAATGAGGAACAATGTTCACTCCGTTATATGTTTTCGTGAGTAGCAGTGCATAGACATTGCAGTTGACAACAATCCTCGTGAATACTTATGAAATATATATATGAATATGTCTAATGCTTTGTGATTATATTTATTTGATGAAACCGGTTAGGAATATTACACTTGTTGCCTTGTCCGGCTCCTTCACCATGTTTGTACTGTTCTGGTCGTAGTATAGTACTTACAGGTACGCTTAAACACAAATACATATCGCATATTCGTACCGGATAAGAGGAAGTGTGCATTATACATATATATTATTTATATATATCGGAACATGAGTCCATGCACTGTTGCGCACTTGTGAGATCATCCGCTATAATAATGATGATAATGATAATGATAATAACCAATCGTATTGTGGCCTCTCTTAGGAATATGCTGGACAGTCAGGTGTAATAGAGCTTACATCGTCGCATCAAATTATCCTTACATTTAAAAAAAAAGGTATCGCATTATGTTTTCTAAAATTAAGTTGTGAGTATATGTATTATGCTTTCAGTTGAACTGTATGTGTACATGGTAGAATTTATTACCACGACAGTATTTTTCATGTTGTTTTCCTATATACGTCAAAGATTGTTAAGCGAAGAACATAGGTGTGTATTTAATATTTTACTCAGTTTAGAACTGCCGTTGCCCAATACTACAAGCAACACGCAAAACTGTTTTACTCACTTTACAGGTGCATATTATATATTATTACGTAAGTATGTGTAAAGTGCATAAACTCCATGTTTCTGTGGATTAAAATCAGGTTTTATGTGCTAGAGAGAAAATTTCCTGTGGACCTTGAAATTGTGTTTGTATATATTTAACAAATAACTTTTTTTTCTACATGTTAGAGCTCATCTTCCCAATTAGCGACGTCATAACATTAGAAGAGAAGTCAACCCGAGAAAGGAGGTAATATGATTCAAATAATAATGACTTATATGCAGCACACATACACGCACTCACATTTTCTTGCACTAGCATTTCTGCACATGCATGCTCATGGATTCAAGGAAACATACTAATGCACACAAGCACACACGAATCACGAGCCCGCATTCATTGTGCATGTGTACACACACTTAGCCAGACACAAACGCGCAGAGCACATTATACCACTCAAGAGATGCACTACATTATATGGATATAATGTACAACACGTTGCCTATTAACTACCTTCTTCTCAAATATATAATAGACTGGCAGGGACTGAGGGCACAGATGTTAAATCGTCGGTTTCGCATGAACAGACCCAGACCTGCGCGGATGATGCCAATAACTCACTGGTATAGTAGCGGGCGTGTATTAGTTCCTGTGATTATGCGTGTGAGAGGTTTTGTTGGTGTGTACCCTCGCATGTTTAGTGTAAGTGTGGTCCTAGACAGTGGTATGAGCGGAGATTTGTGTTGCAGGTGTGCTTGTGGTTTTACAGATTTCAATTGGAGTTGCACTGCTAGCGGTTGTTGACAAACATTGCCTAATCGATGTATACACCAAACCAATTCGGTTTGTTTTTCACAAATTCCTTCTCTGTCGCCTTTCACTAAGGATGTTGGATTTGTTCCATACAAGAAGAGGAGAGGGATGAAGATGTCAAGGACTACCAGCTATGATGTATGTAACCGTATTGGTACTTTACGTGTATGTATACACGTTCGCACATGTATTTATCATACTTATTCTGCGAACGGCAAACACAATGCATATGTTTATGTGGGCTATTCAATGTTCCTTGATTTACAGCATGGTCATGTGCGTATGTATAAACTAAATATATACGTCAAACTGAAGTTACGTTGCTTAATCTATTGAACTATAGCGCATGTATATATGTTTGGGCGAGCAACAGGCACTTAAAATGCCTGGTATGCTGAAAGGGGAAGAAACCATTTGTCAATCATTTGCGTTATCAACTATCGTTTGCGCAAATATGGTATGTATATATTTACGCGCGAACAAATGTTCAATGCAGCAATGTTAAATTGGGACGCACTGGTTTATTTTTGCAGAGTGGCCTCTCCAAACAGTACATGAAAGAAGAATACAAACGCCAGCGTGAGGTAAGTGACCTGGTTGGTCTATTTAAGTGTTAATTTGTAAATCATACTGACGCACACATATATATATATATGTCCAAGTACATACCGCGCACACGCACACACACGCAAACGCACACGCACACGCACACGCACTGGTTGGTCTTTTTAAGTGTTAATTTGTAGATCATACTGACACACATTTGTATATATGTGTGTATAAGTACATACCGCGCCGCACACGCACACGCACACGCACACGCACACACACACACACACACACACACACACACACACACACACACACACAATATACCTATCTGGACATATATAACAACAGCTGGGCAAGAGAGTATCAACCGCTACAATTAGTGCAGACTCAAGTGAAGAGCACGAAAGCAAAAATGTTGTTCTCAAAGACGGCCCTTTTCTAGACGACACACATGTTGGTGATACTCTTTTATATCTGCATGTATTTCAAAGGTAAGTGAGAAATGTGTTCGTGTGTACTTCTGCGTTGTGTAAATATTTTGTGCGCAAGTTTTAAGTAGATCATATGTATGAGATGGGATTAGATCGCCCGCGAACAATATAAGATCACAAAGTACTCAGGAATATTGAGGGATGCAGTTTCATTGCTTTTTCTTTTACCACATACGAATATTCACAACCGTATCTATGCATTCTAGCCTACTGTTCATCGCATTCAATATATGTATATAATGTGTGTATGAGCACACATATGTACAAACATGATTTGCCTGCCTGAAAACATAGCGCGACAGAAAATAAATGTGTACGTAAAAAGAAAGAGTATAAGTTACTCGTCACAAAGAAAATGGCGTCCCTGTGGTCATCAACAATTCAAAACTTAATACAGCAAGGTACGAACGTAAACACGAATATTGAGTACGTATCGCATATATTTGTACAAACAGCTACTATATATACAATCATCATTGCCTCATAACTCGCATAAGCATTTATCAACACGCGTACGTACGCACTCATTCATATGTAGTACATAAATGTATGTGCAGATATACAAATGTGAATTGTAGATGTACAAATAGTTAGACGTGTATGCGGGCATGCATACTGGGGATGTATATATTTACACAAATATTGGAAAAACACTAGCAAATGATACGTATCTACCACCGCTGTGAATGTTGGTATATTTTGGGCGTGTCCCATTGTAGTCCCTTTTATTGCTGATATTAGTTCTCCAGTGGATGGGGCGGAGACGCAAAGAGATGCATGGTCGTTTCGCTCTGTACTTTTGGACAAGACAACGAACAAATAGCCACACCAATAGTCACGCACACGTACATATAAATATGCTTACGTTTAACCACACATATAAATGTACCACACAGATAAGAATAGGCCAAAGCATTTGTTGTGCTTTGTAAACCCTCACGGTGGGAGAAAGAAAGCCAAGGCTATATATACTTACATCGTTGCTCCGTTATTAAAGCTGGCAAACGTAGCGTCGGTGGTTGTCGGTATGCATAAAATATATGAACTTTTATGATGTGTGCAATATTTATGTTCGTGTGTTTGATATTTCTTATGGGTATGCGCTTACGTGTGTACATTGATGACATGCACACGTGTATATGTAGTACGATTGTTTACTCTGAGGCAGTATATATATAACTGCAACATATGAATGTTTTGTGGAGGATCTCGCTTGGCTTTAACATATCATGTGTACTTTCTTCTAATATGTTCAGGGTAATTAAAGTCATGTATGCAAGTGTTGTATATGTCTGTGCTTGTTTGTGTGTATATGTCGGTGTATTGGTCTACGTACTTTAGTAAAATGTGTGTTTTGTCCATATTCATGTATGTATGCACATGCATGCATCCGTTATAATTATGAAATGGCAAAAGAATGTCATCGCTGTCTTCACTTAAACAAGGGTCATAAACCGAGCCGTTGGATTACATACACGTACGTCTATATATGTATGTTGGCACGTGTATGTCTATATATGTATGTTGGCAATGTATTTTCTTACATACATCATATACTCACAAAATGTAGGTGGGTGTATAACGTACAATATTGCATGATATACATGCTGCACACTTTTGCGTATATGTGAGTCGACAAGTAATTGTTGGTTTGCACATCCCATATACACTAATGTTCAACCTCCCTGATACTCTCATTCCTACACACCTGCACTTGCAAACATATAAAACTCTTTATATAGAAACCGAACGAGAATTACACTGCACTGAGTTGTGTAGAGGCACAGACTTGACACCATTCAACGGAGTATTAGCTGTGGGAGGTGATGGTTTATTTAACGAAGTACTTAATGGGATTTTTCGCAATAAGACTGCTAAGCATATACGGGTAGGACCAATTCCAGCTGGTATGAATGTGATTTTTTTTGTTGGGTGGTTTCGTTTCTTTATGAACGTATGCATGTGTTTACACTCGTAAGTTCAATGTGTATATCATCAACGTATGTAAACACAAATTGTAATTCATCATTCATACATGTGTCTTGTCTGTATCTGAACTACCTGCATCTGAACTCACTAACAATTTATGCACTCGCTTGCGCATAAATAATTTCATTCGTATACTCAGGGTCAACCAACACAATCGTATATAGCGTGACAGGATGTGAAGACGTTGTGACATCAGTTTATCACGTTCTCGTGGGTAGTAATATGTCATTGGACTGCGCAAGTGTGAGCAATGGCGATGGAATAACACGACTTGCCGTGAGTATGCTGTCTTATGGTTTCTACGGAGATGTTATGAAAGATTCAGGTATGTCTTACACCTACGTACCATACCATGTACACACTTGCTTTGATTGTAGGGCTATTTACATCGGACGAGTTCTGCAGAGATTTTGTGAAGATTCTTGTTAAAAGATTCAGACATACACAAACAAGTTGAGTAAGTACCAAGCATATCTGCCGTGAAGTATACAGAAAGATACAACTACACTATTTTCTTAAAACATAAATTCATATAGAGAATTACCGATGGATGGGCCCTGTACGCTATGATTATTCGGGGTTTAAACAGTATATTGCCCATCGCAATTATAAAGCAACTATTTTGGTATGTAATGAGTTAAATTATTACTTCACACTGTAGGTATATGCATGGAACGTGTGTGCATATGCATGTACGAGTACTTTCATGAACTACATGCACATACAAAGGTACACACAGGAAACAGATAAAGTTATTTCATTACATTGTACAAAATATTTACGTTTGATATACATGCAGTTCAAGGAGTCACAAGCTCTTGTGCAGGACACCCTGTGTGAAAACGGATGTGGTGTATGCTATGGAGATGCAGAAGAAACAACTCTACCAGATATAACCGAAGAAAATAAACTACTTGCAGAAGCTGGTAAGTTGAGCACATACATATATATATATGTAGTGTTTTACGTCAAATGTATATACATATGTATATGTGCGGTCCACGTGTTGTAGTAGGCTGGGAGTGCTTGTACACAAAGAAGAAGAGGTGTCTGTACGTACATGGCCAGATTTAAGATGCGTACGCGTTTACCCCAGTGTTCTGCGCTTTTTTTGCGTGTGTTTGTGTATGTGTATGCTTTTGCGTTTTTGCTCTTGGACACAATCAAGAGGTAGGATGAAAGTATAGTGCAATTACGCCCATTGCACCACTTATCAATAAACTAGCACAATAGAGTGATGCTTTCCAAATTCGTATGAAAAACTGTGAGTTTATAATGAATCATTTTGAAACGTCGTTCACAATTGTATGTGCTAGTTATTCCACTAGTGGCGGGCATTGATAAAGTGCGTTTTAGATTTGTAAATCAATGAAATCTACTATATTTTTGTTCCAATACTTGCCATTTCTTTTCGTGGATGTACACAGTGAAGGAGGCTGAGACGAAAGCAGTTGAAGTTGCATTTAAAAGCATCCGAGAGCTACAAAAGGAGGGTTGGACCAAAATCAGGTCAAATCTGATAGCAGTCAATGCAGCGGTTATGTCGTGCAAGGTAGTATATGCACTTAGCGATGTGTGTGTGTGTGTGTATTTGTACATCGCTGTGAGTAAGTCGGTTCCAGAGATGCAATATAGTGTGTATTACAATACACGTTAATTTCATGACTTCACATTCGTTAATTTCTGTGCCTTACTGGGCTGCACAAGTATTCGACTGACACACCGCAGCATATCTTAGTCATTCCCATATTTATTTGCTGTTGTGTTGTACGGTTACAGAATTCGAGAGCGCGAAGTGGAATGTCGAAGTTTGCGCATCTTAATGGTGTGTATTGTGCAACACATGCTCCCGCACGAACAACATATAGATAGATAGATGGAGGGAGGCAAGAGTGGTGTGAGGGATATGCATGGCTGTTGCTATATTATGTGTAGTTATGTGTTTTTCCTTGGTGTACAAATGTCGGCCCGTAGTCACTGACAATTAGACATCCCCAGATAAGAGTTGCACACAATGGACACATACCAATGTAAATTTACATCCTCATCCTCATCCATATCCCACTTACACTTTTTCACAGATTATTTGCACACTTGTGTCAACATATAAACGCATACTTGAACAAGTTCTCTAGATTTTTGCGTTTAGTTGGATTCGATACATACGATAAATTAGGTTATTTCTGCGTGTATTCTCATATATATTTGATTGTTCTCTTTAAAGATCATAACTTGGATCTCGTCCTGGTGAGGAAGTGCACATATCAACAGTATCTCCATCATCTTTTAAGTAAGTTCACATGTACTTTTTAACGCTACATATACGTACCCACATATGCAGACGAATGTATAGAACGAAAATCATGGCCCACATTAATCGCATATAGGTAATTATGGTTGCCTTCGTATTCCATACAATCATACATGTAGCATAATACTACTACACCACCTCGTGAAGGCACATATATCAATACCATATTCTACACAAGCATACTACGCGTGTGTTCACATACACGTGGTATGCATATACAATCACAAAAATACACACAATTACGTACATACTTGAAACGTGTTGTATCCTGAATGAAACTCGCATTGTAAACAGAACTGACGCATCCAAATAAAAATCACTTCGATTTTGACTTTGTGGATGTACGAAGAGTATCTGAGTTCATTCTTAGAAGTGAATCCAAAACAAGGTACGCATGTTCATCTGTTTAAATATAGTGTATGCATGTGTATGCCGTTGTTCTAGTTATCTGATTTCATATGAGATTTGTTATACATGGCTGACTGTGCATAAGTGAACATGTTTGAGGTATGTGCGATTTTATTGCTGAATCTAATTGCTTGTTCTTTCACTTGTCAGCTGTTGGAACGTCGACGGAGAGTTATTATACACGCCGGACATCCATGTGAAGGTATCTGCATGTGTTCGTGCGTGCGCATATGAGCACTGTATCACACGCATACTACACTTGTATGTCTGAATGTATGTATGTGTGCTCGAGTATTATTAGTCCATTGGGTTGTGTGCGACGCTCATATGCGCCTGTAAGTCCGTATTCGTTGTATGTACATAGTGGTTGCGATAATTCGAATATGACATGATTGATCACATATTGACTGACGGTGTCAACTGACGACAAGTGCTTGAAATCGCTCTCATGTGTTTTTATTTAATCTTTGTATTATGTGAGACAATAACTCGAACTTTTGGTTTGTGTAATGTCTTGTATCCTCTATATGATGTCTTCGTTGTTGTACTGGTCTAAGACCATCGTGCAATACTACGATATATATGTATGTACACGGAGTATACCAGGCCATGCGGTCACACACTCACCCACACCACACCCAGACGTACCGCGCACACTCATGGACATACGCGCGCGTTCGCAGGTGCACAGAAATCTCATTCGCTTATTTGCACGTCGTCCTGAGCCCGCAGACGAAAATACAAACGTAAGTAAGCTTCCGTTGAGAAGTTTCCAGCGTATAAACACTACATTCTCAACGCATATACCCACAACGAACCGAATTCGCTCACAAAACCTGTTTTGTGTGCTCAGATTTCGACGAACGAAGAAGCAAAGCCAATACTTGAGGGGAATCGTCCGAAAAGTATGGCACATGACAACTCAAACGGCACGCTGCAAGTTCTTATTGACCAACTATTGGCCATTGAAGATGAATTACATGAGGTATAATCATGCATGCAGTGCCACAGATACACGTATTTCTTCCCTTAATATCCAAGTGTGTATGTAGCTTATGGATGACCACCTAGCGGAAGTTCCCCGTTAACTGTTTATTGAAAAATTTGATGACGTGAAACAATGTTTGGTATAAATGTAAATGAACAGGCTACCAAAGCGAAGGAGACTGCGACCGCCGAGATTGCATGCCTAAAAGAAATGGTATCACAATTGACAGCTCGAGTTGCGGATTTGGAGAAATCTTTAGGATAAAAGAACATGCAGTATGAATCTGAAAGCGTTTCCGCTACACAGCATGTAGTATATGCATGTCCACGGATCTTTACAAGCAAATTATAGATGTACGAATTACACCACAACTATAGTTATGAAGCTTAACGTACAACATATGGTGTTATTATTACAACTAAGCCTATTAACTCCCCACGCGTGATTTTCTGACACATAGCCGGAAGTGCTTTATGGATGTGACCGTTCGACATGGAGCTGTATTCGTAGTGTTTGTATGGCTGATGTCGTTAGCACTTTCGTTTATGAGTTTATTGCCTATTTGGTATGGTCTTTGTCTATACAGATAATTAATCTCAAGTTGCTTGGCAACACTTCTACTTAACCGCAATTCGTATCGCTGCAACAATGTTCAATTTAGCCCATAAAAGTACTGAAGGAGTAGTAGATGAGTAATCACTGTGCAATAAGGCCATATCGCCACAGTATAATGCACCCCCTGGTAAACTGACGAACACAAACGTACACGTTCACCGTTTGTATTACATTAACTGCGTAGAAGGCTGGGTTGACCGACATATGAGCAAACAACGTTTTGTAAATGCAAATGGTATTGTGTATTCCTACGCCAGCAATTATTACACTCACAGGAAAACAGGCGATTATGTTTCAGTAATATAAGTTTACTGTTGTCGATAGTAGGCATAGTGCTAACAAAAATGGAATGGGACTCGAATTCATTGTGATTTTAATTAGTATGTCCGCTGAACCCTATGTTTTTATGTTAGTAGTGTAAATTGCCTGGTAGTTTGATTAATACTATAACATGAAAGCAGTAATTTGTTGATATATAATAAAAGAACCAAATATATGTCAATCATGGTTATAGAAATGAAATTGAGTCTGTGTGTACGGAAGTGTCGAAAAAGTGTAGATCTGTCCTTACCACGTATACGACGATGATAACATTGCATACATACATGTACTCTTGTGTACGTGATATGATAGTACCTAGCATGGCAATAGAGTTATTTATGGCAGAGAACATTTAGGCATGTAACAAAGAGTTTTTTGTCTGGCACGACGTTTATAGAACCACTCGTACACTCAACCCCCTTACTCTCCTTTCAGGGAATATTTGCCCTAACCGGCGAAGAAGACCATCCATACAATTTGTATGATTACTACAACCTCAAGCATTCGTGCATGCTCGGGACGCGTATATACACGCATAATTTATGTATCAACCACTCATATCATTTTATTGTGTATGTTTCTTGACGTCGCGTTGCATATGAACTGCATTATATTAGCATGGAAATCGTTTGGCTGTAAGCTATACCACTCTGAATTGTATCCAGATATAGAATGTGCTTTGAGAAGATCAAGCATGTGTGCGTTAAACATACGTACACCTACGAATAACCATTTACTCGAAGATATTCACGTGATATAAGATCAGCTTGGCGTACTGGCTCTGGTACCCTGAAGCGACCACACTCCAACACTACTCCAACCGCTGTGCGTAAACTTATGCCACTCCCAATAGAAACGAAAACAGGATTGACCACTTTAGATGTAGCGCAAACTCCCTGGTTTGTGGTTTGTGGATAAACAGGAGTGGCGGCTATTATATAAATGCTATGCACAACTTTAGTATATGTGGACATTCAAATACAGCTTCGATATCTTGTATATCCTCGTATTGGCATGCGTGTGTACGAAAGCGAATCAACACTCATTTGTAGATACGGATATTCATCGGCTCATTCACTTGTGTTGTGAATAGAGAGTATAAGCATGTATGTTTGGTATACGCAGACATACAGCAAAACCATATATGCACAACTAACCACACTCATACCATCCCCAAAACGTTGCCAGAATCACCTATAAGTTCAAACGTTTCACCGCCTTTCTTTAAAACAGTTCTAGGTGCTGAAATTGACATTAAGTGTATATATGACTGTGAAGTTAGGATTCATGGATGCGTTAAAGAGGGTAGTGCATGGGTGAGTGGGGGGTATATAAAGATGCACCTCTGTATGGTGCTTCCTTGTGCTATTCGCAAGGTTCGGGGTTTTTTTTATGTGTATAACCATTGTACGCGCAAGTGCATGTGCTTGTCGCGGTGTGATACGTGTGTTTGTATCTATGATACCTGTTTTTATTATATTCTTATTGAGACCATCAACCATTAGCAAAGTTTTGCCTATGCCTATGGTAGGAATATTCGTATATACACCAAGATGACTCGCGAGCCCGAACCCTAAGTTGAAGAGATATACCGTAATGAAATATAACACAAGTTATGGGCGAAACGATGCATGTGAGCATTCTCATGGACTTGCGTGAATGTGTGTGTGTTTGCGGGTTGTCGCCTGATTCACGTTTTTAGCGTCCACTGTATCGAAAGACTCATGAGATTTGTTTCGTCAAACTCACAGTGATATAGTCACACGCACATACGTACTATACGCGACACTCCCTTCCAGCACGTACCTACTCGACACACATCTAAAACATTGTTTACCTTTGTGGTGTAGAATGCCGTTACCGTCTACCAATATAATCTGTCCATTCCATTGAAATGTACAGTGAGTAATAATTGTACTTGCATTATGTATATTGTATATTCATACGGAATACGTTGTATAAGCGGATGTAAGTGAGAGGTATGTGTATATGTTCGCATATGACGAGATACTATGGGGTGGGCGTAGTATGATAAGTACGAGTTTGCACAACCATACAACATATGCCTTTTGCAGTACGCGTTTGTGTATACGCGTTTGTATATGCATGTATACTTGCCTGTGGAAGGAGGCCTGGTTTGGTTGATTTCAGTACGTTTAGACGATCGATCAGGTGAGAAACCTCTCTGAACGCTAAGAACCCGGATTTGTAAGGCTCGGTTAAATTTACCATTGCACAATCCGAATACATCACCTGTATAGAAATAATGTAGGACTAGATGTGTGTGTACATGGATGTGTGCCATCTCTTTATATCGGACGTAGTCACAATCTATAGGGCGTGAGTACAAACACCACAGACACTACAAATAAATATCAACCAGTAGGCAAATAGAAAGTGTCTATTTTCACATTTTGGTTGTAAAACCTATCCACAAGAGCATATAAAGGTATGAGCACGTGTACGTTGCATAAAATAAAGTAGGATTTTGGCTTACCGTCAGGTCGGGGAAGCTGAGGACAACCAAACATGCACATGCGAGCTTATCGTTTCCTTTTACAAAACTAATATCCACACCACCAACGAGTGTCAACGTCTCATTCTCTACTTGGTTGTCATGTTCGTTTGAAAAATCTTCGAAACCTCTCATCCAAAGAGATGTGTCATGTATAACCAACTGAGTCTTCAAGTAATCTTGTTCTCTAAAAACATGGAACATTCACTACTTTTACTTCGCTTCAATGCATATATGTGACGAAATTATTTCGCGGTGTAGTAAGCTCTTCCATGTCTACCAAAAAAAAGGCCTTGTACGAAAGTATGGGTATGGTACACATGTGGTACGAGATGTAACTTTGATTTACTATCCGTCCGCCCTATATTTATGTAAGGAATACAAACAAAAAAGCACGAAACTACCTCATATGCGAAGCATTGACTTGTAAACGAAATAGATATTACATATTACACTCACAAGACCTGTATACATTTTGACAAACAGTCTCTGATCGTTTATAGGTCTACATATAAATCATCGATCAAAACACTTCACCAACACACGCACGGACGCACGGACATACGCAACCTAGAAAGTTTGTTTAATCTCTTTCTAATGCAGAGTACTGTTTACGTACCTTTGCCACCTCTCCAATTTCCTTATAGTAAAGTCATCATGCTCAACTGTTGGTACAGTAGCAGTCATGTTTAGGTACTCTTGTGACTGCACGTGTGCGTTGTCACGTGTGTGTGTCTCTCGGTGTTGTCGTACCGAATGTTTATCGGTCAGACGGTCCCCATTCACTAGCAATCTAGCTCTGAGAATATGTTTCATCGATTTAACAAAACTATTGAGCCTTATCATAACGTTTCAATCAGTCTTGCTACTCATATATTGCAGATTGTGTACAGAGTCCCGTAGTACCATTTCGAGATGCTTCGATCCCTCCTTCCTCTTTCATCTGTATTCATTGAACCTGTTCATTTTGAAATCACATACGTACATACCTTGCATATATGGCCCTTCTGCTGCTTTGTCTCTCTCTTTCTCTCTTTCTTTCTCTTTCTCTCTTTCTCTCTCTCTTTCTCTCTTTCTCTCTTTCACTCTCTCTCTGATGGATAGATAGATAAGATGTATAGACAGATGGATGTGTGTGTGTGTGTGTGTTGTGTGTTTGTTTGTGTTTTAGGTCAAACTGATTATTTTTTCTCACTTCCTTGACAGTTCATTGATCAATTAGAACAATCGAACAAATAATACTCATAATAACCGCAATTAAACTTGTTTCTGTCAATCATTATTCTTTAAAACTGTCTGTTACTCAAATCTGTACTTTAATTCAATAGACATTGGTTTTCTATCAATCTCAATAATCGTTTACTCATAAATGGAGTGTAAACCAATAGAAGCGCCTTCTCAACAAATATCGATTCAAGTGTGTATTTATGGTGTACTTACTGTGTATTGTATTAAAGACTACATTAAACTACACTAATGGAACAACTATGCTATACTACGAGTACAACTAAACTACTATACTACACTATACGACGGGTACAACTACACTATACCTACACTACACTACACGACACTACCAACACTACACGTCAAATGACAGGATGCAATACTATTAAGTTTGAGTACTATCAAGAATTCCCTTCGAATTTCTACCGAAATAAAACAATACAATACAATACAATATAATACAATACTATACTATACAATTAAAAGATGACTATCTGGAATTTTATTACTTCAATATGCGTTCCGGTGTTTAAGTTGAATAGGCCACTTGATTCTTCAACATGCTCTTCTCTTCTGTAAATTGTTCAAAACGTGCAGTGAGGACCAATGTGTATAAATTTATGATTGGTGATATCCCTGTCGGTGTACGGTTGGTATATGCATGTCTACAGGGATCGTCGCGACGATTACCTTTCTCTCTGTGTTCATCTCGTAACATGTGGAGGGCTCAAGAACATACCTTCGAATGTATCCTTCAGCTTTACGAAACGATGTAATAATATCCTTGAAACATACTAAAAAACACACCAGTGCATATACATACTATACATGCACAATCATGTCATAACGTCTGTGTAGATAAAACACCCATACCAAACTCAGAGATATTTAGCAGCGCAGCTTTGGATGGATTTTTTTTAGCCAGCTCCTTCAACTTATCCAATATATAAGCCCTTCGTTCGTTATACACGACCCCACTCATCTCCCGTTTCACATCCAATGCGAAAGTATCTTTGATCGATGTAGCCATCTTACCTGCTACATACTGGCAGTACATAGGTCTAAATACGTGAATGTGCTGTGGTGCAGTTTCGGGGTACAATACATCGCTTGCTGCGTTCGCACTCACGCTCACTCCTTCTACATCTTGTTCGCTACTGGTCATGCCTTCGTAGATGGGGTTCACATACTTGTGCACATTGTCCATAATGTACCACCACAATGAGGGTGTCTTTTGCGAATATGTGCCGTT
Organism: Creolimax fragrantissima; assembly: GCA_033442365.1. Taxonomy (NCBI): domain Eukaryota; class Ichthyosporea; order Ichthyophonida; genus Creolimax; species Creolimax fragrantissima. The sequence goes on from JAWQFL010000003.1 coordinate 666,020, forward strand.
GAGCCTCTCCTTTTGACAATCCCCCAGGAACGTTCCAAACCGGCATGCATGCAGCTCTTCGTGAATATCTATTAATAGATGTGATGTGTATTCAAATTTATACGGAAATTGTCTAATCATTTGCCACACACAGTCCAAAAATTGTGTGAAAACGGGTGAGAATTCCTTCTTGTCGAAACCCCAAAACCCGTTTCTCTCGTTAAATTTGTGACCAAATTGGATCCACTCTTTACAAATCAGGGAAATGAAGCCTTTGATTGTGCGATAGTACGGGTCAAGGCACAGCTGTGTGAGTGATGAGAGCTGTGCGGTTCTGTCCCACCCATCACTACAATGAAGTACAATGCTGGCGCCCTCCACGTCCATGGCTCTGTATATGCATGAGTCCGTTATATGTAAGCATAGATGTGGCTCTCAGTGTCTATATATCTGTGTATACGCGTGATAGCTAAGTACACAAAATCTACACAGTAGTACAATAAAATGAACTAGCACGCCGGATGGTTATGGCTATGTGTATAGTATACGAATGTTTACCTAATGACAACTAATCTTCTGAATGAGACGGGGGGTTGAGCCTTTAATGCAGCATGTTCGAACTCCATTTTTCCATATGTACGTGTGTTCATGCATCAGTAACATCATATACGGATCTCACATGTTATACAAAATGTGCTAAGGAGTATCGGTCGGTATATCCCTATGTTTATGCATGTGCTCTATGCATATAAATTACATGCGTGCGAGGGAGTATTAGTCATTGATGTAGGTACCTGGTCATCAGGCAGGTGGCGTTCAGTATAGTTTTAATGTGGCTGAGCCATCCAGACGAGTATATCCCACTTAACCATTGACTTGTTGTGGCATTGTGAATGTGACACACTGTATTAACCACAAACACGTACATGTACATACAGAAGCACGTATTCAGAGTTGCATTCACCGCATATAAATGTGATCAGATGGATTTGCACGAATGTAAATTTACGGATGTGTATTGCTGGTAAAAGAAGGGAACAAAGAGGATATTAACGTGACCCACTGTAAATCAGTACACACCATTTTCACACACATATATATATATATACGTTCACATACCCGCACATACATACAAGAGTACGGTTTCAAATAGAACATACCATCAACCAGCTTATTCAAAGACTCCCTGATAACATGAATGTTTTCGATATTCATGCAAAGATATTTACAATTTAGATAAAACGCCGTACTTTCGTACCCCGCTCCATTGGCTCTACAAGTAGGATACAGTTGGTGTGTGAATGTAGATATTTGTGCATATATATCTAGTATGTTGGTGGATACGCAATAAGTATGTATACGTATAAAATATTGTATAACTCCGTATTATATAAACATAAGTTAATGCCTTTGTTCATGAATAGTGTATTTATATGTTATGAACTTGTTAAACTGTTCTTAAACATGTACATCTATTGCATGCACCACGACCCAAACTCAACATGTACAAAGACACGCACTCATACCAAATATGTCCTCCTGCAAGGTATATTTATCGGTATATATGCAAATGGTATGTATCTATTTAGCAATAACCAGTTGGGGAGCGGATGCAGTGCTGGGACTCTTGGCTCCATACAAGTATTGGCCTAAACAGCCGTATCCATAACATTCATATACACGGGAAACAAACCCGCACTGAAGCTTTAAAACGTGTACTTGGGACATCGCCTTAGTTGTTTAAGTGATTGAAAAGCAATCAGAATAACCATTTCGTTTCACACACACACTCGTATGTAGATTTTTATACCTCTGTGCCATTGCGTTCACTTTAGGGCGTGCATCTATAATGTAGTGCTTAGAGACAGGGTTGGGATTAGCAGAAAAGATCGTTTGAACAACAGTTTCATCTGCCGTGCTTCGTTTCGACTGAATACCCACTTTGGGTTGGCTACACCGCGTTAACGAGGACTAGTAAGAATGGGTATATATACGAAAAATGCTTGAATGAATGCATTCATAGAGATATGCTCGAGTACTTTATATAAATTCTCTGCGCTATTTCAAGCAGTAATAAAAGTAGCAAAACATAGAAAATGGAGCTGTTATACTAGAAATAGATACTGCGAATTGTTGGTTCTATTAGAATGTAGCATCATTCTACACAGCACATATGAATTACACATCCAAAAGTGCAAGGGAAAAGAACCATTACCAGCTCCGAAGAATGTGAATGATACCTGGTTTTTTGAGTATAAATAGCTGAGAATCGGCAGTCGCTGCCGACTTCGGAAAGCCGCACACTGGCATAGTGTTAGTTTATGTGAGGAAAACAGACTTAAGAAATGTTTTTAAATATGCTTGTACGTGCGCCTCCGTATGTGTTTACGAGTGCACGTTGAGTATTTCGTCTTTATGAAGGTGCTTACGGTGTATCAACGTGGATATCTCTATATTCTTTTCACCTGATTATTCACCTGGAACGCAGAGATTTTCTGTTATGTACTAAACGGTCCAAATCTCCCAGGCCAGGGGTACTATAGATCTACCATATAATGTGAAGCAAATAAAACAAGGCAAATACGATCTGTTCCTGCGGTCACATCTAACATTCACAAGTACAGAGCCTTCACAAGTACAGCTTTCTAACGCACACAAGTTCACACAGAATACCTCTGTGAGCATTTCATCCGAACATCCTGCAGGGACATAGAGTTCTCTTGGGTAAGTAGCACACAGACCAAACCTCCTATTTAGACCGGTACGCCTCCATTTTGTGTTAGGGACACCCATTCGATCATATTCGGCAGTTGCGTCATAAAACTCCCACGTTGGAGCCTCAGCTGTATATGCGAGTGCGGTGAACGGTTCGGTTGGGCATATGTATATTTACATATATGTGAACATGTGTGTATCTGTGTGTGTGTGTGTCATTGTATTAGAGTATATGTGCACATATGGTGACACGTCTGCAAACATATTTAGGTTCGTTTCACAGAATGTGCGTGGTCGTGGTCACATGCGTACTGTACATACATTTAGCAATTTGCTTGTACTGATAGTCGAATGCATATAGTTGATCCACACTTCCTACATAGCAGAAGAGAAAAAAGTGGTTGGTTCAGTTTGGACACGAGTGATGTAGTTTGGAAATTAAAGCGTGACTAATTCATTTCTTGAAATAGTAGTCAGCGACAGTCGTATATTAAAACGGCAGGGTGTATAACATACATTGGCATACACGCATGGTATATAAATGTTGAAAACCATATAATTTTGAGTGTTTAGTCATTCCACACTTCCATTAAGCATACTTGGGAATCCTAGACCCATTAAAGCATCGTACAGGTCGTTTGATTCTTTCTCATTAGGAATGAGAAGTGTGCATAGTCTAAACGTTTTAGTGCGCAGCACAATCGGAGTCCCTCGTGTCGTTATCGGTTTCCGCTCAACAGACGACAGTGTCTGGAGAAGTAGCTGTCGTTTAGTGTTGGTGAGATGTTTGGTTAGCGATGATAAGGAGGACGGATAAAATCATAATGTGTGCTCAGGTGTAGTGCGAGTATATTAAAAGAGTTCATTCCTTGTGTGTATGTGAAGGAAAAGCCTCTCCAAGATAGGTGCTATGTAAATAGTCTCATCAGTATCTTACCCAGATTTCCTTCTGTCGGTCAGCAGAGGCAAACAACAAATGTCTTGCGGTGAAATGGACTGAACCAGTATGTTTTATGGGTGAAGCGCTGATGTACAAGTACGCCTTATCGATCTGAACATAACATACGCCCGCATTAGTGTGGTTTGAGTCAGGCATAATTACTAGAAAATACGTACTTTTCACAATTGATGCGTGTTGATACAAAAGAAGTACAATACAAATGCCGTTAGGCTATGTATTTGTTTAAAACGGCTCACATGTATATACACATTACATATTAAACAAACCCTAGTCAGTTTACCTTGGTCGAGCGTATTACGTCCAATGAGTTCATGATTGGTTATGTAAACAGTGTGCTAAGAACAAACTAGGCTGTCTTTGTCACTAGATGTAGCCAGGTAATTGCATATTTTGGTGACGAAGTACATTAGCCTGTGTGTGGCAAGTCTCAATAACATGTACAGTGCGATTCAGAGCAGTGAATTTCCGTCATACAGTGGGTGTGACAGATGGTGTAAGACCTGTGATGAAGTTATGCATTCATGCGAAAGAGGCGTGTGCGTGCGCGAGCCAAAACATACGTAAACGTGGATTGAGATGTGCGTAACAGAATGTAAATATGGTGTAAACGCGAAGGAATGTAGCGTATGAGAGCGTAGGTATTTTTGTTGTGCTGACATTCAAGGTAACCTTGACAACCTCTCTTATAGCGAGGAAACGACACTCTCAGCGTTGTACTCGTCTCTCTGTCCTTATCTACCTTAGGCAACTTCACAATATGACTGTGTGTACGGCATATCGATGATGTTTTGGTTTTCTATTTGCAGTTTACATTGGGCACGTAATTATACTGTTATGAATATACTGTTGTAATATACAGCGGTAAGTAAATATGTAAAGAATGACACGTAAGTAAAACATGTGTATAATAAATAGATCGATAGATGTGAGTGAGAATGAACAAGACACTACCTTTAAATAAACAGATGTATGATGGATGTGAGAATGAAGAAAAAATTCTTGTAAATAAGCAGGTGTATGATTGATGTGAGAATGAACAAGACACAACCGCACCGTTTGCGTCTCGAATTAAACCAAAGACAGTTGCGGAATGGAAATATTTCTCATTACTATACCTTTTACTGGTCTCATTACTTTACCTTTTTCTGATGAAGCTTTATATTCCAAATCATATACAGGGTGAATATAGTAGAAGACCGGATGAATACAGTAGAAGAAGCTGCTTCATTTCAGCAGGTGTTGTTTTTACATGGTGTCGTCCTAAACTCAGAATAGGATTGTAGAGGACTTCCTGTGACTATATATCTTGAATGTACAATTATACCGACGTATCTTACATCATATTATTCTATTATAAACGTGAAATATGCATTCTCTAAGCCATAGAAAATATCTCGTTTGCGCAGAATGGTCTTTCGGGGCTATGTCTATACCGGTTTTCCACAGATAGCACCTACGTTTATCTGAAATTAATAACAAGGTAATTGTACCATGTTTTGCATATATATTGGCATATTTACCTTGAAATCTAGACCTCCGTGCATGTCTGTAGGTGTTGCGAATGATTATGCGTGGTCATTACGTACTTATATATAGGCAATCAAAAGTGGGAAATACCATTGAATATGTATGTCCACACACTCTTCAAAGCAGTATGTTAAAGAATATATCGACAATTGCGCAAAAGTGCGCGGGCAACAACAACAGCAATAAATAGTTCTATATTTTATAGTTCTATATTACTGCTAGTATCAAATATTAATCCTCGACCCAAATAATCGACCAAACGGCAAGAGCGCGCTGAAGGCCCGATGTTGGGCTATGACTAATAGTATGTACATAAAGAAATAAATTTTCGGATCCTAACAACTCAACGATCACATCTGAAGCTCGATAGTAGCGCTTTCGCATTAGCATTATACTTGGGACTGATGTCTAAAGTCGGGAGAATGAATGCGAATATGGATATGGCTTTGGTGGATACGTAGTATGTCACTACTAACTTCTTACGGAGAGAAGCGATCTATGCTGTTATTTAAACTGTCAATAAAAACGCCACTCATATACAGCGCTATGGGCCAGCTACGTGACTCTCTCAGCAGCAATTTAGTAGCCTGAGGTATACGTTCAGTACAGCCGTGTAGGTCATGTAAGCTTAAACTGTCTGACGCACAGATGTATACAACGTATTATAATCCATACGCATGAGGGTGAATAAGAAAAGCTACACAAGCTACTTATAGATGTACTTCTCATTGCGTACTAAAACTATCCGGGGTTTGTCAATGCCACATTACGTACTCACTATAACACCCTCTCTACTCATATGGACGTATTAAAAGTTCTATCGTTTTTGAAAACGAAACGATAACGGTGCAACCATGAGTGAGGAAGGTATTTCAACAACTACGCTAATTTTGTATACACACACTGTAGAAAGTCTAGAAATGATACAATTGGATTGTCGAAATACAACATAGTAAAGTATGTTTATTCATCGACTTTCATCTGTACAGCCCAAACTGTGTGCATACTTCCTTTATCTAGCTAGCATAGGATTGAATTTTTTTTTTTCTGGTGACAACATCCTGCAAAACAAACATTTACAACTGTACTATTGTGAACTGTCTATGAACACGTGAATATGTACTAATATGCTTAAGTAGTCCATCCCCCAGGAGTTCATCGATTGTAACTCATGTTCTGACATTTCAATAAACCTAAAAGGTATGCCTATGCGTAGTTATTGATGAAATAATCTGTTCTCGTGAGTTCATATTCTGATGTTTTGGTAACCTGCTTAGTTGTTGTTGAAATAATCTATTCAGCCAGGATAAACTCGATATTCCGCTCCAAAGCTCTTAAAGTACACTAGGATATAAGTCTGCTTGTATTACTTTATTGTCATTTGAGGAGGTATATCTAGATTTGATTTATGTAATTCTTGACCATTTCTTGTGTGCGCACAACATATAAAAAACTCTAATGATTGCAAGAGTGACTATACTGCATGTATAGGTGTAGGATACGTACTTGTGAGACACTTGCGCAGCAAACATCTTTCGACTTGATTCCGTCACCTTCATAATATTATTGTTTGATCATGTTGATAAAAGAGCCGGCATTTTATAGTTGTATGAGGGCCTAAATAAGGGCCTTATTATCATTCCCTGAAGGCTAGCATCCTCTTTAGGAAGGTTTTAAATAGAACCTTAAATCGGTCTGTCTCAGCCTTTTTTTTATTAAAATGGGCCTAAATAAGGGCCTAGTGAACCATGGTACAAATCCAACACACGTTATTGACATTTCTGTCCTAACCAGTGGCGTAAATGGAACATAAACACACACACTTACACTCACACACACATCGACACACACACACACACACACACACACACACACGCACACACACACACGCACACACGCACGCACGCACGTACGCTCACACGCACACGCACACACGCACGTACATGCAAAACATAAAACACACACCCAGCTTGCTTTCATATGTAAATAATGCTTTCGGTTACCAGATCGCGAGGGATTCTCTCTGCCTCTGCGCTATTTACACGAGGCCGTACTTTCTACACAGCTTTAGGTATAGTTTCAATTTGCACTCGTAAAAGTTTCTTGGAAACCGTGATGTCCGTTCATCTCTTAGTGGAAATATACCTTTGCATTTGTTTATTCATAATGAAAATAGTACTTATTTTCTCTCTGTATCCAATGTATGCACATTTGGATATATATATATGTACGATGTGTCTGTGTCTGTGCGTGTGTGTGTTTGTTTTTAATGCCATCTTGGTACTGTTGTTGAACTACGTCACATACAAGCACAATCATTTATACATGCTATTGGTTCGTTGAGTACAACAATGTTGGATACAAGATAAACAAGTTGAATGTTGTTTCGTACAGATGTTCCTACCGTTGAAAAATTATTAATATTTTCTGTGTGTATATATGACAGGCAAATTGACATCCATAGTCAGTAGTATAGTATTAATCTGAACTGTTTTCTCCTTACGTAGTTGTACACTATAGTTATCTGCATGAAGTATGCCCGTCGAACAACCTTTTCAACAGTATAGTTCACTCATCTGAAGTACTTTTAGTTAAAAGCACGTTCACTGCATTTATCTATGTGAGTCATGTACATCCCGCTGCATAAAGCGTAGTCGGGACTTTCCCATCCGCGTTCGTTAAACGGAATCTGACTTTTTTTGTCAACAACTTTGTGCTTGATTTGGTACACATAATTAGACAAAACAAAGCAGCCACTTCCGACAATGTCTACACGTAATCCTAGAGTATTGGATGCGATTAACCCAGACTACCATGCTCCTGGATTTTATCATCGTATGTATTATTTATCCAGTATACGTAAATATGGTATATGTATATACATTGTATAGCCAACGTTAATGTTAATTGTGCCGTTCTTCCAAGTCACCATCTGTAGTATTATAAGCTTTTAATGGAATAGAAAGTGAATGGACTGGATATTCCATCTATGGGTTAGGGTTTTAGGGTTTTGTCGCTATGTACCTGCCAGGTCTCTATGAGTTTTGGGACATGTTATGGATGAATTGATAGATTATGCATGGTTCCAAGAAAACCTTCAGATGATATTTGGACTGCAAACTGAACTGAATAATCTTAATTTGATCTACAGATGATGGCGTACGTATGTTTCTGTATACGTATGAATTTTAATATTATTATAATGTTGTCGTACTAACCCCATGTTGGCTACTTTCATACTAGCTAATGGAAATGTCATCTGCTTAACACTGTCATGTAACTTGTTAATTCGTTCCCTTCCTTGCACAGAGGCATCTGTTGTGTTCACCAATAATCACACCACAGGCACAGTAGAATACCACGAAGGGCAAAAATTTGTGAGCGCTTCCACCAAAGAAAAGGTTTTCGACCAATTGTACAGCACAAGAAATGTATGTTATAAACGAACACTGACGTAAACCCCATGCGCATATACATATGTATATGCGTGCAACTATATTTGTGTATTGTACTGTTACTCAGGGAAAATCACACCTGTGTATATATGCATTCTAATCTGCTTATTATACAGTTTGTACACTGCCGTACGCAACCTGGTCATTTATATTTTCAAATCATCACTCACTATATATTTTAGATCTCAGCGGCGTATAATGTAGGCCGATTGTTAGGCTTGAGATTACAAAATCTTGGCATTGTACAAGTGCACTTGAACTTGAACGGGAAGAAGTTTCATGGTATGTATGCCTGTGCAGACGCACTTGTATATCATCTGTATACGGTTTGTTCTATTCGTCATTATGTGTGCAAGTATGTATATGTATTGTTGCCAGTATTGTTATTTGTTCGTATACGTACAGTGGACTACCACTGAATGCCAAAAGTAGTAAATTGTGTTCGATCATTCTGCATGATGCATATATATTGATTTATGTACAATATGTAACTCATAAATAATTTATCTGTGGCCAATGTGATATAATAGGGCGATCCAAGGCATTCGCGGAAGGTCTACAGACTTTCGGCATTTCGTTTAAGGAAACATTGAAAGGCCAGATTTAAATTGAAAACTTGTGTAAAGTAGATGTGCAAATTAAAACCACCAACTTATAGCTTCTGACTTGTGGTAAAATGTAAACTGGCTTCATTGGTAACCTTATTTTTGTTACATCTTTCACGAAGACTTGCAAAAGTACGAAAACATAATACAGTCGACTGGATACAATTCCTTTCAATAGGCTAGAAGTCGACACAACTAGTGTTGTTCGACGACCTTTAGTAGATTGGCATCACACTAACCGGTCATCTCACTAAGCGTACCCATCTCAATGTGGAACTTTCGTTACAAGAATACATATTGATTTCCAGTAGGACTTTGATATTTTATTCACGACAAACGACGCTTTCGGGTAGCTCTTGTCGTTCTTTGTGTTAGCTTAATGGAATAATAATTGCATTAATCCTTTGGCAACTAATTTGATTAAATCACAACCTTGTGATGAATTCGGGCACTACCGCCCATTGGAAGCACACGTACAATCTAAAAGTCTTATTGTATACCGCACAGAAAGCAAATCTGCCTTATGCTTTCTATTGCATGAATCTGAAGCAGAACGGCTATGTTAGACTATGATATCACTATTTAATAATACAGAATATCATAGAACATTCTGTTGGCATTATTTCGTTGTCAGGGTGATTGGGTCTTTACTTACAACAAAGCATCTTATAGAGTTGTTGCGCTCTTATGCCACTGGACATTTAAAGTGCAATTCTTCTTGCGAGGAGCTCACTTGTCCATACACAGAATAAACAGTGTTACGCGCAGCGTTAACTAGAAGCACTTGAGCTATTTGCAGTATGTGGTTGTTGGTTTTTATTCGTTTGTATTGTGCCTGTTGGTAGTATTTGTAATCCAGATAACTTTTCATACATCGCATACGCGTTGCACGAGCCGTAAGGAGATGTGGTCGGCCAGTTGGCTGCTTTGTTGTGTTTGACGGTGGAGACTATGTTTTCCTAATACACCTACACAACTTAAAAAACCGGATGTGGCACATCGCTTCTCCTCTCGTTCTTACTGATTTTCTCTTACAGCAACTGTTTCACTACACTGTAGGTGAGAGTGCGGGCGTATACAGCGTACGTACCCGTATATGTACATGCACGTACCACATTCATAGGTATGCATACAAACACGTATTGTCTTGTGACGTAAAGGGCCATACGTCTTTTTTTCATCTATTCTACATTTCACAACTCTAACCCAGTTGTCCTCGAGCCATAGCTTTCTCATACGAGTGTGGATCGTCATCAGCACTGGGCGTAGGCTGTTAGTAGAGGATAGAATTGACATCGATTAGATACTAAAAACAACATGCGAAGAATGCGAAGTGATATGCAAGAAACCAGTCAGATGTAGAAACTAGACATCATCTCCTGAAGGAAAAAACAAACACTATCGACAATTGGAGGATGACAAACTGATACTATACTGCAAGGAAAAACAAACATCTATCAATATTTGGAGAATAATAATCTGATACTAACTTATACGCAAGCTCTAGCTGCTAGCATGACTGGAATATACATGCATACAAACAAGCACAGTTTACAACATTTGTACTTGTACGGCGCTCCAAAGGGTGTACGGTCAGACATATTCGACCACTTTCGCAACACAAACCCAACGCGATCCAATGAAAAACAACACCATAAACATATAGAAAAAGTGCACGAGTGGCCAATGGAAGCAGAAGCACATCCGCTCTATAATGCTGTATCAGTTCGTCACTCTAACCCATGAGAAATAATCTTGTTTATCGTGGATGTGTTCATCAAAACACACCTCAATACGAATGGCCTCGTCGATTCTCAGAATAGTGATAGCAGCTTCGGTAGCGAACTTAATACACTTAATTTTAGACATGGCTGGTTCGAGAATACCCGCTTTAACATTGTCTCTAGTCACACCGTTAGTCAAATCTAGTCCAGTCCACTTATTGTCAATATCCTCACAGGATGCAGTGCCTTCTGGCAATAGACGTGCTTGCTGTGCTGTGTTGTGTGCGGCTCGCAGCTTACTCACCAAATCGACGGTGTCCTGTGTGTCATAATATGGTTCAGTATACATCTACATGCACATGTGCGTTATTATGTGTGTTCGTGTGCAACTCCGCAAAACCACCTATACTTTGATGTATATTGCTTCGTTGGCATGGGAGGCATTATATCAAGGTGGAACGTGACGTGGGATGTAACCGATACACTGCGTCATGACTATGTATTTATAATCTATTTATATGCATACGCGAACTTAACTTTTGTGCTGTTATGGGAAAATCAACTACACTCTAGGTACCAGGTGAGTGCTATTGTAAATATATGTACCTTTGCGGCATTCACGCAGAGGGTCTTAGGAATGACCAGCATAGCTTTAGCAAAAGCAGCAATGGCCAACTGAGAACGAGACTCGAGGGAATGTGCATAGTTCTCTAAATGTAGTGAAAGGGCAGACTCTACCGCACCTCCACCGGGAACAACCTTTCCACTCTCAATCACACCCTAAGGGATACAGCATATGTACAGTTGTGAGCGAGTCATTATACACGCATATACAAATATCGATGGATGAAGGATTAATGGGAATGCCTGTGCATGAGAACGAAACCAAAGGGCATACATAATGGGAATATCTCCATATGCATACATTAAGAAGTGATGGTGGAAGGTGCTTCTGCTGAGCTTACATTGTGCCTGTTACGCAACAATATTCAAAGTGTACAAACTTGAAGGTATGGTGTACGCAAACATATATACACATACTAGTTATAGGACTAGGTATATAAGCACTTGTACGTAAGCAATGCACTGTTTAGATTTTGTTTACAGACGCGTATCTGGATGTTTTCAATTTGATACTATATGAGGTTGTAGGAAATTGGGTACAACATACTCTGACAACGCAAAGAGAGTCATGAACGGCTCTCTCCATCTCATCGCACATGAAGTCATTGGCCCCGCGAAGGATGATCGACGCAGAGGAATATGCACTTGTTCCCTTAGTAAACAAAAAGTAAGAAAATCGAGATTAAAAGTCGAGCAAAACTACCTTTCACATTCAACTGCGTTGCCAGCAGATCATTTAAAACACGTACATATGAGTTGTTGGAGGTACTATTTTTTTCAACATAATGCATGGATATAAAATTTTATCTTTGTCGTACGAAAAATCGAATGAAACGAGCAAAATATGAACAAGCACTCATAAATAATATCGTAAAGTTGAGTCAGAAGTAAACTATTTTTTCTCATAAAGACGTAAAGACTTTACAAAGAGCTGGGTTAAAGCAGTTAAATCATCATTTCAACTGCATTGCGGCATACAGGACTAAACACGAAAAATGTAAACATACATATACATGGGAAAACACTTGCAAGTACAAATATATACGGGCGTATATCCCGTATACGATCATGTAAGCCTGAGAATTATAAGCAGAGAATGATTCACTGTGAAATACACATATTTTGCATACCTTTATGATTATTAACTCGTCATCAGAAATACGATCCTGTGAGACCTCCTCGGCAACACCAAGGTTAGCTGCATCGAATGATTCGTCTCCTTCCATATCAGCTAGAGAACTTACAAGAGTGGCACCGGTAATACGTGCGATACGCTTAAGGTCTTCCTTCTTGCACCGACGTATACCCATGACACCTCGCTCTATCATTATCTTACAGACTTCATCATCAATTCCTAATATACACGTATATGTTTGTGTATAAGATACTTGGGTTGTGTATTGCTGCATATACATATGAATCTGCCGATTGTGTACACTCGAGCATATAGCGCATGTCACGAATCCATCACAAATATGTAACTGTTTTCATCCAGACTTGCAGTCTTTATCACGAGCCGAGTTAGAGCACTAGGTCGTCACTTCGACCGCCTTTGCATATAAATACAACACAAGCATGTGCATAGATAGCAATAAACCCTAAACCCTTAGCCCTAAATATATATTTATGCCCTCCTCCTAGACCCTAAACCTTGACCGAAACACAGCAACCATGCACATTCACAGAGATATAGTGAGATCTGACATATATGTCCGTACACACGCATAATACATATCCATACCCTTTGTGGTCAGAACCACATTAGCGCCCGTGGCCAGGATCATCTCTGCGCGCATACGATTGATCTGACCCTCTCTCTCCTTGATCTTCTCAAGCTCAACGGGGTCACTCACATTCACAGACACGCCCAGCGCGAGTTTCTGCTTCTGCAAATTTACATCCAAACATACAATCTTTGCCCCTTTGATGTGCTTCGGCATAGCTTGAGACGCCACGGTGCAGTTCAGTGCGTATCCATGGATGAGTTTCGAGTCTTTCGCGCGTGCACCGTGCGCTTTAAGTACGTTCACGGCCCCAACTGGACACTTGACGTTCCCTGCATCATGGAAAATACTATTAACGTTGTCTTGTGCGCGTAATATAACTACACGTGTTTCGTACACCGTGTTCGCGCGAACACTAGCGGTGTTAACATCATACGCATCATAGCACTGGCGAAGGTTAAGTCCATGCCAGGACCATATCAACAACACTTCCTACATGCGCTGTTCTAAATAATACAACTGTATACATTGACATATATGCACACATTTACGTATTTAAGCACATACCCTTGGCATTAACACGTTTGGTAGCCATCATAGCGTCTACGACAATCTCAGAAAAGAAGTCCATGTCTGTACCAATAATCTTGGAATACATAGAGGTCTTAGCACAATTAATTAGAGACTCGCGCCCTAAATCAGCTGTAAGTAGTGTCATCTCTTTCTGAATAAATTTGGTTGCCTGTTGTTTGGCTAACAGGAAACCACTTATCACTGCTGTAGGATGGATCTTTTGGTCAACGAGAGCACCTGTTGAATTTGGTTGAATATGAGTTGAGTTTTGTGACACAAGCTGGACTGGAATAAGGCGTGTTGGGCAACTATGTACAATTATCCCCAATGCTATCCCGTTTGTTTAAATTTTTGCTTGTCCAACCAACTCATAAACCTATGGTCACGAGGATAAAGTCCGTGGTGAATCCACAGTCTTAAGTCTAAGTATAGTTTGTTTATGAATGTGGTTGTCTTGCGTACTGTAAGTAAACCCTGTGACAGGATGAGAAGAATTAATCTTGCATAGCCGTCTACAATACTTGAAACATTCTTCAACTACTCAGCCATGACAGACTCAAATATGAACCAATCTAACAAGTATATACAAATGTGCTGAAAGACATACACATCTACAATACTTGTAACATTCTTTAACTACCAAGCCATGACAGACTCAGATATGAAGTATACCAATCTAACAAGTATATACAAATGTACTGGAAGACATACACCATATAATGAGCACATATGTGCGTGTACGACATATAAACACATCCATACCAGCGTTTTTCAAGAGTTCAGCTGCCAAGATGACCACCGAGGTAGTTCCATCGCCTACCTCAGAGTCCTGTAGACCGGCGAGCTCCACAAGAACCTTGGCTGCGGGATGTTCAACCTCAAGAAGAGAAAGGATTGTAGCACCATCGTTGGTGATGGTCACATCCTGTTATGTACATTATTGAGAGATTCATATACGAATGAGTGCGAGTGCCTATGTAATGTGTGTATGTGTGTGTATGTGTGTGTGTGTGTGTGTGTGTGTGTGTGTGTGTGTTCTAAAAGTTGGTAGGGATCTACGTATTATGGTGATGGCTACTGATATTCATATTTTTTAGTATATGCATTGATTTGTGTACTCCATGTTTGATACTGTGATGGCATGAGCTAAAAATTTAACTTACTCCAACATCATCGACAAGCATCTTGTCTAGTCCTACGGGTCCTAGAGAAGACTTCACAGTATTGGCAAGAGACACTGCCGCGATGACTGAAAACAATAAAAAACAACAAAATGAATTGATTTTGTCACATCTACAGATTTATAGACAAAAACATTGCAGTACCATAAATGTGTTTCATGCAAGATGGTCGTTGTTGACCTACTTGCGTGCAGCTCGTGCGTGTGGGGGAGCAATTGGAACAGGGATAATATACTGTAGTGCTCATTAAGGCATCAAAGCTGAGGAAGAGATATGCTCAAGTAAACTAGTACTTGAAATCTCTTTTCATTGCAAAGAAATCAAAATGTCTCCAATCTAATGTGCCCAGCGTGTATATACTAGTTCCAACAACCAATGCATACGTGATTTCTATATACATTAAATATGTGTATTCCCAATACATTGTCCACCAGCCTAACCACATACAGTACGTTTTCCTGGATATGCACTGACGTATACATGCATTCATTCACACACGTACAAAGCTTCACATATGTATATACGATCGGATCCATTTTTAATACATATACGTATCGGTGTATCGATGACACTTTGACTATTAGTATTAACTGCATGAGAATACAATTATAATCACAAAACGTACTGTTTTGGGCGCGTACATCACGGCCACTGACACGGCTGCCTTGCACGGCAATACCAGACGCTTTGTTCATATTGATGTGTGTGTGTATGTGTGTGTGTGTGTGTGTGAGTGTGTGAGTGTGAGAGTGTGAGTGAGTGTGTGTGTGTGTGTGTGTGTATGTGTGTGTGTGTGTGTGTGTGTGTATGTGTGTGTATGTGTATGTGTATGTGTTGGTGTGTGTGTGTTTGTGTGTGTGGGCATGTCAAAGTGTTGACTCCACGAGGCTGTGAGAATGGGTGGGCGGGAACCTGAAAACAAAAAAACAAAAAAAAAAACTCACACACACACATACATAATATATATATAGAAATCAGATAAAGTTCGGTACTTGTACCTACAGTTGAATCCGAATCTACCCGAATCCAACGTCTTATAATCTCACACTCGCGCGGAATAACCTCAATGGTCTGTTTAGGGCACGTTTGACCCAAAAACCGCTTAATTTCTCATAACATTACGTCATTTCGCATTGATGTTAGAATAATGCATTATTTAGCGATGCTTATCGGATAGTGTCATGAGAGTGTCAATGTGCATTCTGACGTTTAAACACTTTGGTATGTCGAAACGACACGGTTGTAACCTTCGTATATGAACTCAATTCGCAACGTATAGAACGTTGATTTGCATTCTTCAGAACATTCATTAATAGCGTTTATGAGTAGAAGTGGTCTTATTGCAATATCCCTGTTTTTCTAATAATTCTTTATCTCCCCATTCAACTGTATACCCCAATACAATACGATGCATCTTCAATCTGTGAACGTTGATAATAAGACTAATGTGGCAAACGTAGTACTGAAAGATCATGAGAAGGTTGTCTATTTTTTGCGCCATGGGCAATCAGAAGCCAACATTGGTCTGGATAGCGAGAAACATCTCCCAAAGTTTAAAGACGCACCCCTCACTAGCGTAGGGCACGCACAAGTAAGTAAGAATAGGCGTGGTAAACAGTTTTATATGTCGGTCTGTTATGTTAAACGCATGGTGACATTCTTGTTAATGTCTACATTATGTACGTGTTCAGTATGCCATGTCCAAGCATAAATATCCCTTCCATAACGATTTGCTAAACTGCATGTATATTTACGTACCTTAAATTATGCAACTGTTATCGAGAATTTTTTCTTCACAATTTGCTAGCTTAAGATTCAAAATAGAATTGAATATTTAATTTATATGAATTACCTTTTTTCGCGAACCATGCTAGTTTTACACCCCAGTAACACACTGTTGTATTTTGCTCGCAGCCCAATCGAATTTTCTTTTCTTTGGCGGGTACTTCGACACACGTGCAGATTACTATCTCTCTCTCTTTTTCTTATTGTCCTATAATCATCATGCATGTGTTTGTAGAAATCTATAATATGGCTTACATATGATCCTTATGCACACATTTACATCCACTTATACATTGAAAAGTAAGTAGATCCACTCTCGCATACTTTGCTTATGCTTGTAAAAACGAAATTCCATTCATGTTATGTATAGGCCATCGTACTAGGTGAGCGAGTATCTGGGCTCACCATTCAAACGGTTGTCAGTTCACCCCTCACACGTACTCTACAAACATCATGTCGTGTGTTTGAAAAGACATCACACCCTATCGTGGCTTGGCCTTTGGTTACCGAATTCTACCCCGAGATGCAGGAGAGTAAAGGGAGAGTAAAAGAAGAATTATCCAATTGCCAACATCTTACAACCTTGCCTAGGTTCAAGACTGTTCATCTTGAGAATGTTGTCGGTACATGCAATTTTGTAAAATTGTTTGTTTATACTCCTGTATTCAAGTGCATACGAGTCTTGACATTCTATGCTTGCATTGAGCTAGCACAGAGTCTAGTATGGAATGCACTCAAGCACAAGGGAGAATGAAAGAGTAAATTTAAACTATAATAATGTTCGGAATGTATTCGTTGTATGCGTACGTTGACTTTACTATCGAATGCGTGGTACTACATATATGTCTATCATTTTCTCATGTTATATATGTAACATACAATATGCAATTGCCATAGCACACAGTTAAAGGTTTAAATATATGTTACAGGGGACTGGTGGGAGATAGCGGGCGACCCTCATCGTCTGGACGCGTTTCTCTCATGGCTCCGATGGTGTCCTGAAACTCGCATAGCCGTCGTATGCCACTGGGGATTCATAATGGTAAGCATGTGTATTTGACAATCAGAAATATATAATTTGTACATCTTCACGACATGTATCTGTGTGTTTGTAGATGCAATGTGTCTGTCTTCGCACGTATGTGTAAACTCATGAGTTCATATTTACGACCTACAATTATATAGCATTTCCAGCTCAGAAATTCACACGTCCGTAATCCACTGAATTTGTGCCCTGGTTATGTATATAAACGTAGTTATGACTAATATCCAGCAAGTCGCACGAGGGAAACGTCGTGAAAGATTTGGCATTATAAGAGAATCAACTACACAATGTTGCACAGCACAACACTAGCCTTTAACGCGTGCAAACACACATTATGGAATGCAAACTTTCTTCAATCTAAACAGAACTTGCTAAATCGTTGTGGGTATGGGCAAGAGATCGAACTGACTAATTGTGTGTGTGTAAGTACTGTTTGGCACCCATCCCCCTTGGAAATACGAAGCAACACTGTGGATGTGTTTAACAGCACGGACATGGCCAAGGCCGAGTATGCCGTTTGGCTACTACCGGATATGACGCGCGCATCTGCCCTTATGAAAGATATTCACGGGTATATATACATGTATATATGTTGTGAGTGTATATGTTCGTGGCAATTGTCAGTCTATATACATGTTTTGGTGTGTTTGTCCGTGTGATTTACCCCGTCGTTTTTGATACAGGCAAACGCGTTGGCGAATACAGGATACAACGCATGCCTCAGTTGTTTGTGTATTGGCTTCTGCTCGTGTGATTACGTGTGTTTAAGATGTGAGGAAATTATGGATTGTTGTATGGATGCTCAGTCCCCATGAGTAAAGAGATCGGGCGGAACAGTTGTGTGTGTAAGCACAATTAATTCTGAGTAACATTATGGATGTGTTTAACAGCACTGACATTAGCAAGGCCGAGTATGCCGTTTGGCTATTACCGGATATGACTCGTGCCTCTGTCTTTATGAAAGAAATTCAAGGGTATCTATTCATATATGCGTTGTGCACCTATGTTTGTGTGGTAATTGATAGTTATGATTAATTGTTGTCAGTCTATGTACATGCTTTCGTGTTTCGTTCGTGTGATGTACCCTGTAGTTTTGATGCAATCACACTAAAGTATGCCGTCTAGCAAACACATGGTACACCGCATGTCTTCACCTTTGAGGAGGAAGTAAACTGGTCGACGAGTTGTGCATTGGTCAGTCCGTGACTGTACGTGTGTGTTAAATGCGAGGAAATTCTGTGGTTATTAGTATGTGTGCTCAGCCTTTCTGAGTAGTTCTTATGGACTCTCTCACATGTTTCTCATTCACTCACAGGTTTTTTAAGAAATGTACAGAAAACCCAAAATTAAGCAAATCGAAAGGCATACAACAGTCAGGTGGGAAATTCCATATAACCTTGGCTGATTTTTTTACGGCAGACTATGCTCAAGTACAAGAAATTGCAGCGGCAGTGCAGAGAGGTGCTGCAATGACCGTTGAACAGGGCGGGTATGCCAGTTTTGTCTGTGTTGTGTATGGGAGTCCACTACATTTCATAATTGCCACTTTGACCGATAAGCAGTTCTATAATTCATGTGATTGTGTATGCGATCTTGAGTGGGATTCGATGAATAACATATATATGACATACTTGTAGGTACATATGAATGCCGCTTGTCAATATAGTGTTGTCACATCTTGTAAGTGCAGGTTTCCCTTCGATATTGCTATTTGCTACAGTGTGGTTATGCATGTTTTTCCGTGTGCTTACATACCAACAATTTTGCATTTATGTATGTGTATGGACACACTATACTCAGGTTCTTACAACTTGGAAATAAAGATGCCGAGCCAGAAATGTGTGGTCACAATGAATTAACACTGTTCTATCGCATAAAGGCCGTCCTCTCTTGGCTTTCTCCTCTACGGAACTCTCTTGTTCCTCTGGATTGTTATGAAAGTACGTATGTCGGAATATATGTGCAAGTCCTTGTGCACGTAAGCCAGAACTATGTATCAGAATATATATGTTGCATAAATTTATTAAATGCTAGCTGTAGATGTATACCGACGTGTTTGAACCAGCTCCATAGATCTATGTTCAGCTGTTTATCCAGCACGAATAGTGCAAAAAGTTATGCAAATCACACCGCACTGGAAGTACTTCATATATCACTCTAAATGTTCATATAAACGCACATCACTCATACATGTAGGCAAGTCCTTGCAAATTGCTCTGTTGAATAATTTTGTGGAACACGAAAGTGTCATATGGTCTTTTTTGTTGCCATAGGCATTCTAGCCATATAAATCTGAATGTTCTTTTAGTGTGTCATGCTACGACGTGTAACATGGGATGTTGTGGAACACAAAATATCGATAGCAAGTTCGATGACGTGGTTTTGATGAGTGTAACATATTACTATTGTCACTTTCTAGATACGAGTCTTGTACGAGGAGAAAATAACATATACAACGCGACCTTGTTGTTGGACAACCAGCCAACATCCGGATCACTAACACTCGCTGATTTTCGGACAATTTTAAATGAACACCGCTATCCTATACTGGACGCGTGTGTCCGGGTATGTGAGCGACAAGACTTTTGAATTTGTGTGTTGGTGATGTGAATTTACCGTATGTAAGTGTGTACTGGTCGAGCTGTTGGCCAACCATAAAAGTGCCAGATTTTCACATCTGTTGAGTCTACTGATGATGTTCTAGTTCCAATACTCACAGCGCGTATTAAGTATCGAAAGAAGAAAGAAGGAGTGGGTGTGTGTGCCTTTGCGCAACATGCAATGCATTCGTATTTACAAGTGTGTGATGCATTAGATGTGAAAGAGTATGGTTCATAGTGATAAGTTGGACAACAACTTACGCATATACACATACAATATCCGTGCATGCACATACATATAGGGAGATGAAGACGAGTTTTTGAAAGATGAATGGATAACTGGGTTTAAAACCACGCGTTGGAAGGTAGCAGTAATGAAGAGGCAGAATGGCCATGTTGAGATCGAACCCGGAACTATATTTACAATATATTAGATCACGATTGATTTGATGTTAATATCCACATAAACTAGTCTTCCGTGGTCGACGCTTAAAGTTATTTAGTATGGATGTATTTCAAACCAAAACAAGTTGTTGCTGTATGTAGTAAACAAATAATATATTCCACTACCAAATTGCTGAACAATCATCAACGTTCTCAACGTGTTTTTATTTCCTTCGCTTAAAGTGTTATCTTTGGTTTCTAAAGAAATTACACAATCGAGTTAAAATTACTATTATGAGTTCATACGCGAAGAAATATGAATTTGGTGGTGCTCTTCCACACACTTTGAAATGCTTTCGGCAACATTCTGCAGGGGATACGTCATGATGATCGATAATTTAGGACATCACACATTGCAAACTGACAATTGCTTTTATTGTTGTGCATTACATCATAGTCATACAAAAACATACGTTCCGGGCATAAATTGTATTGTTAGCGGGCGAAAGAAAAGAACCATGTTACCAGATCGCAATCACTCACTCACAATCCACAGAACTTGTCTTAGCCCATTCTTTCTCTCTAGCTGTTGTTTAATCGTCAAGGTACCTGTGATCGTGTTTTGGTTTGGCTCTTCTACGTACTTGAAACGTGTATATATATATATATATATAAACTCACGGCTAAGAGCATAGGTTTCTGATTAAATCTAATCTTCCTTGCAAAATGCGGCGTACGTGGGCTCGTCGAGTAGTTCGCTAAGCTCGTCCATGTTGCTAAGCTTCATCTTTACCAACCACCCTGATGTAGTGGTGAAGTATGTGCGAGCAGAGATATGTGCGAGCAGAGATCGAGCGAGCACGTATGTGATTCCGTGAGTGAGTTTAAGACAACAATGAAGCAGAGGGCCATACTGTTTATATTGTACACGCGCATGTGTGTACCAGTTGATATTACATGATATTGCATGAGAGATGATAGGGGAAGGCACGCGCAACAGTTATATTGGCAGGGGTTTGTACATACCTGAGCATGAGTTTGTATATATGCAATATAACATCACTAGTGATCGTTGAGCACGACGACCATGAAAGCCGGATGCGTTGCGATTATCAACCACAAACAGCATATCTACACTATTCAATTACATGTACACTCTCAATTTGTCTCCTTTCTCCATGAGATACAGAGTCAAGGATATTTCCACACACATGTATAAACATCAACATACCTACAAAGGCAGAAACACAAATAAATCGTATGCGCATGCTTGGCTTCACTGATTAATGCTCTCATTACATTTCAAAGATATATTCAAGCACAAGTCCCATTTTTTGTTCATATAGTTATTTATGAACATACAGCCACGCCGGCTCACAAATTTAGTGCATTAGTATCACACAAACACCTATATGCGTATGTGCCCGTAAATGCACACATATTATGAGACTCTACATTATTTTCCCCGTAGCGATCTTACACTTCATAACTATACTGCATGCGCAAGTGTGAATCAATATACACACCAAACACATATAATAACACACGTCAGCCAATGCACATATACCATTTGTTTCGGGTTCCTTGTTGATGACTGAGGGCGTCTTAACAGCGTTTTCATTGACTGCTATGATATCTCCCGACACAGGGGCGTACACGTCACTGGCTGCCTTGACACTCTCAACAACGCCCATCTCCACTGCTCAATAAACAAACAAAAAGCCAATTATGAGATGGTCATACATTGGACTGCTTACGCCATTCTTCAAACGTAACAAAACTGAATACATCTCATGTGTCTAATCCAACTTGTCCAATATAAGGATATAATATGTATTGTCTTGGTATTTGGCTTAAACCTTTGGTGAATTTATTCCACCAATAGCGTCACAGTAATGTGCAATGAAAGAAAATGCCAATGGACAATACAGAACCTTCATATCAGTACTAAACACCAAATTGTTTGACTATTTGGTTTACAGAGGACACAAGATACAGAAAATACTGATGGAACGTTTTTTCGGTTTCAACAAGTCACTCGTACACTACACACCTTCATCCTCCCCGTCACATATTCACATAGTCTTGGTCATGCACAAGAAGATATAGAAAACAATTCGAGAAAGTGTTGTGCAAAGAACGCGTATGTAAAGAGCAACGAACAAGGTAAACAGACTATTACTCGAAACTTGCACTTCGGAAATATTCGTCAGGAGAGCAGCGTGGATATTTCTAAAGAACAAATGTGATAACATAATGTTTGGGGTGAGCGACAGGCTTGCACTCGCACAATTAACACAATATATTGTGAAGGAAAAACTACCCACCTGCTTGCTCAAACGAAGATCCAACTTCCGGCAGTTCAACGAAAACAAGATCACCGAGGGAGTTCTGGCGACCAGTCGGGAAAAAAAAGGAGCGACAGAGAGACAGAGAGAAAGAAATCGTACGGTAAGTTTGCGATAAAAATATTTACTATTTTTTAAGTATATAAAAATGCAAATATTACTGCAGATGTGTATCCGTATTCTACACACACAAAGAGATAACCTGCTTTTCGAACTGCTCATTCTATTTCTACTGTAAACTTACTTGAGCATAATCTGTGATTCCAATGGTGGCTTCATCGCCGTCAATATTTAGCCACTCGTGCTCTTTGGTGTACTTCATAACTGTGATATTAGACAGTCAGTAGATGTAAGTAGAATAGATAAAATTAGATAAGAACTTTGTGATACAAGTAGATTGAATAATAGATGTTACATCACCTAATGTACGTCTTACAATGCGTACCATGAACGTTTGTGAATACACTCACGTGTATATGCTCATGTTTGTATTATATTTAACTAGCATTCTACGATAGTGGGATGTACGTTACATGGCAATCTATCCATATCATGTAATTTAAATTCTGTCATAGTGCGTTTCACAATGGTTTTGACTGGTCCCTGTCAATGTGAAAGGATCCCCGCCAGACGTTGCTTTGAAGCAAAACGACAAGTCACAACGTGCGCAAGTACAGGTCAAACACCCCCTCAACACGACCAGGGAAAGTAGAAAATGCAAGAACGTACAACATATCAACGTCTCTCCACTCTAACACGATAGATCGTGGTTACCAAACCACAGTTGTTATATATGGGAATATTGTGGATTACGTGGAAACAATGTATCAAATGACGTACGGAACGTTGAAAATATACAACAAAAAAAGAAAAATTAAGCCGCTGCAGTGAGAATACAAGTAGTTGTACTACCACATTAAATAGTCGGAACGAGCTAGCGTTTGTGTTTTCAGGAAGAATAGCGCGCAACAACACTCCAAAAAGAACTTGCAGATAAATGAGAGACACCAGTACAACCGATTGCAAGCAAGAATTCAAACCAGAATATGCTTGAGTGAACACCTGACATGCAAAAGTAAAGCCTGTGGAGATAAGAATTTAAAATGGTACTAACCAGAAGCGTAGGACCGAAAAACAGACGTGAGTCGGAAGGACGAAGAAAGAGGTGCGGTAAGAGACCGTCTTACGTGCATCGATAGAAGACCTGACATTATGTGCGTGTGTGCGTGCGTGCGTGTGTGCGTGTGTGCGTGTGTGCGTGTGTGCGTGTGTGCGTGTGTGTGTGTTTGTGTGTGTTTATGTGTGTATGTAGTGTGTGTGTAGTGTGTGTGTTTGTGTTGTCGATATGTTTTGTTTTGTTTTGTACCGTTTGATGAAACACATCACTGGCTTTCCCCGGACGTGACACCATAACGTGTCAAATAGCAACACAATGACACACTGTAAGAAACTGATGTGTGTGCTGAGTGATGATAGACACTGGTACGACTGCTACTATTGTTACTGCTACAACTGCTTGTACATTTACTGTTAGGACTGTTGGTACAATTACTACTGCAATTGCTAGTACTGCCACGACTATTGCTGGTATAGTTACTGTTAAGACTGATTGGTACATACATTGTTAAGACTACTGGTACAATACTATTTCGATTGCTAGTATCAGTTACTACAACGACTGCTGCAGACACGATTGCCTACTGCCACGACTGGTGCAGTTAAGACTACTGACACAGCTGCTACCCTGACCGCTGCAGCTACGACTCTTGTCTTTGCAAGTATTATCAGTAATATTTTGAATACACGTAAGACTTATTATGACTACTACAGGAGTTTACGTTATCCTAACAGTTCAAGCTCGCTAGAATTGACGAGTTGTTTCTTTGTGTTTCCACGTGATACTGTTTGACATCTGTTGACACTTAACGCACGCTTCTTGCGATAGCCAGCCACAGTGACGTTTAGCCTGCGATACACTTGATACAACACGGGGAAACGACTAGTCTCTGCTATCGAGCTATAACTGTTAGTATATCGCAGTCTGAACGTCACTTTGGGTGGCTGTCACAAGAAGTGAGCGTCAAATGTCATGTCACACAACGTCGCGTGGAGTGTCACAATATGACGCCATTGCGTTTGAACTCATGATCATGAGATAAAGAGTACTAATTAAAGTCGCATGTGCGCACATTCACACACTCACTCACACACACTCGTAATCAAAGATAAGCATGAAAGGGGCGAGGGAGGGGGGGGGGATGGTGAGTTGGTGTTTGTTTCTACCTTAGTCGTGAATTCTATTCACACCTGTACTTTACTTCGCCAAGAAAAGAATATCCAGGCATGCTCATCACGTTTGATTGTTGAAATTTTTCTGCGTCGAAGTTGCCAGCCCCTTGTTCAATTTACCTCACACACACTCAACAGTTAAAATATTTCTGGCAGTGCACTGGAGCACTCTATTTGTGGAGAGAGGGTCAATATGCAGTTGCATTGGCTGAATAAATCCCATCTAAACATGTATATACTATGATGCCGTGGTGCTCTTATTTATTTGTCGTACATATATATATTTATATATATATGTCCTATACAATCGTTTTTATATTTTCGTGGAGACCAATAGTTGTATGTAGAAGAATATTACATGTGATGCCATATAATGTATGCCTGTGTAGGTGAGTGCCTTTCAGGAGAGAAAGCATCGAAAGTAGAGTGATAAGAACTCATGAACAAGAATATACAGGTTAGGTTTTTGTCCTACAGGGTCAACTTTCTAGCATAAACATGGGGTTCACACCAGTATTACTTATGTATATTTCACTCAAATATATTATACTGTGATGGTCGTGCCGGTACCAAAGGGTATCTCGTGGCGCTCAAGATATGGTTCTTTCGATGATGAATACTGCGCTTGCACTTGAATTTTTTTTGCATCACTCTCGATTTCATTTACATCTATGTCATCTATATAGTGATTGTTCTTGCCATGACGGTCGCTGAAATTGCTAAGAACCCCTTTTTGATGCATGTAGTTTGTTAGAGTTAATTAGATGGTAGTATATTACATATAAATGCAACGAAAAACCAGTATTTATGTTTCTGCGCTAATATGTCCGTTTGTCGTTCACAAAGACATGTGAAATAGTATTCTATGTACAAAAAAAGATATTTGTACTTCCCTTTGAAAACAAACACATGATGAGGTGCTAGATTTGGTCACCATGAGATGCATAGCGTAAGAAAATTGTAGGAACGAACACTGCAACTCCTAATTCTATCAATATACGAAATCGACGTAGATAATGTAGCAAGGTCAACGATTATACTCACCAATACTAACATGTATTGACATATAGATATAGAATACCTGGGCATTTCTTATCGACTATCTCAACTATGTGGGAGAGACCGCTAGACACAGTCGTCATGAGATTTAGTACATAGCGAGGTGTGTACTGAGGAACAATATGAAACGCACTCTTGCCTTTGTCCAATAGATGGAATCGATCATACGAAGGTAGAGAGTGTAAAAAGGCCACCATGGGCTGCGCGGAAAACACCGGGGCTTGGGGTAAAGAGAAAGAGAAACTAATTTGCCTAATGTGCGGTATATATAAAATGTAATGAGTTTGTGTATTTGACAGATATAAGAAGGCAACCCGAGTCATCAATTCGGCATATGTTGTGTTTATGTATACAAACTCCCTTTTTCTTATATACCTTTCACGGCGTTCACTTTCAACTCCTAGAATCTGCAAAGCCTCCAGCAGGCTATTCGTTAAATCCATATCACCGTCCTGGTTCTTTCCGTTATCAGATGTTTGTTTGCTAAGCATACTCGCTTTATGTTCTTCCCACATTTCAGTCATAGTAGTGAGTTCTTTTCGCAGTCTTGCATTATCATTCTCTACGTCTAGTCTTGCCCGCACATTCATATTCGACGGGTTAAGAGAATCTTTTCTCTTTTGGCCAATCATGTTCGCGTGTGCTCTGTAACAATGTCTGTATGTAATTAATCTTCGCAGAAACAGTATACTAGTGATGTGGTCCTGTACTATCATTCTGATGTTGGCATCGTATGCATCTCGGACTTTAAGGGGCATCCACATATACAAACACATACTAAGCCTTGAAGTATCCAATCTGTATTTTACTTTGCGTGTCGTCCAAATCAAGGGAATATTACCTACTTCAACGAACAAAGCAGATATGTTACTCTACGTATTCTCTGCATGCACATGCATATAAAGACTTTTACATCCGCTCACTCACGCACAAATACACGTCATGCATACTCACTCTCTTACATACGCTTCAAGAATATCTCGCTGCTTCGTTACTGCCTGCAAGTCCTTCTCTTTGTCTTCCAATTTAGAACAATATTCTTGAAGAAGACTGTGCTGACGTACATTGTCTTCACGACGTTCGTTGTTCTGATATACGCATAAACATGGGTGTGTTACCACAATTATGTTCTAGTGTGTTTGTAAGTATATATTCCAGTGTACGTGTATATGTTTTAGATGGGCTCTAATTTGGATTGTGTTAGATATGCCTTGTGATCAAATATGTACACTCGTGCATTGTGCTGGAAGCACGTGTTGCTGTTTGCATATACATGTAAAATATGTGTGAGTGTATTCAGTGCGAATGTAAAGCTTCAATACAAGCGCATGCAATGATGCAAGGCAAGTGGATAGTATTATCCTCTCTATCTTCGCAGTAATATACACACATAAACACATACACATATACACACATATACACATATACACTCGTTCGTGCGGTGTGTATATAACATATGAATGTGGGCACATTTATTACCGCTTGGTCGATGATATTCTTCAGATATACTATCTTGTCCTGCAGTTTTAAACACTGATTGCATCCACCAAGAGAAGGATTTTCCATTGCCTGTATTTAACAGTTTTTGGTTTATGAAAAGAGATTGAGATAACATTTAAAGCCTTGTCTAAACAATTCCCATTGATACGGGTACTTGACCAATCACATTTCAACAGTTTCATTATAGAGACGACTTTTCCTTAGTCTGTGAAGTTTTGCAAAACATAACTATCCTAAATACTTTCGGTAAATATTTGTTAAACAGTTCGACAAAAACACATTCCACGTACATGCACATATACACACGTACCACATACGCATGCATACATAAAATATTGTCTAAATACATTGCTTACAGTTGATCGGAGAACGTTAATTTCGCCTTCCAGTTCGGTACATCTCACGCATTCACGTGCAACAACGGATTCCAATTTCTGTAAACAGCCAGAGCGAAAATAGTGTAAATATGCACCACGTATATATATAATAGTGTATGTATAGATGTATACGTCTATG
The DNA here is from genome assembly GCA_033442365.1 of Creolimax fragrantissima. NCBI lineage: Eukaryota > Ichthyosporea > Ichthyophonida > Creolimax > Creolimax fragrantissima. Next base: position 694,614 of record JAWQFL010000003.1, read on the forward strand.
TGCATACATTGACGTGCGAGCAAATTGGTGTACATATTCATGTTTGATTTCAGCCATGAAATATGCAAATTGCAACTGCACAGGTGTCTTTACATACGATATGAACTCACTCGTTTGATAACGTGAGCGTTTGTATATGCATGTGCATGTGTTTTTCAGTGTGAATATGTTGGTTAGTTGACAGCTGTGGCGTGCGTAGTGTAAATGTCTCATGTACATTCACAGCGATACCTTCAGCTCAGCCTCCAGTTCACCAACCCTACTCTTTGCTCCTTCCATTTCATACAGCATGTAGTTGTGTTGTTCATTTAAAGTCTGGTACGCAACTGTTTTCTCAATAATAAGCAAATTTGATTCTCTGTTTTTCTGAATCTCATCTTCGAGCTGTTGCGTAAAATTTTTGACATATCTGTGCGAGTATAAATTTTGTATTCGTGTTTGTATGTTTGAGAGCCATAGTAAGATTCATGCGCGAGTATTTGTTAAAGAAAAAGTAGCTTTGCTTCCTATCTTATCATCTCTGTGTCGAACTAAGAACTAACCCCTTCTGTGCTTCTTGTTGTCAGCTATACTATACACGTGCCATACAAGATCTGATATGCCAATGTATTTCTATGATAGAGAACGTTTGCTATTTCGTATTTGTAGGACTCGTCAGAAAGTTTCTCAATAAACGATTGCGTCACAAATACTGCTCAAAGTGCTTTCCTGCTGCTAGGCTTCAAGACGTCTGATTGATTATGACAAGTACAAATACTAGCCTCATATGATTCCCTTTTAACAGTTTCACGTACTATTTAACTGCTTTCCTGAAATTGTTTGGCGTCCACATAGCAACTAAAGAATTATTATCACTTTGTGAATTGCACGACTATCATAAGTACTCTTGTGTATAGTTGAGTTGTGTGAGTGTATACACAAAATTAATACACATTTGAACATACGCTTCCATCTCCTCTAGTTGCTCCGTAATTGCCAACAAACTTTTGTTTGTCATGGTAAGCTCAATTTCTGTATTCTCCTTTGCACTTCTAAGGCGTTCATTGGTATTTTCACTTATATTTAGTCGACCTGGTTTAAAATTGATACATGGGTGTATGTGAGTTGGCTTATAGAAAGGGCTGCTAACGTGCGTTTGACCGAGAAGAGATAAAGACATACGTCTGACGACAATTAGCGATTTCATGACAGGCATGTTATGTACATCGGAGGTTACATTGTACAAATCTTATATCGTCACACGCATGGATGCACATTGAAAATTCTATCCGAAGCACAGAATAGTAAATCCATACGTCTCTAGAACATTATGTGGCTAGCCAAATAACTGGTTTGTCTTCATCAAACGCTCCAAGCGGAGTAGAAAGATAGATTTAACTTATATTGCTCATATTGTGATTCTGGTTTACGCACTTGCAGCACCGAACGCTATAACATGCACAGCTACATTAAACGTAAGACCATACGTTACTCACATCCAAACGGGCACAGCTGCCCTCACATAGGTACACATTTGTACTAACATGTATTGCACCTGAAGTAGTGCGTCAGTATAGACAAGAGAGTCTTGCTTTTCAACAAAGTGCACCCTGTATTTAGTGCAGATTCACTCTTATTGTGAAGATTATATGCATATACACACTTGTTTAATGTACAAACAAAGCATTTACCTTGCAAATTCTTGATATTGGCCGTGTTTTCGCTTAAGCGCTGCCGTGCCAAGTTGAGTTGTGTTTCCACATTTTCTTTTTCCTTTCGCAATAAAACTAGTTGTCTCTCTCGGGTCTCAATCTCCACCACTCGCATGCCCTGACTCAACCCTCTTATCTGTTCAGTGCTGATCGAACGAACAACTGGCGGCGTGGCTTGAACCGGTGATTCAATATTAGAGCCCTGTATTGAATATTGGTACAATAACAGAACATAAATATAGGCATATGCCCTGGTTGATGGATGCGCATTCATAGTTTTGTATTCGACTCTATCCGCAATACCGTCTTTAGTTTCACTCATGCTCTCTTTTACTCATACGCCCGATTGTTCCAGTCAGATTGGATACAAAACCGTAGCTGAGCGAGTGCAGAGCATTTGTGCATTGCATATTAAACTAATTCTACATTTGACAGTCCACCCTGAGATTTTCGTAGAATGTACAATGAGGGATGCAGCTTGGGTGCTGACTAGTTATGCATATTCTGCGTCGTGGGCAGTTGAGAGTGGGTTGGAAATTTGAAGTGTATACGTATTTTATGTTGGCGTGTGCGTTTAGTTGTTCGTATGTAGACATACGTAGTTTGTACGTGCAACAAGTATGGGTAGGTATACACACACGTAGATACCTTCGAGTCGATGAGCTGTACAATGTGTCCATGTTTGTGCTCCACTGCCAAATCTCTTGGTGTAAGATTGTCTGAATCTCGAAGGTTTATCAGTACATTTCCTTGTAATAAACCCTTCACAACATCGTGATGTCCATTAGCCGCGGCATAGTGTAAGGGTGTCCATCCAGTCTGTGTGTGTATATCCGTATTGTATGAATGGAGTGTCATACGAATGTCAGCGACATATGAGACTACATTCTTGTCATTAGTTACATTTAATAGGTCGTACGTTGTCATCCGCGTACCATATGTATGCCTCATTGACCTGAAATTGCCGTACTTGCTAGCATATTCAATGTTATTTCCAATAACAAACGAGTAATTTGGTAGTAGATTGCTATACGGCTTACGTATTGTCATGCTTGTGTGCAGAGACTATCATTAGTGAATGTGCTTACAATTTTCTTTACACATACCTCATTGGGGCGATTCGTATCGGCTTGGCATGACATAAGAAATCCACAGACGCTTGCTTTACCTGAATCCGCTGCCAGATGTAGAGGAGTAACCCCCTCGTCATCAACTGCATTAACGTTTGCCCCATTGATTACAAGAAGACTACGCAGACAATGATCAGTATGATAAAATTTTGCAGTTCGTATGAGTTTGAGCTATATACTGAATATTTTACTTTGGCCTAATTATCGTGTAAGTTCATCGTGCGTGAGTAGGCCTGTACAACATTCTGTATACATCTGCAGTTGAGGATATGCTTCGGAAGCACATACATACATACACGTACATATGTCTGTACAGATATAACACATTTTCTGACACGAGTACACACATGTATGTGCGTTTCGAAGTATGCATCTGTACCCTTGAAGTACTGAATCCGTTGTATAATTTTGCAATATTGCATAAGTCCTTGACAAGCAAAAGAAGAATTGACACTATCAGACTTTGATACTAAGATCACAAAGCATGTAGTTGTGGATTATCATGTGTATATTTTTGTTCGGTTACGACAGAATATATATATATATATTATATAGACAGACAGACAGCCACACAAACACACACACACACACACACACACACACACACACACACACACACACACACACACACACACACACACACACACACACACACACACACACACACAAATACACACACACACACACCGAACTATGCTCTCATATCCCTGGGCTGCAGCTGCATGCATAGGAGTCTTATTGCTCTGCAATGGTGTGAAATTGACGAAATTTTGTAATTAGTACGTGTAAGTTAAACAAACATGGTCAAGGATCACTATCTTTATGTAGATAAGAAACGTATGATGTTATGTGAATAGCATACATACCCAATTAGTTGCATCAACAGTCGCTGCTGCACCCAATAGAAGATTTGCAATACCATAGTGGCCATTGTACGCTGCCATGTAGAGTGGCGTTTGCTGGGTCTATACATACACATAGTACGTGCAAAGGTGTGATATATGTAAGTAAAATGCAGTGTACATTTTATACTTTCTTTGTTTTGAGCGTTTTTCATTTACCAGTACATCTGTGTTCATGTACATGGTTTAAACAATATTAACGCTGGTTTTTAGCATTTGTCAAAATCTGTTATATGTCTATAGACGATACCTGGTCCTTCACAAAATTTACATCCGCACCAGAGTTAATCTGAGCTTCAACCAACAACTGATCGCCTTGTTCGGCGGCATCAAATAACAGCCTCCCGGCGCCTGCATCGTCCACATGCTTAAGTAGCATTGTATCACAGGTCTTTCAAGTCTTATTAAAAGAAAAAAAGTTTTAAACAAGAGAGCACCAGGGGTATTCTGTAGCGCTCCGTGATACATGTATGTGCGCGTTGCTTACATGTGTGTGCTTGTGTGGAGCGTAGCTGTGAAGTTGTTATGTCTTTCTACGATCGTATCAACTATAAATAACAATGCACAGCGATGTGTGTGCCTTATCGCTTCCTACGGACAAGAAGTTGAAGAAAGAAACATCGCAAACACTCCATTGTCGTAAATTATATCTAATCAATTATCTGTACTTTACCAATCCAGTGTTGCTACGTAGCACTACTTAGCAACACGGTGCAACCTATCTATATCTTCTGTGATAGTATGTATTCATACACACTTGTAATAATATACATTCATGTAATACGAGAGGACCTTCTTTGATATGTACATGATGGTTTTGTAGTCATTCATTCCATCGCAAGTCATTAATTGTACCAAGTTGCAAAACCCAAACTACTTTGCGACATGTTCTCGTCTGCACGTCGCAAAGTGTTCCCATGGGAGGATTTGCGGCGGGCGGGCGGTTGTCCAGTTGTGAGCCAATCATAACTATCGAACAAATTCTTCATTTACCAAATTTACTGGACTCCGGATAAAATTGAAGAATATATATAAACTCTAAGCCCTATTAAATATATGTATATATATATAACTTCATAGAAAGTAAACCTGAAAATCCTACCTGCATCACAGGATATTAAATGGGTATGAATGCATGAAACAAAATCCAACAAAATCCAACAAAATCAACCCCATTTATGTACGTTTACGGTCAGTCTGTGCTAAGAAGCTGCTGGCTATGTGTAAATTGTCGGATTTCACTCAATCTGTTCATCTATACACACGTACATAAGATCAATATGTGCTCACGTACACAAGATCAATATATACACATGCACACAAGATCAATGGCTATGCATATATTGTACAGATATGTGTCAATACTGCAAGTACTACCAAAATAAAAAACAGCTGCGAATTCAATAGAGTGAAGAATGTGTGAAAACCAATTCGATAAAGTTCAACCATGTAATGATTACTATTTCTTGATGTCCACCCTCACTTATAGTACTCACTTCACCGGTCTCCACCTCTACGTCACTGGAAACAATACCAAAGATTGTTGCGCATAAACACGAACTGCTACAATATGAAGAAAATAAATGTCAAGTGAGAAGACATTGTAGAACCTGGTTATATAATTACATCTCTCGCAAAACACAGTGAGCTTCCCAAAGACCAAGAAATGAGTATAAATTACAAATGCAAGTGAACGTGATGGACAGCAAAGCTGTCGACAATGAGTTGCACAACGCAATTATTTAACATATCTTATCAGTTGACTTTACAAAGCATCAGAGCAGATGTCTAATAAACGAGCATTCGACGAAGGACAAAAAACTCTATGTTAGGCTACGCATAGTTGTTGTTTAAATTGTGTAAAACACTTATTTTTGTGTGACATTTGCATAATATATGCGTTTATGCATGATGAGGCAACGGAAGCTTATAGTGCTCCTTGCATGGATTATGTACGTGAAGTAAATCAGTTGTGTGTATTAGATTGTATGAGCCTGTACCCATACTTATCCATCATGTCAAACATACTTCCTGCCAGTAAGAGAAATTGGAAGTATCCTAATTGTTCGGTTACAAGTTCTGCATATTTGCAAATTGAAGTTTAATATATAAATTCATTGGAATGTTTCTATGTCGAAATACAATCAGCATTCGTTTTCAGTCAATCGCCTCTCACACTAACTGTATACAGACCTATTTATCTTATTTCCGTTCAGACAAACTCGTAGCTCACTCGATAACTTCATCAACGTTCGATGCAGAATCGTAGTTTGTAACTACGCAAAATCGTCACGGACACACGATCTCTCTCCGTTGATGACCACAATCTCACCTGCATTATCAAACCAGATCATAGATGAGTACAGTGCTGTAGTCGTACAACTGCTGGCGTTACGAAGCATGTTGGTCGGTCTATACTATGAAAATAGATGTGCATGCTTGTATACGTATGAATACATGCATCAATACACTTGTAAACATAACACAAATCGCGAAATGAAGACTATAGTATTACATACCACCGCACATACACACTAAACCCTATGTACATTCATGCGCAACAGCATAGCAATACTCTCATGTCCTGACTGCGTAAATGAATACGTACATGATACAAAGACAAGCATACCATCACATCCGTCATCCACATCAGTGCCAGTGATCTTGCTGAGAAAGATCATCTTGGTGGCTAACGTATCAAGGTTCCGTAGCATCTCATCGTTGTCAATATATTCAAAGAAAAACTCGTCAATGCTGCTTGAAATCTCAGACACCATCTGAGGCAGCTGTCAAATATATAGAATGTTGTTGGGGTCAAACCAAGTGACATGGAATACGTGCAAGATATACAAAAATTGCATGCGCTTGGTGAGTGAATCGTGCGCACGTATAACTGGCCATGTACACATGCAGTACTTGAGTGTACACATACAGAAGCGATAATCTTGGAAAATCCAAAGTTGTCCAACAGAGGAATAGTCTTAAGCGCTAGATCGAGAAATTCTTTGCACTTATTACTCGATAAGAAGGTGGAGACAGCCTGAACCAGTTCTTTGCCGTCCTGCTCATAAAATAATACATGGGTTTATGATGCAATGTTTCAGAAGGCATACCGTATAAAACAATCAGCTTTGTAGTGTTACATTTACGTAGAAATCACGTTCCTTGCTCTGTACTCTACATTGCATTAAACTTATACGTGGGCAACTCGATCATACCAAACACCTACCGTCTTGCAACCTCGAACATCGGTAAGCGTCTTGAAAGGGATGTTAAACTTGGAAGAGTCGCTATTACTCTGTACGATGAGAATAACATGCATTGCAGGGAATTTAACGAATGATACAAAGTTTCGCGGTAAAAGTATACAACCGTGCGAACATTCACCCACATATACAGTAAAGTGTACAGAACAAGCACATACAAGTCCGAGCATAGCCATGGGGCCAGAAATGAAATCTGCAGTCTGAATCATAGAATTGATGCCTTCGCCCGCAAGAAGGTATCGATCTTGTTGCTTTGCACTCAAAGATTTCAAAATTTCGGGTTGTTCGTTCATACACACAACAAACGAGGATAGTTTGGGCAGAAGCGCCATCATTGGTTTGAATGTTTTTACAGATTCGTCCTTCAAGAAAGAAACATCGGCGTAAACGGTGGCGAGAAGGCGCGCGAGTATGTCTTTGGTCATGTTGTAGCAAATATTCATATCATCCTCTAAATTCGTTGGGTAGAAGCGTGCAGTAATTTTATAAGGGAGATGTTGGTGTCGCCTATTATATGTATAAGAGTATGTACAATGTACATAAAACCCCGACTTGCTTTCTCGTCATAAAACATAACTCGTTTGAATACTAAGCAAAAACTACACGGACTTTGCAGAACATATATGCCACAACGCTCTACTGAGAAAAAGCACAATTTGCTAATTGATCCACACAAAACTACGTTCGTTACAACTTCATACTACAAGAACATTACGCGTAAATTGTTGTCTTGCTTGAGTTGTTTGTGAACATTTCAAAACCAAATAGTTTTTCCCATACTTTTGCAGCTGGTCAGCTCTCTCTCAATGTGGCCAACGTAATCATTCAAGTCAATGCGGATAACAGACTTCTTGAACCAATCACGTACAATAATTCCACACTTGCGCTCCTTCTCATCGTAGAATTTGACGAAAGCGGCTAAAAGAAGGAATATTTCCTTCTGACACTCATCCATAGCTAGTCCTTTGTGCTCATTAGTGATTTTAAGACAGGTGGAGAATTGCGGTATCTTGATTCCAACGCTGATTAGAGGCAGCATACACCCCTTTGTTGTGAGTTCCTGTGTACGTTTGTGTTTACATGCCAAGGAAGTGTGAAATATAACATAGGAAGTAATTTTATCAATGAAGTATACAGCCAAAGCTTCTCATAACTGCTTGTTATATACACGCATAAATAGACAAAATATTAAAACCTAAATCTATGGGATTAGGATCTTGTATGCAACAAAGAATGACCTTTTACACTCAGACGCTTACCTGAATGGGGCCAAATTTCATAATCATTGACATACTATCGGTATCTTTCATTATCTCTTCAATGCTAGGAATCCCCTTGGATTCATCTCCACGAACGACTGGGCATTGGAAGTATAAAACAATCTACAAGATTAAAACTGAGCGATCATATTATGCAAAATACCTTTGCTGATGAATTAGCATGTTTCCAAAACCATTTTATGATCATGCATCATAATACATACATACATGTATGGATATTCTACGAACGGTAGTGGTTTTCAAAAACAACAAAGGAATAGTGCAATAAATCAAATACATGAACCCAATATGTACGTCATAGTTTGATGCAAAGAAAAGCAGTGTGTGAACGGCAACTTCTTTTGCCAGAGTCGTAATGCTATCGGAAAGCAATGAAAACAGGGAACACAAAAACACTTACAATCAGCCATAGTCAGCTTGCCGAGATCAACCGCTGGTTCTTCGACCACTGGATGTGGTACTTCAGCATTCTCAAGGACTACATCGGCCACAGAAATTGCCGCAACTGCAGCGAGCAATACAGAAGAGAAAACCTTCATTTCTTCTTAACTGCCCTGGCATAGATGGGAGTAGAGGAGAATGCATTACCCGTACATGAGTATACATTACTAGAAAATTGGACTATTTGGATGTATGGATACACGACGTATGCTTCCAAAAAATAGGCGTAGAATATGCAGAATTATGTGCTACTAAATCAAAAGGGTGAATATTTATACATGCGCTGTTATTAAAAAGAGACGTTTCAAATATTCCGATGGAGGCACACATGTGCAATGCCCAGTACCACTCGATGTACATCAAAGAGACCACTACATTTACTAGACAGTAACAACTGGATGGCTTTCTGCACTCTTACTTACCGAGAGGGAATGAATGCCTATGAATGAAGTCATGCGTATGCCACTTCGAATGCTTTTCAACATATTTGCATGAGCAATCCGTTCGATCTCGTCGACGACAAAAGTTTTGTTGCCTTGGAGACGGTTTGTGAAACATGCGGACAGGGCCAAGGCTATTTATTTAGACCACATTGTATTTGAGTTATACTAATTCAAAAGTGCAAGACAGTACAATTTGTACTTAAAAGTTTCTTCATGACTGAATGAATAAATATTCAAAACCAGTATGCGGTATTTTATTCAATATGATTCCATGTCAAGTATAGTCCAATGCGACACACAGTGAACTTACAGTCTTACCATTCAATCTACAAGGGCTATTTTGTGTAGACTTTAATACTGTGTTTTCTTGTGTTGTGTGGACAATGTTAATCACATACCGACAGCATAAACACAGCAAGCAAGTATTCTCCTTTTTTACTGGATTAAAATTAAATTTCTTGTTTTTCCTGGGTTTACTTGTACAGTGTTAATCACACATCGCCAGCAAGAACACTGCAGGCAAGATATCTCTATTTTTACTGGATTGTGTTTAAATCGACAATAAGAGCTCAGGGCACTAACCGGGAAGCAACGTGAAGTGATTATATATACACAAATATGTTAGTTTAACTTATGAATAATGCATAAGTAGTTCAGCTTCTCCTTCCTACATAGTGTTTTGCTGAATGTAAAACCCTGAAATATCAGATATAAATGCCGATAGCCACACTTTCAAAAGGCATAGAACTTCACTATGAAGAGTTCGGAGTTCCAACTGGAGCCGCCATAGTGCTGATTATGGGCTTAAATATGCAATCCATTGCATGGAATGATGAGTTTTGTATCAGGCTTGCGAAGGACACATATAGGGTCATTCGATTCGATAACAGAGATTGTGGTCTGTCACAAAAATTCATTGATAGCCCAAAGGTTAACTTGTTCTCGGCATATGTACGATACATCGTTCGCGCCAAAATTCATACCCCGTACACGTTACTTGACATGAGTGATGATGTATTTCAGCTGATGGACTTTCTCAAGATTGAGAAGGCTCATATGATTGGCGCGTCAATGGGAGGCATGCTTGCACAGATATGTGCAATTGAAAATCAATCTCGGTATATTTCCATTCGTTTGTATTGATGTATTCCATGCATAAGCCGTTCAGTATATTTAGTGCGTACGTACTGGGTGAAAGCCTTCCGTGATCGAAAATAATTTGAACTTGCGAGCATTGTATAGCCCTGAACTATGCATTATTGTTGTACTGGGAGTGTTCGTTAGCACCCTTTTGTATATTGTCCATGTTTATACCTGTGTTTTTCAACGAGACTGAGACTCTCTATACCCCCCCCGCTGGCGTCCGTATGATAAAAAATGCACTTTCTCCTGATTCACTCATATGCATATACACGCAAATACATAGCCACACATATGCTTCCACTGCAAGCATTCAGTTAATCCCATGTCTTTGTTATGCATACCAATGTGACATTTTCGAATGCAGTGTGTTATCGCTAACGTCAATCATGAGTACAACTGGCGATAGAAGCTTACCTGGCCCACAGCTGAAATTGGTGAAGACTATGCTAAAGCCTCGCCCTGTATGTGGAATAGCACTTATCCGTCTGCGTTATTTATTCACTACAGTAGGCACACTTGTCTGTTGATGTCAATTAAATTCATTCTACTAGATTTATACGTTTGATTAGTCTACAATTATTGCTGTATTCACTTTCTGAGTGTAACCTCATCACCCTCTATATATTTCCAGACGCAAAGAGAACCTCTGCAAGCGTGGGCTGTTAACCTCTATAAAAAAATTTCGCATCCCGTTTATTGGGATGATGAGTATGCAAACAAAGAGATAGAAGGTATGCTTGAGCGGTCTATGTTCCACGATAGCGGGCGACAGACCGTGGCAATAATGGGTACGAAATCGAGAACGAATGCACTTCAGGTATACCTGTGAATGTTTCGGCGACTCTCAGAGAGTTGTATACATTCGTGTGCTCTTAAAAGTGTATAAATGGTTTCCAAGCTTTATAATATATTTTATGGCTGTATGTATTCGTTCTGTAATTGCTCCGTCCTTTAGTCATGTGGCAGGATACGCATAAAATTAACATACTTACACTGAGCATTCCTTTTTCGAGTAGACTGTTTCAGTACCGAGTCTTGTAATTCATGGCGCGTCCGACCCACTTTTACCGGTTGCACACGGAAAGGCAACTGCGAAGGCAATACCTGGTTCAAAACTGGTTGTCATCGACACCATGGGTCACAATCTACCTATCCAACACTGGGAGAGAATTATGGGAGAAATTCACTCCGTCATCGCAACTGCAAGCGTTAGGGTTTAGTTTACCGGTTTAGTCACGAACGAGCATTGACTGACCAATCACCCCGAGCGTTGCCGTATCACACAGTGAGGATAAGTAAAATGAGATCCTTAGCAGCACGAAGACTGGTTTTCTGTGCAATAGTTTTCTTCGTCGACACACTCACTTCATCGACTCTTGCATGTGCCACTCGGCAGGATTGTACGTACATTGAAGTTTAATCTCACTATCAGTTGTGCGTAGTCTCTTAAATTGAAGGTGGAAGTTCTCATGATTCCTGTACGACAGAATGAGCGTTTGAGCATTAATTTACAATCCACCAAATGTATATTTCTTAGCTGTTGGCTGTGGTATGAACTGATAAGATCGGTGTGGTTCATTATATATCCTAGCACTGCAGATTTGGGGGAAAAGGAATGCGGATAACACATATATTACCCCGTGGTGTACATTTAACAATATGCGGACCATCATATTAAGTTATTGTTGGCTTTTTTTTATGCGAAAGTTGCCCCTACACCATAGTCTTCTCTTATAGTAAAAGGGACTTTCCTCTGTATTCGAATATGGCTACTTCTGACGCGAGAAATGAGATCGAACGAAGTGGATTAATTACTTTGTGTTATTTCGAAACTTAATCACTCCTTATTCAAAATATACAATCTTGTTGACTTATCAAATATGTATTAGTTATCTTTCTTGGAAGACGATCATGATATATGTGGCTATGCTCTCGAAGGTGAAATCTCAGTGATGGTCAGTGCACTCACCGGTTCATGTTCATAGTCGAATATTACGTGTTGAAGTTAGATAAGAAAGAAACAATATTGGACAACAAACACTCATGAAAGTCACGTACGTTAAAGCATATTCGCTTTAAACTCGCATCACCTTGAACCTCAAGGATGAGTGAGAAGTTGGGGTATAGGTACAAGACGAAAATCCTCGTATAAATTTGAAAACAAACTTTCATTCTTCATTAACGCAGACATTCAACATATTATCTTCGATGTAAGACTGTGTTGATCAACTATATCATAACCTTTCAATCCAACCTGATATAGGAAGAGATGAGAGAGACTGATATCTATTGACCAATAATAAAATATAATCTGATCTAGATTTTGACTTATGTTCAACTACAAGCAGTTGTTGGCTGCTTGATGAACGTACGGACTAAAAGCAAAAGAGCGGTAAAATCGAAGAGGATTGGGTCACAAAGCAAACAAAGTCGGTCGTATAGCAAAAAGAGCTTTCTGTTGAGTGAAGAAGAAACCATCTACAGACGCTCGAGTGAATGCATATCGTACTATTAAACTGCAGGCAACAGTCCTCATTGTGTCATCCATTTAGTGCTTACTGCGCAAAAATCGGCTGCGTAGATGCTGTAGTTGCCCAGTAGTTAGTGTTTTATTTATAGATATATAACAACAGTCGGTCGGTACATTAGAAATAAAGATTCATACTGTATATATTTACAGCCTTTATCAGCAATTAACTGTGAATCTTTGATTTCCCAAACGCTTACTTACATCAAGTGCACGCCAATTGGGACACGAATGTACAATCTCACACACACACATAGATAAAAAAAACAGTTGAAATAAACGAGACTATTAAGGTTCTTCGTATCGGCAATGTATGGTTCATTGCGTCAACATTGTGGGTTTATTGCATCGACATTGTCATTAGTGTGTATATCGTTATACAGATCAAGCATGTTTTCTTGAATACGTAAATCAAGAAAGCGATAACAAATCCTTATAAAATTTCTGTACTGGGTTACAACATGAATGAAGAGATGAGCAAACTCCCGCCGCAACCGCCATTTGGCCGTATGTTGTCTCATCCATCCTCAAGTATACATGGTGATCCCATTATGAACGTAGATTTAGCCCTCACTCCTAGTCTATCATCCGACAACTGTACAAGCAGTGATGCTAGCACTGGGTCACCATCACGATTAAGTCCAAACTCTCTTCTTAACGAAGCGGAAAGAGATCAGAAACAAATGTACCCCATTGACCCAACTTCTTTTGAAAGAGAAGATGAACCGAGATTGAGAGATGAATTCGATATTTGTGATTCGGAGGGAAATATCAAAAAGCAGGCTAGAGAGCAGACGTTGTCGCAGCAAAATTCCGTTTATGCCGGAAGTACGTTGTGGAGGAGAATGAAGAGTAAGCTCTCACCGAAATCGGGCGCTACGGCAATGCCATCGTACACGCATGAGGGTGCATGGATGTTTAGGTACACATCTGCTGTGTTGTCATGGTTACCCGAAAAGTACAAATACATAGCCACGGGGCTGTACCTAGTTCTGTGTGGCATAATTGTATTTGCACTTTTCTGGACGAATAATTATATTGCAGGTACAGAATTAGGCTCTCCGGCGACCTTTTCATGCGATAGCTATGACTGGGGTAGTGCACGCGGTTGTGGTGTAAACGGTGTTAACTGTCAACCGTTCCTCAGCGACACCTTTCAGCCCATTCGATGCCCACCTTGGTGTGGACACAAAACTGGATCCTGGTATGTGTGTGTGTGTTAATACTACTGTTACATGCATGTGCATGCACTCTCCAATGTTGTGTATATATTAGTGTGGGTCGGGATGTTTGTATAAATATTTCCGGCAAACACCTACCCACGCACCATACGTATCTACACGCAGGTATGTTGTGGGCACCAACCCTTTTTATCGGTCCGACAGTCGTATATGCATGGCAGCCGTACATGCAGGCTTGATCGATAACTCCAAGGGCGGATGTGCATTGTATCGTGAGTCCGGGCCACGTGCCTATTATAACGGGTCCATAGAAAATGGAGTGCACTCCTTCAACTCTAGTGAATGGTTTCCGAAATCTTTTGAACTAAAGAAGTGTGAGAACCCAAGTTCATGTTCATACATGGGTTTTACACTAGTTCTTCCTCTTACTGCACTTATGTATATTGGACTTATACTGTTGGGTGTGCACTCGGGTGTATATTACACATCTCTCGTGGTTGTAGGATACTGGTACGTAGTCCTTATTGGCCAGCCTGTGTATTCATACAGTTTTATCGAAGGTGCTATGGGCCGATTTTTGCCATTCATGTTAGGCGCGTATGTTTTGTGGGTAATTGGTGGGCGTAGAGCGGTGCCCCCGCCCTCTTATATGATAGAGCGGTTTGCTCTGTATTGGTTCCCTACATGGTGCTTTCTACATATGAACTATTTGACATTCATTTTCCCTGACAAGGATGTCACTGGGGGATCCAGGGTAGTCACTGATGATGGAGGCATGGATTATATTGCGTGTGTATCCGTGTTTATGTGTGTGTATATACACATGTGTATTCTGAGTGCACGTATGTCCGCATGTGCCGATGTACATATGTAACAAGGTATGCATTGCAGCCATACATGTGAACATGCTCTCATTAGCCTATAGTCACATATTTACATTTTGTAATAATTTCGGAAAGTCGTACTCGTAGAGCCAGTTTAAGTCCTCCTAGAGGACTCATATTTTCTCACTTAATGAACGCCAAGCACAGGTATATCCGTCTTACAGCAAGGGGTGAGCTGGAACGCATTCGCCATATTCCTTACTTGCGTTGCCGTGGTGATATCGGCGTTCCTTCTGTACAAACAGTTCGGTACAATATGGCGCACAGGATGTACACTACAATATCTGACGGGCTACATCGCGTTCGCCACTTTGTTGCTGTTGTTTGCTGTGACAGTTTCCAGCCACTTTTTCTTTCATCTGCATCACTATCAGTTGGGTATGGTAGTAGTACCCATCACAGCCTTCAGCACAAAACCATCTGCCTTCGCTCAGGTATATATGTTGCGTACAGGACGAGCACGCAGTGTATACACTTACTTGTATGTGCATATGAGTATACTTTCAAGCTGTTTTGTGTATTTTAGATGAAGATTTGTATTAATGGTCTTGGTCATGTGTTCATGTTCCAAAACATATATTGTATTCGTTCCGTCAAAAACAACGTATACACACATATGAGGACTAATTTATACAAACTCGTTTAACCATTTACACCAACTTTTATGATGATAAAACAGGCTATTTTAGTGGGCTTGTATGTACAAGGTATTGGTAGATGGGGATTTGGTTCCATGTTCACGTTCACCGGTTACTACCCTTCTATTCCTCATTTCGAGGGCAATATCACCTTCTCAAATGAAAATCCAACCGGTGTGATGGCTGTATGGCCAACTGCAAACTACACGGAGACACCCGTCTATTCGGTGGTATGAATATGCAAGTAAATATGTTCTAGTGTTGATGGGATGTAATTGTGTGTAGCCGCTTCTTGTTGTTGGCCGTAAACTGTTGTGAGTGTATGTATTGTTGCAGTGCTCTGCTTCTCCTACTAATAATGTCTTCGCTCATGTGCAGTAAACTTATACCACATGTACACTTGAACACGTTAGCACTCGCAAATCTATTCAAGTGATTGTCCAACATCTTTTTTCTTGTTCATGCGATAGGTGATCAATACTGTCGAAGTATGTAGGGTTACAAGCAACACGTGCGAGATAACCGGCCTACTTCCAGACTTGCAGTACCATGCATGTGTACGAAACGTGGTGTCTGGCTACGAAGGAAAATGTAGTGCTAGTCATACCTTCAACACAACTGGTTCGTAGTGCCATTTAGCAAGAGACAAGAGAGAAACCGTCTTATCAGTTGTTTGTGGTTGGTTTCGGCAGAACTCTTAAAACAGTTCTATTAGAAAGGATTCAATAGATTTAACAGTAAATTATATATATAGGCCAATAGTTATAAATAGAGTTCCAAAACCGACAGTTTCCAGTCTATGCTTTTAACTTAAAACTTTGTGATAATACTGTTAGATCGCTATGCTACCAAATGTTCAATCTGCAATGACATTATCAAATCGAAAGCATAGTTCAGTAAGTCACGTTTCGCTACGTAAGAATATGAAAATGCGTCGTGGACATGAATCTTCTTCCAATAAAACTAGTTTTTCTTTTTGTTGTCGTGCGTGCTGCTGTGGGTCATCGTTTAGGTCACACACTACATATAAAGACAAAGTTGCAGCAAACGTAAATTAGTATTACGCAGGTAGTACAAACGATACACGTACACTACTCCAGAGACATGTCTACTAAAGAATCCGCTGATAGCGTCGTCGCATTCCAACTCTTGGATATGCTGAGAGGATATCAGAAATCCCAAGCCCTGTACGTGGCAGCAAAACTCAAAGTACCCGACCTGCTGGTTGACGGACCGAAATCAATTGACGTTATTGCCAGGGAGTGCGGTGCGAATACGGTGTACCTATACCGTCTTCTTCGTACGCTGACATCGATGGGTGTGTTTATTGAGTCGGACAATAAGATGTTTGAAAATTCACCTATAAGTGCACGTTTGGCGACAGATGGGGGCATGTACCACTTGTGTTTGACGTGGATGGAGACACACTATCAGCCCTTCGGAAAGCTTTTAGAAGTGGTAAAGCAAGGTACTAACGGTGTCCAGTTATGTTATGGGATGGAATATTTCGACTGGCTTAAGGAGAGAGATGAAGATCGTGAGATATTTACTCGCGCAATGGAAGACATCTCGCGCAGCGTACGCCCAGTTGTGGTTAAGGCGTTCGATGTCAGTAAAGTTAATCGAACGGCTGATTCGGCAGTTACTGTGGTTGATGTGGGTGGCGCTAACGGGTCTCTCTCCTGCGCGTTTATAAAGAATTTGCCAAAGTGGAATGTGGTTGTGTTTGATCTGCCTGCAACTGTTGGTGCAGCCAATGAGTACGCAACAAAGCAGGGACTGTCGGACCGTGTCACCGCACAAGGTGGCGATTTCTTTAAGAGTGTACCCTCTGGTGATGTGTACTTACTGGCATACATCCTCCATGACTGGAATGATGATGAATGTATTCGTATTTTGAAAAATATTCACTCAGCAATGATGGAAGATGGTTACTTGATCATCGTCGAGTGTGTGCTGACTGGGGGTTATGGATTTGAAGAAAGTAAGATGATGGATCTGACTATGCTAGGCTTGGTCTCTGGCGCAGAACGTACTGTTGATGAGTACAGTAGTCTATTTAAAAGGTCTGGATTCATGCTCACAGATGTGACCGTAGTATCCCCTAGTCCATATAGCATCATTTACGCTAAGAAAGCTTAAGCACATATATGGCGCGACCTTTTGGTGTAGCGACATGCATGTACGCCCGAAGAACTTCATTGATATGACGAACCAAAACTCTCATTCAAATCTGTTCAAACTGCTCCCTCACAAATGAGTCTGGGTACCTTGTATATTAATATACAAATTAAAGATGTTCGTAAGCAGTAAATGCTTTATGAGGTAAAGATACTCTTCGTGTTTATTGCACTCGTACATGTCAATGTAAATACATTATTTTTATCTAGGTTGTGTTTTTTATGTGATCTTATGTGAAATGAATATATAGTTCACTGTAATACGAAAAGTAACAAATGCAAACCATGACGAAGAATGAAGCAAACTGATCTGTGCCAGTATACGATGGGCCACATTTTGCTCATGGGCGGCGTATAGGTACATCTCTGAGATTTCCAAGCACTGCTACGCTATTCAGAATAGGTATCAAGAAGTTCACGACTGTACAAATATATATCTTTGGCCAAGAACACTATTTCCAAGTGCCACCTCTATTCAGCAATTCGCATATCAAGATATCAATTATATAGGTACAGGTCAAATGGTTAGAAGCGCACGTGCATTGCACCATTTTATCCTGATGGAGTAGAGGTTTAAGTCGTAGTTTGTTTTTGTTCGTTTTAGAAAGTTATGGATTTTCGTAAGCAATGTAGTATTAGCGGCAGTACATTACCTTCATTAGATATTACTTGTAAACCATCTTATACATACAAGCCGCACTGCAGCCTTGTGCGGTGAACTACTACGTGGTGGCATCCAGAAATATGGAGTATCGCTAACCGGACAACGAGGTATAAACGAAAATACAGAAATGAGTTTACTACCATGAGTTTACTACCATGAGTTTACTACCATTACGCACATACGCGAAAGTACACACATGATGCGGATCCAGGTGATGTGTCTGATTTCTACATAAAAGGAAGCTGAGTAGTAGGTATCGACAGAAATGGTTGTTTAAATTACCAATGTGCTGGTGAAGGAGCATATACACGCATGACAAATGTAAGTGCTTGGGGGAATAGAAAATCTTGATGCACACTTGCAGGTAATATAGACTGGTGAGATCCAAGAAGCATTGGAAAAACATTTTAAAAGCATTGGAAAAACATTTATGTAGTGTGTAGTGGATCAGAAGAACTAGACTAATATCAAACGTGAACTCAACCGCCAAAAAAATTGAAAGTCCATTTGACATCGACAAAGATCATGCATACAATCTGCAAAAATTTAAAAGTCCTCAGTGTTACCATAGTAACATATTCATACACCTATGATGGCCGAATCCAGAACTATTCCTAGACTGATGAAAAGAAGAATAAGTTATGTATTCAGGTGATGACCAATCGAAAAGTCCTCTCAGAACTTGTTTACTAATTCCTCAACAAAAAGCTGTGCATTTAGGTAGGACCGCGACCATTACAGACAGGTGAAACAGCCTAAGACTGAAAGAACTTTTAGCCTATATTGTACGAACGGTTAAGCATTTTTTGCTTCTCTCTTACATATATCTGAACCCACATTTCAGTGACAACACATTTTGCTCGAATTCTACAAAAGAAATGACTTGTAATAAGAAAGCAATCGCTAAATTGAACGTTTCTAGGATGTTTGTTACTTTCCTGGTCGTGTGCATGATATGTTTCTTGCTGTATGATATCAAATATGGAGAAAAAATGAACATCTATAGCACCGACAATGAGCAAAGCAGTTTTGACGGTTTAATGGCCAGTGATAGGAAAGAAACGTTAAAGGTGGACAACCATGCCAATCCTGTCCCAGAAACGCATATTGTGAACGAGTCAACCATGGAAGCTACCGCGAATGAAGTGCGCTTACACAAGACAGATCAAAGCAGTATCGACGAATTCAAAACTATTCCAGAGCTAGACGTCAGTGTCATCGACACGAGCTATCGACATCCACCCCCCCGACAAATGCCAAAGCATGGCGAGATTGTGAATTCCATGTTCAACAATAAAATATCACACGATCGTATCGAGAACAACAAGGCGGGGCGAGTTACATCCGAATCCAATGAAGAGAAAAACGCAACTAACAAAAGCAAATGAAATGCAGAAGAAATAGCAAGGCCACGATGGATTAATTCTACACCAGTACAAGCAGTGATAATATCTACAGTGCTGATCATATGGATGAGATATAAGGAACATGATACTAAGGCTACCTTCAGAAAACGTTGTAAAGAAATTTTGACAATTTGTCTACGTGACGTGATCAATGGTGCTTAACCTTGGTAATGTTGTTCATACATGGTGAGGTCGACACATGCTATGAAAGAATATTAGATTACTCTATCACCAACACCGTGCTTTTCAGACTTGAGTGTAGAAGTGTTATTGTTGGCGGTTATGGTGTTATCGAATATATATCTTCACCAAGAGATAGATTGACTACAAGGATATATTATACTCATATAGATTCTATGGCATGTATGAGTGAATCCCAATCATCGGCTCCCACTGAACTTGTATATCGCTGTTCTACCAGCGTGGTGCTATTTTATGAAGTTTGTATTTTGTAGCTGCTGCTACTCCGGTATATGCCTTGAATGTAAATAATGCAAAAGTAAAGTTTCTTTAATTATAGATGGGCGGACGACGACATAAGCTTAGTTTTTGATCAAAATTAAATGTCTCAACGGCGAGCAGCGTAGATATGACGAATAACAGATATAACAAAATCGAGCATATCCCTCAGTCAAAGTTATATCACCGTTGAAGTACCGATTTAATATTTAAGGTTCCAGCCTTGCACTCCTACATAGGCACAAACGACTTGTTCCTATCCAGCTTTCAGCGTCGGTTTATCAATGTTTTCAGCTTCCTAATTCGCAATGAGTACTTTTCTAATCTTGTTGACAAAATCTCGCTAAAATGATTGTACAAATCACCATGGAAACGATCAACGTCACATAATGATTACAATACTGTGGACAACAAGTCGTGTCCCTTGGCACATGCTATGCATATATACATATCCATCTTGTGCTTCCAGGTGAAGATGCGATTATTGAAAAAGGTTAGAAAGAACGTTTGGTGCGAACATGGGCAGAATAGGTGCGCGAAGCCGCCGAAGTATATTTATCGTGTTGACCATTGCACTTGTTTTCTTGTTCAGTACATACAACTTAATCGAAGATACTGAAGGCCCTAAATATAGTTTCTACACAGAAAAAGCATTAAATGGAATTGCCCTGTATATTCCTCATACTGTAGATGAGCTGAGTAGATACTCGCCACATAAAGTATATAGTTTTAAATCTACGATAAACAAGTTGATGTCAATGCTGGTGAACTCTTCTAACGGCTCTACTGCACAGAATGCATCGCATCTAGATGACCACCCAGAAATCGAGAAACCAAGGGATTATTTTCCCATTTCAATTCCTCATAGGGATAGTGGCGATGAAGTTAGCAAATTTGGCAGAATGAGAGAGCATATGAAATCATACACACCTGTACATCCAAATGAGAATAGAGGTATAGATTACTATTCCAAAGATAAGCCAAGTCGACAAGCAGTGTACTCGTCACCAGAATGCAAGACACTTCAGCTGAAACCTAAATATATTGAGAGTGAGGTCGCTTCAAAACTAATGAAAATGTGCCCTGTGTTCAAGAATCAATTCAAGTACCACAAAGGTAACGATGTCCTTATCCTGAATTGCATTCTACACTTCGACAGGGCGTGCTTAGACTGTATTGTGTTATATACAATTATCAAAAAAAACACCAGCGTATTCTCTATTATACCCGTGTAGAGTGTAGTGTACATATGACGTACCGCTCCGTGAGTCATTTCCCTACGTGCTCACAAACGCACAATTGCATTTGTATTGCTTCAAGTATTCTACGGAGTCGAGCGCAAGCGTATTAATAAATCACTAACCATGGTACTGAACTTGAACAAAATTTTAATCTATATACTCTTGTATGTTTCTATTGCATTGAGACATTGCCCTCAGTATGCTCCGTTATGATTAACAAGAGAATATTACAACACACTGCAACAATATTACGTTTTAGGTGAGCGTCTTTACTTGCCAGAGTATACCATCAAGTTAATGGGAGAAGGAAACACCAAGAGGAACCGATTGATGATAGTTTGTCATCCTGACGACGAGATAATTTTTGGTGGTGACGAGCTGTTAAGATACCCAGGAGAGTGGGTTATTGTTTACATCACAAACGATCATAAACGTATCAAAGGCGTGAAGAAGGTTATGCATGCCATCAATGCCAACGAGGTGTGTTTGTTTCGTATATACATTCTGTATTTGCATATGAAGACGCCCATCGAAATATGCATACGTCTATGTGATGGTGTGTATACACAATTACGCACTGTTGATGATACGCATACACCATACGCCCACATACGTGTTTTACGCAAATGCTCTGGAGTCAATCCACATAATGGTGGTAACGCATATTCTTGCGTAAATTTATTACATACGTCAGTGTTTGCGGACAAACGCATATTAGACAAAAAACAAACGATGTATCACCGCCACTCCAAGCAAACTAGGAGTTGTACAAGAACATGGTGTTGCTATTTTCATTCCTTTTTACACATTTACGATTTTACACACATTCAAATACAACTAGTCCATCATTTACGGATTAGCTGATAGTATGAGAGACGAGTTTAGATACCCTATCGCTTTTGTGGTAGAGTTATATGAATTAATTTGTAGCCAGCACTGGGCCCAGATCGTCACACATGGTGAGACTGGAGAGTACGGACACCGAGCACACATCGCTCTGCACCAGTATGTTATTCAATATGCTTGTACAGGCACGCAATAGTACACCAGTAAGCATGGTCAAGTATACGTGCGGGTATATTGATGTATGAGATCAGTGGTACTACCATGAATATAGGAAGATGTAAAATAATATAACACATACATTTCACACACTTGTAGTATGTAGGGCGAAAGTTCGACCCAGATTCAACAGGATCATTCAATCATAGCTTCATCTGTATGTTTGCGAACAATCTGCTGTTTTCAACAAGCAACCTCACTATAAGCGTTTTTTATCAAGTATGAGTCACGGACTGCACGATACTTGCTACATGCACATTCAAAATACAACTATATATGACATGCACTCATATATTTCTTAGCCTCCAGTTTCCGCACTCGTTCATAGGATTGTGTTCCACCTTTTGGCTAAAGCGGGCGTTAGCAAGATGAGTGGTACTCAAATCACTACAATGAAATTGAACAGATCACAACCTCGCAGTGCAAATAAGTCCTTCATAGAGCAACGACAGGTATACCACAACATGTTTGTCTGTAAGATGAGCACGACAATTATAGTTAGCTGCAATTACAGGACATATTCCATATACTAGTCCATAGTTTCAGATCTTACTTCTTGCTGAGAGTCACGCACTCACTCGAAATATGTGTATGTACCACGCATACTGCACAGCAATTGTGCAAAACTATGTACTACCGAAGTAGCCGTAAATGGATGCGAATGATAGAGAAGGCAACAACTGTCTCGTTCGACCCTACGAAGGAACAGATCGACTACGATATCGACCACTTGCTCTGCCAATAACATATATAATCTCACGTCTATACATGTTTTATACTTATTACAATCGGTATAATCATCTCTCGTATATAGTACTAGCATAAGACTGACCTGTTCAAATATACTGAATTCTCGAATGGAATAAAACAACGAACATTAAAATAACAAAAAGGAATGAGTTAGTTTCAAGTACCAGTGCAAGCAACCAAGTGGAACGAATAATAAAATAATTCAGCAACGTAAACATGAGAAAGGACTTGAAGCACTCGTAGATCTGTACTCAATATATCTTGTGTGTTGCAGTACAGAGATAACAAACATAGGTTTCAAACTTGCGGAACGTTTGCAATTGTCAAAACAATAACATACAAGCAATGTTTCACTATTGTCCAAAAAACTGTCAAACAAAGATCAACCATACATTGGTAATATTAGCAGTTTGCACCCGGTGGTGTCGAAGGAAAGCTTGAAATCACATTCAATTCGAACATGAGGTCGCTGTAGTTCTAAACCCCCTCCGCCTAAAATACGTCTTGCATTTACTGTGTCTATAAGGTTCGTAGCTGTACGGTAATACACGATATCTTCGCTCTTTACAATGAAAGAGATCCACGTGGCTGTTCACACCTCAGGAGCACGTGCAATCATACCCACGTGGCTGTTCCCACACAATTGCATCTCTAGCAGCACGTGCAATTCTGCTTATAGAAATGGTGCGCATCTTACCCTCCTAATAGACAATTATCCAGGAGCGTTGCTTAATTTGGCTTCCAGTAGGTATAGGTGTATTTGCTTCCATCTTGCCTGGTTTCTGAATAAACCATCAAAAAATGTATTATTCATACAATATAACGAGCGAAAGTTTATTCATAAACAAGATTGCTCGTCATCCACTAACACCTTCTCTGGTTGAGTTGTTAAGGTGTAAAATGTAACTCCATCGAGTGATCCATTTAATTATTCATAATATTATAATCAGTACTGAATAAGCTGTGCTCACTTCCGACACCTCACTCACTTCAGTTCCGCACCACACACACACACACACATACACACACACACATACACACACATACACACACATACACATACACATACACACACATACACATACACACACATACACATACACACACACACACATACATACATACATACATACACATACGCACACACACACAAAGCACGCCCGCTTATAACATTATGAACGGTCTCGTACGCTCCGTTGGGAGCATTTCCTCGACTGGTAAGCATGTGCGTTGCATGTCTTCCGTTGCCTTTTCATACCAAAATGCCCTGGAGTGCGCCCCCGAAGTCAAGGTACATATACAGCGATGAGTATTTGTGTGCTGTTTGTTTGATTTTTGTATGGGGTTTGCGTATATATGTATATGCGAGTGTATGTATGCGTAGATACGTTTACATGGTTAGTAGTAAATAATACTGTGGATGTGGTGTAATGCTATGCACATCATGTATTGTTCGGGCCTAGTCTAGTGTATAGTGTAGTACACCTTCAATCAGTCCTTTGTTTTTACGAACCAACAATACTTATATAGATCTCATAAATGCTCACCATCACACTACTTGTATCTGTGTGTTTTACGTGCAACACAAAATATACAGACCACTGTACTAGGTAATGGTCTGCGTGTTGCCACCCAAAAGACTAACAATGCCGCCGCCACTGTCGGCGTTTACGTTGACGCTGGATCTCGTTTCGAAACCCCCGGAACAAACGGCATTGCTAACTTTGTCGAGCACCTAATCTTTAAAGGAAAGAGTGCCAATGCCATGTCGAAGGTTGGAGGAGAGCTCGGTGCCACCACAGAACGCGAGATGACGGTATGTATACAACTATATGCATACCGTATTTTAATGCACAACTATATATACCTATATGCATATATTAAATGAGAATACATGGCACTGTTGCGAAAGGAGAAGGAATACTGTGGCAGATAGTTGGGAGTCGACGATACTTCACACAGTTTTGCACGTAATGTGTACCACGCATACCGCTATACTATTTATGAATCTGAAATATCAGCGGAAGCATACACATTGAACACATATAGCCTGCAACAGAAACGGCTATATAACTGCAAATTGTATGACTATCAGCAATTCCGATTGCGCTCCAAAGCACATAGTTTGTGGGACGGAAAACTAGTGAATTATATGTGTTGTATAAGCGGTCAAATCTTTATGTAAAGAGGATACCTTTTCAATATTAGCCACTGCAATCACCCAATCACATGTGCATACAGCGTATACATGGACTGTACATCTGTCCACGTTTGTGTGGAAACGTTAGTAGGAAGTTATTTCATATTCTTTCAACGTAGTGGTCAGTTGATCAGTGCATAATGTATAGTTAGGTCAAGGATATGATACTATGGACGCCTCCGTTTTGTTGATTCTTATAAAGGCAGGACCAAACTACTACGCATATGTACATATCTACTATATGTATCAGATATATAGTTTGCACTCACCAAC
Organism: Creolimax fragrantissima; assembly: GCA_033442365.1. Lineage (NCBI taxonomy): Eukaryota > Ichthyosporea > Ichthyophonida > Creolimax > Creolimax fragrantissima. The sequence continues at coordinate 720,375 of JAWQFL010000003.1, forward strand.
ATGAATACGACGATGGGCCCCCGATTGTAGTGGTCGGACCTGTGTCAGTGGATACATCTTTTACTGAACAATTGATAGTACGCAGTGGTTTGTTGGTTGTTGTTGATCCAATATCAATTACAGACTATCAAACGAAACCCTCCTATCTCCCACATGAACATCAATGAATACGTATTGTATACATCTACGTGCACAAACGGTAGCAACAAATGCGTAGATTTACTATTTCTCAGTATACTTATAATTGTTGTAATTATTGCACAAACAGAGCTTCTATGCGCGCACATCTGCCTCCAAAGCGTCTGATGCTGTTGGAGTGTTGGGAGGTTGTCTACAAAACACCTCTTTCACCGACGCTGACATTGCATCAGCGCAGACTGAAGTACTTTTCCAGATGAACGCTCAAGATGGAGACAAAGAAACTGCTGTTTTGGATCTGCTGCACTCCACTGCATTCCAAGTATGTGTATATTCATTTGTACGTTTATATGGATGAATGATAATGGTGTGTATCTACTTGATTGTTTAACCATTACGTTCAATGTGTGTTGCGTACATGTCTAGGTAGCTGCAATTGTATATAGTTACGAGTTTATGAAAAGTGCATGCAATTGTGCGCGTACATTGTTACCGCACGAGGGATACGGCAGTGTAGATATGCACAGTATCATAAGTCACTATTCTCATCGTCGTGGTTATAGCATTGGTCAACCAGGACGGACACTTTACAGTTTCGATATGTTAAAGGCAAAATCTGAAATCACATGTCTGTTGTGAATGTATGGGCAATTACGCACGACATGCACGCATTTACTCACATACTTAAATGTACTGTCTACATCCACATACACACACAGGGAACTGCTCTAGCCTCCTCCGTAGTTGGACCCACGGCTAACGTGAGAACATTTGGAAAGGCTGATGTTTCTGCATACATCAAGAACAACTTCACCGCTCCCCGCATGGTACTTGCCGCATCGGGTAATGTTGATCACGATTCTATTGTCAAGGCTGCAGAGGCCGCGCTAGGTTCTCTGCCTTCCGAAGAGGGAATACAACTTTCTGACCCCCCTCGCTTCACTGGTAAGTACATGTGTTGTGGGTGAGCTGCGATTCATGTACGTACAATATGCGATACGGAGGCGGTATTTTTTGAGTTGCATACCACTTGAGTGCAGCGTCATTTTATCATGTATATGCGTATATATGTACTAGTAGTGTTTTTCTCCTATATGTACTACCAAGGTCTTCTGCCTTCTTAAGTGTACCCACGTAATATCTCCTCACTTTTGTGGTATGTGTATGGTTTGTTACGTGAGACTTTGATATTGTTTCCTCTCCTGTTTTTTGGTCTCATGTATTGTACACTGGCTTTGGTGGCTATACTTTCCAGCTGACTGAAGGTGGGAAATACACACATAAACATCCCAGAATCTAAACTTGGGCGCCAACAACTGTGATACGAAAATCTTAAGTAGTACTACATGTCACGCGAATATTCGGTATTTAACTTGTGGATGCAACAAGTGGTCATAATGCTTCTTGTACTCCACCACTGACAATCTTGTACACATGTACGTATTCAGGATCCGCTGTGGAATATCGTGATGACGAACAGTCTTACTGTTACGCTGGTATTGCGCTCGAGGGTGTTGGTTCCAGCCACCCAGATTATTTTTCTCTTGCCGTGGCATCTGAAATGATTGGACAATGGGATAGTTCATTCTCATTCGCAGATAACAGAGGAAGTGCTCTGACTAGCGTTCTTATCGAGTATGTTAATTGTAGAAAGACGTACGAAGAATCTGTGATGTTTCTTGGTGCGCGTGTTGTTGCGTTTCTGTGTAGAAGTTTTGTGTTTTTCTGATTAACGACACAGTTCATGCACATATTACCACTTGCTGCCTTTTAAAGCGTATGTTTTGTGCTATGACTGCATGTTAACATCGATTGAGCTCAATATGTTTTTTCTTCCTTTGTAATTAACAGAGACCAAAGTGCTGTTGTGCTTAAGTCTTTCAACATCTCATACTCCAACACTGGTCTTTGGGGATGTTACTTCGCTGCCCCCGGACTTAAGATTGATGACGTCTTCCATGAGGTTCAGCAGGAGTGGATGAAGGTATGCTCAACGCGCACTTTCTATTGAGTAATATTCCTGGAACGCTCACAAATTTTTAGTCTACCACATACACAAAAAACTGTAATACACAGATCGCATATTCATTTTATTCTTATGTATAATACACTCCAGCTCTGCACAGCTTGCCCTGATGTGTACACAGAACGAGCAAAGAATGCCCTCAAGGCCAACATGCTTCTTAATCTAGAAAGTTCTACCGCTGCTGCCGATGATATTGGCAGACAGATGTTAGCGTATGGACGTGTCATGTCCAAGAATGAGATTGTTAGTAGAATCGACGCTGTGACCACTGCTGATGTATCCGCGACCCTAACTAAATACATTTACGATCAGGTACATGTATAATTATATCTTGTTGCCCCTTCTTGTGGTTCGGAATGATATCATCGTAATATAATATTTAGCGAGCGTGCTGTGTTTTTATATTGTGTACATGCGTGAGTTTTCTGTCAAAACGTTCCATCAGCCAAATTTTATGTCATCTCGTTCCATACTTTTATTTATTTGTCCGTGTTTTGCAGGAGTATTTGTATCTTTGTTATACAGCTTCTGACCGCACAATCCATTTCGTTTCATTTTGCCCCTCCACAGTGTCCTGCTGTTGCCAGTATCGGGCAGACTGAGGCCGTACCCGACTACAACCGAATTAGATCCGGACAGTTCTGGCTTCGTATCTAATGTAGTGTTTAGTTTTAACATATACCTTTATACTAGACATGCAAAAAAAAGGCACACAAATACAACACATCTAAATACTGCTGCTAATTTGTATTCGGTAATAAAGAAATATAGATTTGAATGTAGCTTGCTTTGTTTGATCTATGTTTGTGCAAAAGTTTCAAAAGGCACGTATACTGCCTTCAGTGATGCACCGTTTCTTCACACCACGCCAATTTTCATGGCGTCAATGTATTTATCACAATCATATATCTTTAGATCAAATTGTGTGCTTGTATCTCACAGACAACAAGCGATTCCTTGTGTGGTTAAGTGCTTGCACTGTGAGACGAGCTTATCTACAGCAGATCATGGTTAAACTGTCGTTCAAAGCAATTTAATTCGCCCTTGCGACTGAACACGAAACGAACATTGTGTTGTGTGGAAGTGCACACATGGTTTGCAATGTGATCTAACATTGTAAATTCTCCTATTTGAAGAATGTCAATAATCACCCTTTGATGGAAGTACGTAGTGCATTTGGTTCCTCTTATGCCTAAAGTTGAATAATATTTTAACCTGCATATCACAGAGCCAATTTCAAATTGGAACATACCTAATTTGCATACTTCCGCCAACTCAACGTGACGCTCAATCCACCCTGTGCGAGCGATCATATGATGGAAGTGCTCAGGTCATGATCTGTGGTTGTACAATCAGACGAAATTAATTATATATTCACGAAACGTGTGACGCTCGCACTGAGCACGGCGATCTTTTGATGGAGGTGCTCCAGTTATGATGTGTGGTTATACAATCAGATGATATGAAGCCTATACCCATGAAACAGTTAGGCCAATATATATCCTGGTTCTGCTCACAAACATCGTTGCTTAAAGTTGCTGCTATCATCTCAAGTAAGGTTGAAGGTGACGTTGCTACTATGAATCTCTTTTGAAGTAAACTATGTGCACAGACTGTAATAACGAATGAACTAGGATGAGTCATACAATAAACAATAAATATACAGATACAATACACACCACAACACAGATGCATACATCAACGCATACACACATGAACACACTCACATACACTCACACATACACTCACACTCACACTCACACTCACCCACACTCACTCACACCCACACGTACATACATACACATACACGCAAACGCACGCGCACAACCACACTTCAAAAACCCGCTGAAGATACAACTACTTGCTTACGCGTACATGTGCACTTAAGTTAAACCCTAACCTTGAAGTGAAGAGTGAGCCCATCAAATTTTTCGGTTGTATCAGGAACTCGCATTGAACAGGCCTCTTTATAAGTAGTACAAGTATCCATCTCGTAAACCAGTATGAGTATACCACTTCCACACGAGCTCAAGCCCATTAAGAAATTCATCGATCGTGCCGTTGAATATGAAGCCAAGGGTGACATGGTTGTAGGATTTTACTGTAAGTTTATATCTGTGCACTATGAAAATTGAAAAGCTCATTCTCGTAATATAAATGCCGAGCTTACGTTGAATGTACCCTCAGTTAAATGTAGAATTGGAAGGCTTTCGTACTTATATACAAAAATAACACAAGAACTTATATCACTATAGATAAACAATGTGCTCACACAGCACATGAATACACCCGTCACAAACTCGTGTGAATGTACACAATGCACAAGCGTTCATTTTATTACCTTATTATTACAGGAAGTGTATCTTTGTACGTTATGATAGATGAAAACTCGTACGAGTGCATATGAAAACAGATGTACAAGAAACATCCAAATATAGTAACATAGAAGAACGCAAAATAACTTGGGTTCAATACATTTCTGCCCATGTTTATGTACTTGCACAAATCTTTCACGCGCATAATGTAATCACGACTTCCCATATTTGCTCTCCAGGCCACTCAAATATCATAGTGCTGGTATATACTAACCCAAAGTGCTGACCCATAAACTGAACCAATTGCAATCAGTATATTCAATACATTTCATATGCGTACATCTTGTGAAGCATTTTATCAAAGCATATATAGAGTTCGTCTAGTTATACATAGGTATTGTGTTACGGTATGCGTATTGTACTCGTGATAAAACCATGCCCTATAATAACTAATGTTTTCTTATGTGTTTCTGCTCAGGTCGTCGTCATGCAGTGGAAGAAGCGTTACAGACACATGGTAGAAGTAAAGATCCAGCAGTGCGATCTGCGCTGAGTGAGTTATTGACAAAATTGGAAGATGTAAGTTACTACAATTGTTCAGAAGTGCATAGATCGGCTACTTAATGGCACGCACTAGCACTTGCATATGTACCCACATATGAAGTGTTTTCGAGGGGTTTTTTTTCAATGCTGTAGTATAAGAGAGCTAGCTACAACTCAAAATATCACAATGTACCGCACATACAAACACATATGGACACGTACACGCACACATATATTTTATAGATGTGTATGTGTGATTAAATGATGAATATTTACAGTTCATGTACAAGAACACAGTGCGAAAGTCTTCAATAATAATGTATGTTGGTGAGTCACTACACTTGGCTACTTCGGGATGACTGGCAGAATTCGCAATTCACATTAACGAAAACTCCGCATACGCGCACCCACGCACGTGCGCACTCATACACATACAACCATTCATAAATACGTATGTATACATGCTTCCTTGTCTACGTGTTCTTACGTGTTTCCAAAAGGACAAGAAGAAGCTGGATGGTACACTTGAAATTACAGACGAGATGTTGGGAAAATCCCATTTCGAACGAGTGACACTAGACGTATTTGAGTCTGCTGACACTGAGGATAGAACGGGACAAGCAACAAAGTGTGTTTGTTTGAACGTTGCAGATATTATTAGTTCCTTTATATATTAGTACTACTCTCTTCGTGTAGACCGTTGAATGCACACATATCACACACGTACGGATACAGACGCATGCATGTATACCACAGTGTTGACCACAGACGACTGCACGTTCGTGCCTGCACAAGCAACCCTATTTGATTCGGTGAACAACGAATGACTAATCTTACGTACATGTACAATAGTGCACAGATTGGCCCGTATGATTGCCCAATCCCACATACATATGACTAAATACGTGAACGCAAGCATACGACCGTGTAAATTTATGTACGAGATATGCGAAGGCTTTTTCTGCGATCCAAGACCTGCATGTACATATATGAGCCATTGTGTATCCGTTTTCAAGCTTGATCTACGTGCACTCATCCGTTTCATGTATACTACACATACGGAGGCGTGTGTATGCCCAATAAACTTTTTTCTTCGTTCTGTTGATGTCCATAATTCACCAAGTAACAAATGAAATATTTTCTGTGAGAATCCTATTGGTGTGTAGGCGTATGCAAGCATGGTATGCATGCATGATTTTAGGTAAATACTCACTATTCCTCTCCTTCCATACCTTGTATGTAGATTGACAATCAAGAAGTTTCTTGTTGCGAACACACTATTTGAGGCTTTGGAGACCTTTGGCGATGTCAGCGAAGCAGTACGTGATCAATGCTGTGTTTGCACTTGACACCTGAGTAGGCAAGAATTAGTTATCTGCGTGTATGAAAGTATATGCGTGCATGTAACTGTAGGTTCTCAGCGCAGAGGGGGAGGTGTTGTGAATATAATGTAAAGGACTGCCCGGCCTTTCAAGTGTTTACCCATGTTTTCGGTTGTATAGTGTGTTAAACCGTCCTGCTAGAGACTTGGTTCTTCTTTTGCGTATATTTGTGTCCTGTTGCATGAGCATGGGCGGATGAATTTATGCTTACTTGCGAGATGACCACATACATACTTTCTTCCCACTTGACAGCATCATTGGTACATTTGCGGTACGTGCGCGTACCGAAACTCGTGAATTATGCGTGCAACAATAATAATATACAGCCCACTTGTGTGTATACACCACTTAGAATGAAGAGAAAAAACTATACTGCAAAGCAAAGATGGTCGATATGTTAAAAGCCATAAAGGCGGGACTGCCAATTACTCCGGGACCTCCAGGCAGTGATGAGATCATTGAGAGTAGAATGGACGATAGCATGCAAGTAGACACACGACCAGTGCAATCACCCTTCGGCATAGGTATGCGACTATGAATATACGTACGAACATGTACATATTAGGCCATTTTTCGTGCGTATGAATTTGTGTTTGCATATGTGTATAGTGTGAAATTAATATTCCAACTCGAAATTCTTTGCAATTTTGTAGCTCCATCTCCGACCCTTGTGGATGAGTTTGGCATACCGTTACCCGCACCGCCACAGAATATGAACAACGACCCTGCTACAGTTAATTCAATACGGTATACATCCCGTGACCCCTCTCCAACCGCACAGCTCCCTCCTACTCCTGAGTATGTTACGCTAATTATCTGCAAAGTACACATCTGTATGATAGGAAGTATTTATGACGGCTTTTTCTTGAACCTGTATTTGAGCCCCCCTTTTTTTACTTATCCACTATTCGTGCTTCATACACCTTGATTCTTATATATGCACACTTTTTTGTGACAGTCACATCCCTCCAAGTGTTGCACGCTTAACCCCCGTTGTCACTGAAAGAGTCTCGGTAAGTGTATATATATATACCCCTCATTAAGGATGTCTGTAGCTTTGACTTATTTTTTCAATGTGTATCCATGTTATTCCTAATCTATCAAATTTTCGCTTGCTGCCGATAAGTAAATATTTTTGTCTATATATAGCCTGTAGTGTTTATTTGCAAATACGCCTACATGTGGTCACGAGTGGTTTACTACGAATCCATATGAAAACAGTGTAATATATCGTCCCAGTTGAAACTACTTAAATGTAGTATGGTGAAACTACGGCATGATGATTGCGAAGTCCATGCTCAACAAACGTATAGTACATATTACCTTACCCTTAAACCTTAACATCCCTACTTGGGAATATCAACTTACAACTTTTTTCTTATGAACATGCTCATATTCCTACAGAAACGGAATTTTAACAATGGACACCCCAGTGTAGCGAAGGATGTGCAAGATGTTTCAGCCGAGGATATGAAGCGTGTCAACAAATTATGCCGTTTCTGTATGAGTGCGTTAATGGTAAGACTATGGGTAGTTATATGCACAGTACTATTTTTGTGTGTAACCACAATGAAAGATTTTAATGATCGTACATAGTACACGTTTGATTATTTGTGTTTTATTTTCAACGACAATTAGCGCATTCTGTTGAAATTGTATTGTTTCGTGGTGAAAAGAGCTTCGTATCAACCAACTATCAGACAGATTTAAGGCGAGAAATTATGACTATTGTGGTGTATAACATATCAACCTTCTTAATATATGCCCCTACTATCATAATCCTCAATTAAATACCTACGGCTTCTGTGAACTGGTCGTCATATACTCGTTATGTGCTGTTTTGCTTTCGTTTAGCAGTTCAACTACATATTAGCACCCTTGTTTGAGATTGTTCAACACGCCACTTTCGATTTCATATTGATGAGCTGCTTTTCCATTCCGCCTTTGTGTGTTAACTCTATTTTGTTCATGCAATTGCAGTATGATGACGTCCAGACGGCTGTTACAAACCTCCAAGACGCACTTAGTCTACTTACTGAATAAATGGAAAATCTCTACCCTCGAAAACTGTGTTTACAAATGTACACATGTGCCATAATTATCACGTCTGTGTGTCAGAATGCGTGTAAAGATGGATTGTGTGCAGCCGAAACGTGTTTAGCTTATGCCAGTCTTGAGATGATACAGGCTGTGTTCTTATATATGAGAGTCAATTTGAAATTTAACTCGGATTGGAACACGTGTCAAATTTGGCGATAACATTTCCTACTCTTTTATATTTGACTATTTTAAATGTTCTTAAAAATTATATGTTGCTTGCGATTAAACATTGACCATCAACTATATGAACACATGTGAAAGCGCTGTTAGTACACCACGAAACTTCAGCTCGATACCTTATTCGATAAGTCATGTCGCAGTAGAGGAAAATGATGTTGAATAATTTTAGCTTCTTTTAGTTATTGCATGCAGACTTGTGTCATGCAGTGAAATAAGCAAAGGTAATAGTAACCGATGTCAGCAGGCGTTTGCAAAATAATTAATATACCATCGGATTTCGAGAACTAAATGTGCGCTGAGAGTTTGTGCCTACATGCAAACGAATCAGTCGTGCATTGATTAGATTTTGCAAAAAATATACATTCTAAGAAAATCAGGTGATTCGGGTACAAGATGGAAAAGATCTAGTTACACCTTTTGCTCTGGATCTCCGTCCGGCTAATTTTACTACAACATTCCTTAAGGCTTACCATATCTGCCATTTAATTGTCGACAAAGTGCATAGACTGTTTGCCTAGTATATAAGATAATATTAAGCTGCAGTATATATAAGCATGCGGTATACTATCATATAATATATCTAGAACCGATGTACATAGGTTAGAGATGCGCGAAAGAAATAGACGTTGGCACATATTTCGATTTATACGACTAGTGCATATTTCAAGTATCCCAATTTAATTAATTAAACAATAACACATATATACCCAACTATTCTTGACGTTCAGATTAGGTCAGTTGTATCTAACCATTCACGCAAGATCGCCGGTGTGACCATATTTCCACCGCACACAATTACAATTAAGGGTCCATTCGAAGAATTGTCGGCTAATGCCTCATCATAGCGAGCTTGATTATATGTAATCGCCAGAGCTGCTCCACACGCTGTTTGCAGGGGAAAAAAACCATAAATTTTGAGTGTCTTTTTGGGTTACTATTGTTAACGCATTCCCCACCGTTGGATATCCATATACATGAATGTAAAATCTGTTGCAGAATACGAACGAAAATGCAGACATAGCATTCTAAGTATATGCTCGATATCACACAAAGGAGGGGACAGTTGTCAACGCACAGACACTACGGATGAAGCTTCTCAATTCGACTTTCAACACATACAAATATACCTGGTTCAACCAACATTCGATGGTCCGAAGCGAAATTACTCGCAGCTAAGACCGCCTCTTTATCACTCACCACAATGCTTTTCACAGGTCTAATTTAAATAGAGGATTTAAATAGCAAGAACCCAGGTGAGTTTGTCTGTAAACATATTTGTATTGGATGTAGAAAAGCACGCTGCATGTATGGCCTTGCGTACACGTAAATACCTTAGTATACTAAGAATTATTGAGTGACGTGATTAGTCTACTCAGAAGCTGACACGACGTCTTCAATGCGCTCAACCTAAATCACTCATAGCAACATATTTTAACCAACTACCACCTACATAGACATTGTATCATCAATACATCAAGCTGACGCAAAATTATATAGTTGAGTCATGACATAAGCACTTCCCGGAATTTCAACCAGCTTCCGTTCTCTTTACGAACAACTCCATCACCCATAGCACTTAATTAACAAGAACAAATACTATTTATCTGTTGTGTCGTGCGGTAACGTGGTATATACCTTCCTGATCGCACAATATTCAGAGACTGCTGTGAAACGCGAGACGCTCCCAATGACTTCGCGATCGACGTGATAGCGGGCAATGTGACCAGTTCGTCTGCCTTAACCATCCCATTAAAACTTGCCGCCCCTTCGGTTTCAACAGCAATGATGGGCACATTAGTCCATTTCACTAGGTCTAGTCCCCTGTGTATTGGATGGTAGCTATTAGAATATATCCACGCTGATACGCTATCAGAACGTTCTGAATATGCTCAGCTCGGTTTTAACATGACACCGTGAATCAGCACCCTGAGTTCATGTTGAATCGTATGAGCATTGACGGTAAATATATTTCTGACGCCGATCAACTCTTTACGATACGACCCCTCCGTTACCTTGTCCTTACGATTCCCTCAGTAATGATAGATTCAGTGGGATTATGCGTGCACAATCATATTACAACTGCTACATCTTATTGTACACACAACAGTCCATAGATGTACTAAATGTTAGCATCTTGTTAAAAACGTATATACTACAGCCAATACATATGTTTCATTCTCAAACCTAGCTGATGGGACGATGCCTTGAGGCCTCTCTAACATACTCGCGCCCGCAATCCATCAATTCGAGCATGTACACAACATATATCAATAAGCACGTTGTATCGTCATACCTTGCGACTCCATTGAACAGACCACCGCCACCCACACTCAAAACAACCGCACATGGCACAACACCTTCCGGCAGATCCTGTGCAATTTCTTTAATCATCGTTGCGTGTCCTTCCCAAATATCTGGGTCATCGAACGGGGAGATATATACCGCTGAATAGTATAATATGGGCATACATAAGTTCATTCGCGTTGTGTTTGCTATAATATTGCTTTCTTTCGAATGTCGTATGTATGCACCTGGACTTCGTGAATCTAATGTCTTCGTCAAGTATCGACTAGTTGAGAGCAGAAAGAGATTTCACCCAACGGACATGTACGCACGGATGAACGTAGAACATTGTGGACGCATATGTGAGTACGCATCTACGTGTGTATATGTCGTATGCCGGACACTAAATAAGCATATTTTGTCCTTCTAGTACCTGTAGTTGACTCTTCTACCAAGCGTCGCGCGGCCTTGTCACACTCTGCCCACACATTACCGTACACAGTCACCTGTGTTTTATCATACACAATTGAAGATGAGCTGCGTGTATATTTCGTATGAATAATTATGTGAACATGCATACGCATGGGTATACTTCATCTGACGTAAACATACGCGCGCCCAGGATAGTAGTGTCTATGATGGCAATATCAGAGTATTTAAAGCAATAAACACTCAAACTTATATTTAGTATATTTACATATATATTGTTCGTGTGATTTTATATATCTGATTCGTGAACGTGCAGCAATTTATGAGTATTTATGCAGAACAAAACATTGACAATACCTCCGCTCCCTCATCTCGAAGTCTCTCGCGCATGTAAATGGGTGTTGTCTTTGGTACAAATATAGAAACATGCATGCTAAGTGCATTGCCAGCAAAGGATGCCGCCATTCCTATAAAATACAATACACCACTATGAGAACATTTGTCTTGATAAGCGCAACACTAAGCCAGATGCAGAATGACATCCGCTAATGAATTACACATGCTACCAGCAGTATTTACCAAATTTTCCTGTCCGCCGACAACGCAATAAGCATGATTATATAAATATATACAGCGATAAGAGATGAACATGCATATGTATCTTTCATATATTATATAGAGCCAGCATGGGCAAAGTCGAGCATTTACGCCCAGGAAAGCACTGTGCAACGAGCTATATGCGATGAATATCAATGCATGTTTCGGTAAACAGTTGTACAAACACAAGACCTGCGTTACCCCCTGAAGAACAGACCACCCTTGTGTATCCCTGTGCTTTTGCTACCTGAATCAATCGCCCAATTCCTCTGTATGGATAAGTACAATTTATAGTCAACAAATATTGGCACGAACTAGTAAAACACGCGTAAGTTTGGCTGTTACAATCCTTCGCACTGATCTGAAACTCAAAAATTAGTGTATGCGCATACGCAAGCATTCTAACAAGTGAGACATAAATATTTAGAAGTGAAGCATAACTATACAAGCATGCCCTAGGCACCTAAGTATACAATATATACATATAGACCCTTCCAACACATGCACCTGAGTTTGAAGGATCCTCCAGGTTGCACATTGTCCAGTTTCAGGTACACATCGCGCTTACATTGGGTGGATAGATTTGAAGAGCGTATAAGAGGTGTGTGAACATGCAGAGGTGGTAGGTCACACGTCATGGTGGCTACTTTCTGCCCTCTCATGGAAAAACTGTTGATATATCCAAGTATTTGTATTAGAATTCCAGATATTTGTATGAGAATTCCAACTATTTGTATTAGAATTCCAAGTACTAGTATTCGAATTTAGTGTGCTTTGAATGTATACAAATTGAGCTCTGACGAGGCTCTCATATGCCATCGTTAAAGTGAAAATTTTCCTTTCCAACAAAGTGTGCATAACGACTTTATAGTCAATGCCACTTCGAACAAAGTCAAAAAATAAGCCTCACTCACAAACACACTCCTCTAACTCACTCAAAATATGGTTCGGGAGCCCCTTACTAGCTGGTAGAATAATACATACCTTCTCTATTTTCGTGTTATGACCGATCTGCTATACTCATGTACACAGCTAAACGCAGAGAGACAGAAAGGCAGGACTAGTTTGTGTGCGTGCCTTTGTGTATGTGTGGGTATGAATGTGTTGTGGTGGGTCGGTGTCTTGTGGGGTGATATTACCTCGTGCCACTTTTCTCTTATTGAAAGTAATCGCATCGTGCCATTAACGTTATCTTTCGAAATCTTGTGAAATTAATGTAAACGTAAATGCACACATTATGGCTAATCGAGGAACGAAGCTTTAGAAGGAAGTTACAACTAATAGCAGCGTATAATCCCCACAGAATGTGGATACATACATAACGAGAAATACATGGAAGACGTGTGCATAATAGGAATATAATGTGAATACATACTTATTGAGTGATACATGGAAGAGGAGTGTGTTCAGGTGTGCAGTTGGCTCCTCCATTCTAACGATTTCAAAACACAGCTTGACACGAGAAATTGAAACTTACAGTAGTAGCTTTTTATTCCCAATACTATGCCACTGCTACACAGAAAAAGTTTGAGCACAAGCTAATTTGTATTGGTGTACGTGTAAAACTCATTCCTGTGGGTATAAGAGTTCAGTACATTCACTTACTACTTCTTTTTGTGCTAAACATAGTGTAGTTTCTTCCTCTCCGACTTGCTGAGTTATTTAGAATTCTAGTGCGAGAAAGACATAAATTTCAATATTATAAATATCCGTGGTGTGAAAATTACTGAAACAGACAAAATGAAACTAGACAATACCTGCAGGGGTATAGGCGCACATAGTACTGAATCACGTCTCTTCAGAGTTGTTACATATATGGCATTTTGAATTTTCTATGGTCCACAGATGCTCATTCAGAAAATTCTTCTGACACTCAATGAATTGCGGGTATCTTTTATGCATCATTTTTCGACTATCGTTCGTTATGGAAGAGTGACATTACCGTATGAACTATGATAATAAAGGACCCATCACTTATCCGTGTCATTGTGTAAGGAAGATGATCAAGTAGTTCGAGATGGACAACCATATCTCGGGGGGGTTTCAACCGAAAACAACCACCAATAGTAGCATTGATACATGGCGCGTGTTGACAATCAATGGTACGAGAAAATCAAAATCAGTCATTTACTCTCTAGTTACATGAATGATACCCAATATTTTACATTTAGAATGTATCTTCTTAAGCATTTGGTTTCGATGCAACGAAAAATACACAGTCATACGCAGTGTTGTACATCGACTTTCTGTTACCGATATAGTTGCTGTTGATTCCTGTGCGCTCCTCCTGTAATAATGAGCAGTATTCAAAAGCATGAGGTATGACTCATATTTAACTTAGTGGGGTGAAATGCGATGTTTATACTACTATCCGCGAGGCGCGCACCAATGAACCTTAGCCCAACGGGTTCATTATATTCATACCTCGATGACAAACCCGGTCGCAACCATTACATCTTTCACTTCTTGGTAACTTAGTTCAATGGATAAGTCCATAGAGTCTGAGAAATGATAAAGAAGGGGCCCTGTGAAATGTGCAGATTGGAGAGTAGTTTAGGATTATAAAAAAGTCTTCAATTCATAAATAGTTTATAAGACAACATATCAAGCAATGGATGAAAATGAAATGTGATATGTGAACATTTGGCGAATGCTACCACCGTAAGGAGGACACAGTATTACCCATATTTACGAAAAGACCTCCAGGTTTGAGTATATCATAGATTCTCTCAATGTAGTCGATCACATTCTTTGCCGTATCTATAAAGTAGCATGAGGCTACAACGTCCCAAGAGTCTGAAAATTGCAACGGATAAAATGTTTAGTCTACAGAAATATCTTCCTATAAGCACGTGATATTGTAGCTGTACCATCGCAAGTCACATACAACAAACGCGCATATATATTATACACCAAACATCAGCATACTTTATACATCAACCACGCATATATTTCGATAACATACTTTCAGTTACATAACAGTCAAGAAAGTCACCAGCTGTCATGCTGAAGTCAGCGTTACTTGATCCCAATACAGTCCCAGGTTCGACATCTGGGATGGATATCGCCCGATATTGATCATCGACGTCATAATGGTTCGAAAATTCATGCACCCAAGGAAATATGTCTATTGGCGCTCCGGACCTTGTTTGAATTCAACAGTGTATATGCATTTGTAAGAATAAGAACCAATACTGGGCTTACATCAGCAATAAACTCAACTTCATACACACCTGTTTAGCATAAAATTAGAGGCTATTAACATATAAAATGAGAATTCATTCCCCTGACAGCTGAAACCAACGCTAGCGAATTCGAAAGCAAGTCGTCCAAGTCCTGCACCAGGCACAAGCACTTTGACTCCAGATCTGCATGGGATGAATACTTGGTATGTAAGTGATCGTCATGGACAATACGAGCACGGAATAAACATAATACAGATCGGACCACACACCTGTCACTGACAGTGCCAAGGCGTTGGACAACGGCGTCGACAATTGGTCCATAACATTCTTGCCTCTCTTTCGCTCCCTTTTTGAGTGTGACGTGCAATAGGTTAACCAATTTGCAAACATACGATATAAAATCATAGTCGAATTTTGTTGATATTCATTTGTCGTATTCGATCTTCATTGTTAGAAAATTTCACGAACCGTCATTGTTTGAAAATTTCACGAACATACCTCGGCACTCCAATCCCTTACGAATTGCTTTAACGTCGACCGAACCTTTTTGTGTTCTTCAATGGAAATTTTTTGACTTTCTTGAGATGCCATCTCCACCTTGGTATCCTGACAAAAGATTCAAATTTTACAATGTTCTTATTGACGCTCAATGACTTTCATGAAACCGTGAAATCTCGAATAATGTTATGTAGAAAATTCACGAAATCACATTTAGAAACATGTCGCTACTTACTAAGGCATCATCGTTTTCGAATATTCTGTGCGGCTGGGTTATGTCGCATAAAAACTTTTGGTTAGCTGCAGTGGCTGTGTAAAGCTTTTCTATTCTCGTCGCATAATGAGGTAGCAAGGCCTTATGCCGAGGCAACAGTTTTTTGTAATCTTCTTCCGCTTTTGCGATACGCAGTTCCACAAATCGAGCATACTTGCGGAATACTGTAATCTGCAAAAAGGTTTTTTGTTGAAACAATAATTCATCATATGTATATTGTATGTTCAGCAAAGTGCCTTCCAACGGAGGCAGGTAATTTCAGAGTATCATTTTGGGCTTGTGTGACATTCATATGGTAAACACGTTATTAAGTGTTTGTAAGAATGATAGAACGTCAAAACTGTAATACGTATTCTTGTCCGCTTCTAGTACATTCATGCACACGCGCATAAAATCTAGACTACATGTGTACCTTAGCCAGATCTCATATATAAACGTGAGTTCAATTTCTATATGACAACAGTACAGAATGAGGGTACAATTTGTGTTGCTATTAATATTCTTGAGATATCGTGCTACAAATCATGCAAACACAAAGGCGCATTGGGTCTCATTTGGTACAATTTGGGTTACACAGCCAAACCAGCTTGGGAGATAATTGTCATTGAGTGTAGGATGAATAATGTGCATACAAGGAGAAATCAAAAGAACTCACCACTGTTAAGAAGTGCTTCCGCTCTAGCTCTTCTTCGGTTTCTGCAGAAGGACTGGATTTGTTGCTGTCATGGCTACCGTGAGCACAGTCGTGTGGGTGATCGGCATGATCGTGTAAATGGCTGTGTGCGATTATTTTGGGATGTTCACGAGATTTTTCTTCATATTTCGGCTCACGTGTTTCCTCGCCGGTGTTTGGTTCTCTGTGATCGCCGCTGCCGCTCATGGTCGTAGATAGATATTTTACAATGCCACCGAACTTCAATGTAAATCTGCGGGGGAAAAAAATCAATTCAGCACACTCCCGACCGAACAATGACTGCTGTTTGACGTGATGACGATGTGTATATTGTTCTATGGAATAGATTGAGGTCTGGTGTATAGTTACAACACCTACAATGCGTATATTGTTCTTACACTGCAGTGAAGTGTGTATTTGTCACTCCCCCATGAGCTTCGTTTCAGCACAAGACACTGAGAACGTGCGGCAGAAATGTATCGATTGGACCTACTGCTATTCACCATATGAGATACCATCTGTGGCGAAATCTTGTGACGTCATAAAACGTTATGTTCAGTGCGATGAAGGTGAAATTCAAGCATGCACGGTAGAGTGTACTGCGGTAGAGTGTACTTCGGAACACCCCGAGAATTGGGTATACTTGTGCGATATTTCTACCAAATTGATTCCCATGTAAGGCGAGACGCTAAAAAAAATTCTCAATCTCAAGGTGACTGTAAGCTTAACTCGGTAATTCAGCATCCCCTGAAGTGCTATTACACACGTGCACTCTGTTGTTATTTATGATAACGGTGGTTCGGATGGTGGACAACATATTCGCTAACATCTAAGAATGTATGCACGTATCAGTATCCTCGTAAAACGAGGAGCACGAATAAGTCAAAGTACAATGTATATATTCAGTAAGATCCTGAAGCTGAACTGTATTTGGTGGAAGATTTTCAACTCATCCTGTCCACATTTCATCCCTCAATTTAGACTTGTTGGATAGCACCAATTATGGCTGGAACAAAATCAGTGACTCCTAACCTGACGTGTCTCTGAACAGGACACGTCAGGTGATCAGTGTGCAGTCTACAACGCCTATTTTTAATTACATCCCTTTACGACAACGAGGAATCCAGAATAATGAATAGTCTCAGTAAACAATTAAGCTACTCACGAGGCTGTTTGCAGCCAGATGGTCATATTGTACACCGTGGAAGCAAATCTGATCGTGACCAACAACCACTCTTACTAAAATACCTATTTACATTTTCGATTTTCAAGCAGTCAATTAGATGAACCTCTATAGAAAAAATTTATAAAAGTGCGCGCACACCCATAACCTGCTTTGTATCTCTATAATATTTTTCGGCGCTCATGTCCTCTGTGAAACCCACGCCACCCATCCACTCGATACATAGGGAGGTAGTTCGCTGGGCAATTCTGTTGGCGTAAGAGAGTGCCCTATCACTATCCTCTGCCGTAGCGATTCCTGATTTTGCATTTCAAATACATGTTATACCCCAAAAAAAAGTGAATAAATATGATGTGATTTTCAACGCCAAGAGAGTGTACACAAACATAAACCAAGAATAACTAGAAAAAAAGAAGCATGGATGTAATATTTTTCCGACAACTAAGGCTTCTACGAAAGTTTTGAGTTCTCAATATTTAAACTTCAGTATGTTGAATACCTACGCAACACACGGTCGGTGATGTTACAAACTAATATCACATATATTAAGTTTTGAATGTATATACTTAACACTCAACTTTCCCAAACAACGATACGATTTAATGACAGGTTTACCTTGCTCCACTTTTCTTGCAGCGTTGTATACCATTAGACGTCCAGCCTCCATTTCTGTTGCGATCTGGCCTCTTTGGTGCTGCATGCCCTGGAAGTGGGCAATGGGGGTGCCAAACTGTTCTCTTTGGTAGAGGTACGGCATCGTTGACTGGTAAGCACCGCTAGCAACACCTAACAGATGAGCAGCAGTCACAATTCTAACGCGTATTTTCATATCACCTACAGCACTACTGGAGCAGAAGATTGATAAAGTTGTATTGCAATCAATCATGTGTGAAACACACGGTGAATTAGAGAGAATTTGCTATATACGTGCAAAAATATGTACATTACACTCGATCTGATAGGTGCTGCTCACGTACTAAATGTTTCATATCTAAGACATGCCGGTCGACGATATTTAACATCTACGACTGACTCTGTACCACAGACATTGTTGTGGAATAGACCACTACGTACCTCTTATGGCTTGTGCTCGCAATACATCGTGTAGAATCGACCAGAACATTGTCTAAATCTAGAAGGCTGATTGGGAACGACCGAAGGCCCAAGTTAGATATGGGCGTAGACATCGTTATGCCCTCAGATTGGCGATCAAGTACAAACATCAGGTCTTGATTGTCATTATCTCTACCCATAACTGCAATCTCCTGACTCCCACTAGAGACACACCACAGTCGCTTCGCGTTAAGTACGATTTGACCGTTTTCCTGCATTAGAAGGGTAATGTTATTAGTGGGTGGTGTTGGGTGCATAACTTGACTGCCGTCGCAAAATGTTATAATATTCTATTATCCAGATGGAAAATTCAAACGATGAACCCTAAGCCAAGAGCACACAAACCAGAATGCAAACAATACACTAGTTTCAAGATCTCAAGTACTTAAGATATGCACAAAACAATGAGGACATATGTAACCAATGCTCGAAAACGTTTAACAACACAACCACATGAAAACGAATTTTCTAAGGTATACCTTGGTGACTTGAACATTAGTGGACTCTGGGATACTTGGATCAGACAATGCCAAGCCACATAGCACTTCTGTTGTCATAGAGGGTAAAAATCTCTGTTTTTGGGCTTGTGTGCCGTTCGCTACCAACGTGCTAAGCAGCCCAGAGTTGTGGACCCCGCACAAGGCACTCAGAGTGGGATCGGCCTACAACCAACGGAGAGTTAGTAGTTAATTGGAGATCCATAATACGTAAGTCATACCATACATTAAATTGCTTTACGAGGTCA
This sequence comes from Creolimax fragrantissima, assembly GCA_033442365.1. Taxonomy (NCBI): domain Eukaryota; class Ichthyosporea; order Ichthyophonida; genus Creolimax; species Creolimax fragrantissima. The sequence continues at coordinate 740,039 of JAWQFL010000003.1, forward strand.
AAATAAAAAGTGCTCGGTGACGCAATCAGCCTATTAGCACCCATGTTGGAAATCTGCGTGTTTAATATACACATGACCGATTCTTATGACTTTGATACGTAAGTACAAATACCTTCGCCAAACTTTCTATCACGAGACAGACAGAGCTAAAGGTAGAACCAGTGCCATTGTAGTCATCGGGAACAGAGACACCCATAAATCCGTTTTCGAACATTGCACTGACTATATCCGCACGCACACATCCATCAGCCTCCATTCCTGCAACTACATCAGCAGTTACTTCGTTGGCCACAAACGTATCCACTGCCCCTTGGATGAACGTCTCGTCATCAGAGAACACAGTAAGAGGTTTGGCGTTTGTGATTGTGTGGTTGAGTCTACGCTGAATGCAGGCAGGCACAGCCGCCGACGCTCGTGACGAGGCGGGCACACCCGCTAATCTTAGTACACGAGAGGTTACCTTAAACATGATTTCCTCTTATTTTTCACACCTTGAAGCAAGTTAACTCACTACAAACTGATGGATCGTTCATATAGGGGAATGAATCCTACTGTATTCATGTATATAAGTATGTATATATATGCATGTGTAATGCAATCTCATGTACGATAACAAAACTACATGTTGCTCTTGCGGACGTAATTTGGTTTCCTTCCACCATTGCCATTGGTGGTCGGCACCGCACAAGGCGTTGTCTTTCTAACGGCCCGTTAAACTTCCATGTTAAGTTGGATTTTGTGCCTCTTCCCTCCGCCGTTAGTGTTTAACCCGTCATCGTTTTTTTTAGTCCAATACACACTAACACAACCGCAAAAACACAACACTACAACACACAACACACACACACACACATACATAAACACGCACACACATAATCGCATAATCTTCGCTGCATTTATAATCCTGCACCTTCATACATTCCCTGCTTGTGTTGTCATTGCTGTAAATCTTATCGCCTCTTTATGTAAAAGTGGACCTTGTATGCATATATGTATGCGTTCAGTGGCCATATATGTACTCTACTCTCACCACAATCGCTTTACCCGAATAGAATCCATAGACATTTGTTAACTTCATACATGTATAACACGCACAAACTTCATAGTCTGTGCAAGATTTAAGTCCCCTAAGATCATTAATCCCGCGTAGGCACAATACAAGGACACAGAAAAAGAATAGTTCACACAAACGCACTGGTGGTGGTAAACACTTAATCGGAGCTCTAAGAGGGCTCCGGTTATACGTGGATCATAGTTTATGGGTCGGGATTTGCGTCGCAGACTTAAATGAAGTGTGTAGACAACCTCATGTATTTTAGTGCTCGTCCCTCCCGAAAGCGTGCATTTTTCCCGTGTAGGTGAGAGAGCAACTGCACTGTTCCATATTTATCTAGATTGCGTAAATATTTTAAAGTTCCTCAATGGCACATGGAACGGATGCCGACTTTGAAATTCTCTGCAATTTTAGGTGCGGAAGAATGGAGACAAAATCCACTTGCTATATTTATTCTCCAGTGCTGCGCACTCTCTCTGCCATCTTGATTCATGCTGCAGACGACAAAGAACATACACTCTAAGAGAGGTTGATTTCATGACACAAATACTGGCCTAACCAACGTGAAGTAACGGGGTAAAGCTTACTGGTGTGGCTCACTCTAGCTATGGTTTATATGTGGTCTGTTGTATGCTCTTCTCTGATTGCTGTGAGGATCAGGTACGTGGAGGTTGCGTGTGTGCTTCCTAAGTATGCATATATACATTTCTATTGTGCGTTTGATACATATATAGGGTATCCGCTTGCATGTAGATGGATATTTTTGGCTCACATATTGCGTATATATATTGTTGGGCCTTCTAATCAACTCATCTGAAAACTAAACAATGAGCTTTGCGTTTGGGTTGTGTGTTGGGTTATACTTACAGCTTGTAAGCTGTGGTGGTTACGTGCAACCACAATGTATGTGTACACCCACTTACTATATGTGTGCACGCGGTGGTAGTGTACCACCTCCATCGTACTGGCAGATTGTATACTAAACTAAATAAAAGGAGTGTTTTATGTACTTATTACCAAGCCAAGGGTGTTTGTTACCGCGTGGTTGATTCAACGTTGTCATGGAAAAATTTATATACATACAACAGCGATTTGGATAGAGTAGTTCAGATCGCATATGATGCACTAGTTATCGCTTCAAGACATTGTAATAGTATTTAACATGTGTACCATAATTTAATGTAGGTTACTATAAATTTGTTTGAGTGAACTAAACAATATGGGGTTACACGTTCATCGGATCTTCTTTGCTGCAGTGTTTTATACCTATGTATCTAGTTCCGAAGTAGTCTGTAGATATTAACCGTTTCCGCAGTATTAATTTCCAATTACTTAAAAATACGAGCTACCAAATTTCGAAGGCCTGCATGTTGGATGTATGATGTTGATACAGAACCGTATGTCTTTCAAAACCTGCGCATATGTACTTCGTTCTCAATTTTTTTCTTGTCATTCGGGAGAATATAATCTTTGGCTTAGTTGTATTAGTACATCATTTCGACATCGTTCATGCCCACCATAATCAGTTTAATGATAAAGAAACTACGAATACAATGTTTTATATCAAACCATTCCGCGTATGTTATCAATAGAGTACATATCGCAGTTAAAATTCTGCAAATGTTTGTCCAAAACCATAACTCCTAAACATCCATTGAATGATGAATTTATACGAAATTTCCAATCTCAATCACCAAATCATTCTTTCATAATAAACACGTCTCATATCTCATCTAATTTCACCCTCATCAGCATCACAAAGCAATGCTATGGGATACGTTAGCTTTGAAAGTGTTTCTGATCACGGCCATTCGGGCCAATTTGTGAGAGACCGTGCAATAACTTTTTTCGCAACACCGTCTCATCTAGTTGCAGATCCGTCCAGTCCCTTACTCTTTCATTCTGGCTCATAATCATTTGTCTAAAAATAGAAATATCATGGAACTTCAAGTCCTCCCACTTAATAGGAATATCTTCATAAATAAAGTGGTGCATATCATCCCACACCGGTTCGAGGTGATAACTTCCAAATCTTAAATCATAATGATCTGGGAACATGGCCAAGGCATTTCTCCTCAGAAACCCGGAAAACATCGTGATACCCCCTGGAGCGCTAAACACTGCGTCTGCTAATACAAATATAAGTACTTGTGTGCGTAAACTCAAGCCCGCTGGATTCATTTCTACAACCGTGCCTACTTTGTCTACGTTAACAATTGTTTCAACGCAATTTTTGAAATTTAGAATCTGTCTCGCGTGTTTGCCCTCGACCTTCTCCAACACAACGACAACGGCACCTTCGCCGCTCGGATGATTCTTGATAATCTTGATTTCACCATCATCCTGCATTTGAGCAAGCAACGCCTGCCTTTCACCCTTTGGTAGATCCCATGTATCGTATCTTTCTATGCCTAATCGTTTTAGAATTTCGCGCCTAAACGCCATCCATGATTCATCTCGATTGCCTAGTGCCCGAACTGCTGTGCGACTAATACCTACAACTACGTTCTTAAAGAAGAGCCCCTCATTTGCATACGAACGGTTCGTTATGGGCATACTAGCACCATCTGGCCCGTCTATGCCAATGGGTGTGCCAGGAGCCATAGTTGAGGCCACCATAATATCAGAACCCACTAGTAATTTTGTCCAATCACGATAAAATTTATGACAACGGTTGTACTGAGACTGGCCTTTGAATAACTCCTTCATCCATCCCAAGTACATGTCTCCGCACGAACTAAGCTTGACTAAATGAACATTAAATGGGTTCAAGCCTACAGATGCCACCGCATCGAACGAAGCGAATATGTCGTCAAACAGATAGTGGCCAACATTCTCGGGCCAGTTGGGATTAAACATCACAGCTGTAGAGTCAATTGGGCCTTCTTTAGGATACCCCGGAAGACCGTCACCTTTGCATTTAACCTTAATATCCAAGTTCTTTGTACCTTCATCCGGTGGGTATCCCGCATTCACATTCACCACCTTATTTCCCTTTTTACCTTGTCTATTAAGAAACTGTGTTAGGGGTGTGGACGTGAGTGGTGCAGGCAAGTTCCATACTTCTGCCAAGTTCTTCGGGCGATGAAATTCACGTACCATAATTTCACCCGTAGTACCTTCCGGTGCATAAAGAATCACACTACCATCATGAATACGAGCGTTCTTGAATACACAAGTGCGCGCAGTCCATTCATGTCCAGGTTCAACGTATGCACAGTCAATAGTGGATGCAAGGGACAGATGTACACGTTCAAACCTCGTTGATTTGAGGTAGGGTGTGTTTACATATGAACTATAAAGCGACACAACTGTGGAGAATGCAAGTAACATGCATAGCAGGATATATGATCTGCGGCGGCGGATAGAGTACGAGAAAACACTCCGACGCATCATCGGGTTGTTTTTCTAGGATAAGTGAAACCGTTTGAGATGTGTGAGAGCGTTGAGTGGATATGGACATGCACAACCAGCTGTGTCGATGCAAGATTTTGTGTGATGTGAAGATGAGTATGTGTCCGTTTGTACGGTAAAACTATGTAGTGTATTGTTCGTATTCGTATGAATTCATAATAAGTTGGTGACTACCTTGGAACTCAGTTTTACACTCTCTCGTGTAAAGGAGTGTTGCGAGAGACAATAATGCACATGATCGTACGTTTTTGAGCTATGATGAAGAAATCGCAGTTGTTGTGCTTGAGACAAACAGCTCATGCGGCAACGTGTGTATGTACGTTGTGTTGTGTGTTTGTGTATGTGTACGTTGTGTTTGTATGCGTGTGTGTGAGTTTGTATGTGTTTGTGTGTGTCTGTGTGTGTGTGTATGTGTGTGTGTGTTTGTGGTGTGTACACGTGTGTGTGTGTGTGTATATGTGTGCACAAACTAATTAACACGATGTAAACAACCAGAAGAATCTATAAGGTTAACACCCAATGGGTGATTCTATATATACACGTATGATTATTGGATAACTCAACATCATGTTAATCAGCAAATTTGCGTACTGGAGGTATCTCTATCACTTCTTTGGTGAACTTTTGATATGAGTTCTTACACCCCACTCACTACCTACCGTTGCCCCTTTTGCAATGGTAGAGTCGAAACATGCCAGATTTGTCATTTTATATGCTGAGTCTGCAAAGTAATAGATGAAGTAGCTCTATATATACTCACAAATTCGACAGAATAAAAGCTTATATTCGACAAAGTAAAAGCTTATATTCGACAGAATAATAGTTTTCGTATATACTATGTGTAGTATACCATGATAATTCGCAAGTCTTTTATTCTATCTGTGTACCAAAACACTCAAAATGCACCTTTTGTACATTAGTAGTTGAGATTCTCTTCAGTGCAAAAGTACTTTGCGGCACGATAATCGTAAAGCTAGGATCATCTATCTGCCCTGCCTCAATCTGTACCTGTACTAGGTGTCTAATTCTTGTTCAGGTTTGTTTCAGTGAAGGTCTACCGCACTTTCTTTCCGCTGCACGTCACGACCATTTGTATTCACTACTTTTTAGATATTAGTCATATATGATCTACAAAACGCCGCATGTATCATGTCAGCGCAAATATTTACAGTAATTTGTAGATGTCTAGATGTAATTTCTTTCTGAATAAATCAATGAGCAAAGTTGTTCTAGGCTAGATTATACACATATAACTTTATAAGTAGCTCTTCTCAGTGATCAAGTGTATACATAAGTAAAGTTGTCTAGCAGTAAATTATATACAGTATCAAAGTCGCTGGTTATAAATCCAGGATACACGCTCAAAGAGATATTTTCTTTCATCGAAATTTCTTGAAACGCAAGCGACATAGCAAGAGCTTGACAAACATCATGAACACGAAATATTTTATATTTCATTCACAAGTTGTACATTTGAGTTTGTCATCTTAAAGCTCACAGATCACAAAAAGTTTGATGTTTCCTATGATTTAGCACAGCCGGTAAACAAGCCTCTTCGATATTTCGTGCTTATACTAAAGCAACCCAAAAAGAAACGTACACAACGATAATATTTCCCGTTCTGTAACACAATCTACATCTGGATAAGTGACTAGTGGATAAATGGGTTAAGTGATAATGCATACACCAGTATGGGTATGAACATATATCTCGTATAGGAAACAAATCAAACATGTACGTAACACAAGCAACAAACAGGTTCACATGTACATGGAACTAAAAAAAGTACTAGCCGATGAAGGGGCTCGAACCCTTGGTCTTCTCCTTAGGAGGGAGACGCGTTACCACTTCGCTACACCGGTCACCAAATGCTGGTGATTTTTCATTGCATTAGAACTATATATAGACATTATTAAAGGAAAATTGGGTATTTTAGGGGGGTCTAATAGGGTCTCTTCAGCACAGTTTCACACAATCGAGCTGTCAGACAGACCTCTATCTGGTGCTCACAAGTGCTTCGTGTGAACTGTGTGTACTTATTTATGATCACTTTCACGTGCCATAAAATGTAGACATATGTTCTTATGAACTGGGTGTAGCAAAAATCACTAACTCGTTCAACAGAATGTATGCACGTGTTGTCCAATGATTGTTGTAAATGCTTGAATTTGAGGTGAAGTGCATGATTACCTATATTTTTTATGTTGGATTTTATGTAGCGCAACTAGTTTACATTGTAGAATCCTAGTCTGTCCAAAACGACACATTGGTGGTATTCATATCTAGAATAAATCTGGGATTTGATATGTATTTCAGCGATTTCTGTCCTGGGGATAACATACTTGTTTCGTACGTTTACCAGTAGTTCATGAGTCTGCTGATAGGAGACACATGTACTGGACATGATCCTTCAATACACTAGCAATTTATGATCATCAAGTGGCATGCATTTCTTTGTGCCGTTGATAACTACGTGCACTCAGCACTTTTCCACGTGTCTCTTGTCGGTGGTGGAAAACCGCTTTGACTGCTTCATACCTTCTTACCGCGAGAGTATTCTTGAACCGGAGTTTTGCAAACAAGTCGAGTTTACAAAAGTATTCTTATATCCGTATCGTACCGGTATGGATGCCACCTGTTCCTGCGATCCACTAAATATTACCGTGCATGAATGAATTTTTTATTTGTCGATCGAAGAATTTGAGTTCGGTGAGTGCGTTCTGTTTGGACTATCCTCAAATCATTGTAAAAAGATACGTATGCAAGCATTGTATATCATATCTGCTGGCTGATACAAATGATCATATACATCGCTTGGTTGAAGCGTCCCATCAGTTGTACTCCGTGGGTTCGGAGTATAGTCGTTCGTCGTTGACTTTCTGGTTGTTTGAGCATCCGGATTGTTGTCAGTAGTACAACACCCTCGGTATCCCCGATGGCGAGTAGCGACACCTCTACGACACACGTACTATTAGTTTGTAAGTGGTCTTACTCGTGCTTCATGGTTGGCAGCTCATTGAGCTCTTGAATAACCAGAATAATTGTCTAAAAGTTTATCTTTTCGCTACACTTTCTGCTCCCTATGCTGCACGATACTAACAATGAGCAACCTGAGTATGCGACGATACATTATGTGATGGTATATACTGTCACAGCCCAACTGCGTGATGCTTCGTTTCACTACGAAAGAACATGTGAAATGAGTGATACGTCAATGCGAATATGATTACTTTACGGCAATGATATACTCTTATTACCACTAGGACGAGAACAGAAACCTAATTAATTTATAAGAAATCAATATATCAAGCGTAAAACAACTTTAGCACCAAGTGAATTGTAAATAAAGTAAATATACCTCTTATTAAATTAGTAAGAGATAAGCTTATTAGCAGAACTTCTAATTGAAAAGAATTGTATTAAAAACTTTTTTAAGAGGGTAAAGATATACCAGTACCGGAGAAGTTTAATTTAATGCGTGTTGGAAGAATTTCAGATTCAAAAATAGTAATGTGTCAAGGTAAAACAACGAAACAATTCTGTCAAAAGGTAGTATTCGTTGCAATATAGCGTCTTTTATGTTCAGTATGCGATGTATTGTCGGTGAAGAACTGGCGTCCGTGGTATGTAATTTCTGTCACACACCGTGTAGTTTGAAGTACTGTCGTCACTCTCTACATCGTGTTTTTATGTTTCGTGGTCTTAAATTTATGTTTTATCCTCTGTTCTCATACTATACGCTCAATTTTTATACAATAAATATGACACGATCTACGCTCTTTACTATAATCTAGCTTTATATACATGCACTTACAATGCCGAACAGCTGGACTCGGTGTAGGAGCAAGTTGCAAGTGCAATACAGAATTTATGCGCGGGATCGTACAGTTTAACCTATATATTTTCTTAGCTCGTCCTTATGCTATCTCACTCCGATCTAAATATTCATTGCTGAGAATATGTTTCTTAAACAATGCATAAACGAATTCAGTGCGAATGGATTGACCCAAAAAAAATTTGTACCATAAGGGAGAGTGTGTAATCAAAGACATAATGTTGCTGCACCCCGTGCACTAAGAGTAAATAGAATCTATTTGCTGTCAGAGGCGACCAGTATATGCTGATGATCAAGCTTTCGTTACAACTAACTGTTAAATCGACGCAAAATGTCAGTTTCATGAAGAGTGAGCCGTGGCATGAAGAGTGTGAAGATGTGACACCATGCGTGGCACGGAAATGTAGGTACAGCCTGGCAAAAAAAAGTATATACGAGTATACTCTCTTGACGTCCTCCTGACCCGTTAACGTGTAAGTATAATCTTTAACGGATCGTGTAGCCAGTTCTCAGTACAGAAAGTAGTCCAAATATTTGATTCTAAATTGAGCAGTCCAAGTATAAACTGGATAATAAAGAAACTTCTCCAAGGAGTTTAAGGCACTTTCAGTTTGTACGGGTATGGAAATGGAAATTCATAGACGGGTGCACGACAGCTGTGTGGTTGATGAGGGTATGGGTATGTAGATGAAGTGAGTAGTGTGGACGAGAAGTTGATGTTCAGTAGACCTAGTTGTCCAATCGTCATCATCATTACAATTGTGATATACGCAATTCGTGAAATCATACTAACAGTAATCGGCGTAGAAAATAATTTCGCTCTAAGAGGGCAGCTGCTGACAAAGAGAGAGAGTGAATCAAGCTCCCTCGCTTTAGCATCTCTGTAACCGCCAGCGTGCAACGCGACAGTCATTTTCGGAAGGACGGCGCACTTGCGTGTGAACCTGGCGGCTCTGACGACAGACATGGTGATCATGGCCTGTGTGTGAGAAAATTATATTCGTTAATGTACGGAAGTATAGTAATCAATAATGGAATACCAAGGCTACGGAGAGACAATGATTACATCACATGTGGCTAAAAACTACAAAACTATAGTACTTTGTTCAAGGTTATCATAGCATATATACAGCACAAACACTTGCAGGTACTACTAACCCTAAAACAGCTACTCTATAGGCAAAAGTATATACGTATATATTATGAATTCACAATACGTCCAATCTCATCACACATATATTTTATAAAATACAAGCAGTACATACTATGTAACTGAACAGAGCGATCAAGTCACCAATTCTATTCCAGTAATAGGAGCGAGTATCATCCATGAGGTCAAACACAATGTTCGTGGCTCGGAACAGCATCAGATACACAACCATCGATAAGACAACCCCCAACCCACCGTTCATCTCTCGCTGGTACCGATTTATCTGTGTGATTTCCTGAACGCAATTACGTGTATATTTGATTGTGTGTGGTCATGTGACTTGAGAAAAAATCTCAAATAAAGGTAAGCATTTCAGTATGCGATAGTTGTTCGTCAAACTGGTGTCTGATTCGGCCAATTATATTCATGTCAATGGAGGTAGTGACGCAAGTATGTTAACTGTACTACACTACAGGAGTCAAAACTGCAAGTAATCATATCGTTAAACAAAAAAATCGGTTACATGTATACACACAAAAATGTCAGACGCTTGGTCGGACGCACACGCACACACCTGAATGATCTGAATGATGGTATACGAACGATGCTGGATGCGATGGTAGAGATTATCTACGTACAGGCCCAGTAACCCGCAGTACATGCAATACGTACCAACAATGATTCCATGCACAGCATTTCCCAACACATCGGCCATGCACTTGAATGTAATCATTAGGACGGTGCGAGGGGCTAGAGTGGGGAATACAGGATCCATTCCTTTCGGTTCAAGCAAACCTAGAACAATCAAATTCTGTATCATATCCGAGCCTGCGTGTTGCATGCATGTATAGTGTAAATTTGGGGATGTTTATGCCGTTGTTTGTGATTAAGTGATGATGCTTGTGGACATTTATGCGTGAGAAGAAGAATTGGCATTAGTGAATATACGAGAAACAGTGGACATGGAAGTGAAGAAGGATTGTTGGGTTACCAAGCATAGGCATTAGTGTGTGTTTGTTGTGTACATTTAAATCAATGTACCAAGACGGACGGGGAAATAGGTAAGTACGAGAGTACGAGAAGCGAATACATGTGGATAGATGTAGGCTGCACATGGATGACTGAACTCTCGCATAACGGAATCGATGAGTATGTGACAGTGTATGAAAATGACATTTCATGTCCACTGAAGCGGGCGTGAGCGCTAAAGAATTAAACGACGAACACATTTATCACAAATTGACATCCCCTGATATTCAGGACACATTATATGTAAGGTTTGCTGTGATATTCTCCATCTCTTTGCATCGTCAAGGTAATAAACAATTCAGATTCTCTCTGGTGTGACGAGGTGTGCATGCATTCGCTTATCGTGCATATCAATTTGTGCATAAGCTTGTGTATTATGTACGTGGTATATAAAGGTGTGACTTCCATTAAATATATATATGTATGTAAATAGACCTGTGCACACACCACACGTTTATATAACATCACCTCCTTTTAGAATTATCCAGAATACTGAAAACATCATATCACGCTTAAGCATTCGCAATACCGAGGCCTGTGACACGTCTCCATGCACGGCATTATTCGTCGAAACCTGATTCTATACGCACACGACGAATTGATAATGGCCAAGACAAAAGGAAAAATGGAAAACAAAGGGAAACCATGACAACGTACTTAAGCATATAGTATACTGTGCATATGTTAAACACAATTTCCATGTCAAAGACAAAGAGAGTAAACGTTTCCGAAGGGAAGACTCACAAACGACATCATATTCCAAACCAACGCCAGTACTAATATAATGCCATACATGAGAGGCCTGATTGCCAACGGTAAATGAACTTAGCAGAATCAAATAAAGTACTTGCAAATAGAACACTTCATATATAGTTCAATTTGTTTGCATGAGTGATTTGATCGAAACCAGTATTTCGCATGCAATATTCGTATCAAGCTGTCCTTGTTATTACTGTGACAATCTTCGTTGCATGCAACTTACATAAGAAACAACACCAGCACGTAAATTTCTTTCCACACGTACATAAATACACGTACAGATATTACCTGGAGGAAAACTGTTTGGATGAGAGCCTCTATTTGATCAAATCCAGATCTTCTGATACGAAAGTAGTACCAGGCCCCTAAGTACATCACGAGGTGAACTGTGTTTGGAATTATGTACCTGACCAAGTATCGACATTCCATGCACTCTGCCCGGCTATAAAATAGCCAATGATGAAGTGTTCATGGATATCTGAGTGTGCATGTCCACACTATGTGTATGCTCCCCACATGGCAAGTATCTACCTAACAATCGTGAATACTGCACCTCTACCCGTACGCATACATAAAAAAATGTATACAAGTTGTGCCATGGTGTAGGATATAATATGATATATCTAGATGGAAAAAAGGAACAAAATTGACGTAGATGGAAACAATATAAACACGTCGGTTCTGGAGGAGAAAATCATGCTTATGTGTGTATATTTACATATCGCACGAGTACGATATCGTTGAAAGCGATGTAACAACATCAAAATGCGAACGAATAGCTTGCTCTAGCAGCGAGAAGAATAAATTCACACTTATATACACGGAAGATTTAAACTTACATTGACCAGATATAGCACAAATAGGAGTCCATGTAATAATGATAGAGTAGGATAAGAAGAATAGCAAGTGCATAGACAGCATTCAAGAACTCCCTGACTCGAAAACGAGACCAACGTATCATGAAGGGCTGCCATGCCAGGATGCACAGAATGAATCGCATAGGCTGTGTGGACACACCCGTACATAGCACGAATCCACACGGATATTTCAATCGAGTATGAGGTGAGGTGGGCGAGAGAGTGGAATGTGTGAGCTGTACGAATGCGTGTATACTGAAAGTATGTAATACATATTGTGATGTATGTATAGAATTAACCAGTTGGGCATGCGCAGAGAAAACGAATGTGAACATACACGAGTGTATGTGCATACAACAGAGAAAGTAACTGTTCCCTACATACCTTACATACACACGAATTAGTACATTGTATGTGAGCTTCATTAGCGTTCGGAGATTTTTCAGTATGCACGTGTACGTATGTAAATGTATGGGTGTAACATATCGACTCTGTGTATGTATGAGTAGAACATAGCGAGCGCGGGAAGGATTACGAACACATGCCTAGTATAACTTGAACAATACATTTACTAAGATTGGCCGCCCGGTACGTAAACGCACAAATCTGCAATTGGCAGCTAACATTTGGATTGAAACTACTTTACCGTTATGACAAACCGATGGCATTTCCTCAGAGACGCCGTCATAGGGTCTATTGACACTCCATAATCTTCCCTCGATACAGATACATATTCTCTTCTCAAAAAATCCTGGTAGAAAATGAACGAGTTGTGCATTGAGAGTACATATAGCCTTACTCTTCGTAATAAGATGCAATCGAGTACTAAGGTCGTAGTGTTCTTTAATGTAATATCTGGAAAGAAAAGGGTTTCGTCTACGCACATATAACTCATTAGAGGTCAGCGTACACATGCACGTACACACCACACACACACATACATACATACATATACACAAACACAAACACACACACACACACACAAGCACACATACACATGTAAAGGAACACATATACATGTCTATATATGTACACTCTTAAGCCCATCTGGATGCAAATTATTAGCACTGTTCGCTTCAGGAATACAACAGTTACACTTGTCGTACATAGAAGTAGAGTGATACTAGGGCTACCAAGCACTCTAAAACTTGAGATGTCATACAATTACGCCCACAAATAGGTACACTCGCATATCATAATCCTACGAATCTAGGTATGCTCAAGATGTTTATCAAGTCTCATACGTGTATTACTACGATGTGCACAGACTGTGCTTCGCGCTTGTTTCACACAATTCTTGACAATGGTATGAAGCCTAGTAATATCTAATAGATATAAACACTCTCAAACACTTGCATATACACAATTCACTTCTGTAGTTGTAATATGAATACACCTACATCATGACTTCCAGGCAAACTTGCATTCGAATTACTTCGAAAAAGACTGTTCCTTGACTGAAGAAGGGGAACAACGCTTGTGGGACAGATTGCCCTTTCCATCTTCAACGTCTTCTGACTGACGCGAAGTGCTATATATACGGACGGGCTTTATCCGTACACAGATTAAAACCAGTTGAGATATGGGTCTGAGCCCTTGTTTTCTCGTGTGCATAAGCGTGTGGTCCTGTTCGCAGTGAGAGTATTTGTGCTAGCGTGTGGGATTGTTTAGCCTGTGTGCAGTGTATGTGTTTCTTTTCTGCCCATACGTAATGAATGAGACGAGTACATAAAGCGGGTTCACATTTACATCAACACACTCTCCCTTCAAGACGATATATAAACAGTTGTACTACGTTAATACACACATAACAAGGAATGCGAGATCGGATTTCATGAATATATACCAGACACAAAGTGGATACAGGAGTGGAAAGTGGAATTCATTCAGTGGCAAATACTATGCCCAACGAAAGTTCCTGTACGCGGATGGGTATAACGGAGTGAGCGTGCAAGAGTGCGCGTGTTGGAAAGAAGTCTACATGCAGGTGTATTCGTTTTGCTTGGGTTTGCAAATTGTATCATAATATCTCAGGATTGTTGGTATAACATGTCGTGTCAAATGTTTGGTTTTGTATGACATAATTGTGACACCTTTCTGAACTCATCATTCTCTTCACAACGACATTAATAATGCGTCCCTCATCGTACTAATATGCAGTCGTGTACATAGACTAACAATGCTTGTGGGCCGCGTGTCGCGACTTAGATGACATACAGTCACGTGTGCGCATATAGTTATGCACGCGTACGCACACCTGTGCACTCCAACAGCCACACATTATAGTACTCCCAAAACTAAGTAGGTAAACCTATAAAACTACATAGATAAACTCGCAAAACTAAATAGGTAAACGAATTCGAGTCCCTCTCAGTTGTGTCTCGTGGTTAACTGTTAAATTTAAATGCACTCTGTTCCCTTCATGTTGTATAAACAGAAACACAGGGAGTCCTGTTATGTTATAAGCAGAAATTCGATTGCGGTCATGATATGCAACTGAACTGATAGACAATAAAACGATTTCATCGCAAGCTTACTTTATCATGTCTTTGAAGCGCCTTTTAGAGAAGAGAATCTCCACGATCGCACCACGCACGTACCCTATTTCCATTGATTGTTGAAACTAGAAGTATATACATATTGCTTCGTATTTCAGTACTCTTTAATTAGCTAAAAAGATTTTAAGCATACAAGACTAGACGAGAGCACATGTAGTACTAGCTACTCCGCTAGCGTACTTCATAAAAGATGAATGTAAAATTTGCTTCACTGGTTTCGAGGCAATTCTATACCACTCGACACTATGAACATAGATAATTCTAGGGATTTTAAAACTTACACCGTTCTTCACTCACTGGCAATTGAATACGTTCGGTAGAATCAGCGCACTCAGATATCCCCTACCTGTTCAATAGTAGTTCACAAACAGTATATCAGCGTAGTTTGTTTCGACGATGTTCTTTCGGATTTTTAATTGGCTATCTATCTTATCATCGGGTTGGCTTCCATACCATGACTTGCAAATAAGTTGTGCATGCTTACAACTGGTACCCAATTCTGGTACGAGGAAACGAGTAACACTTCGGTCTAGAATAACGAGAATAAGGATAATTACGAAGAGTATTGCTGTGTTTCCTCTAGATCTAGCAAGTGAGAACTAATGGAAAGGCAAAGGCACAAGTTCATACATGATACATGCACACTGCAGCAACAGTAGTGCTTTTGTTTGTTCGTTAGATCTAACAAATGATCGAGAACTAATGGAAAGGCACCGATACCGTAAGTTTGTACACTTATATGGAATGGCATATAATACTGCTATCAAAGAACCTGAGAGGAACCAATGGCCCAATTTGCGATATATGCTGCGCCAATGTAAGTTGTTTCGTTATATCGACGTGCTCTGTATTTTTAGAGACAAACATGGGAACCTGGAACACGGACAAAACCGCGTACATATACGCGTTTATTGCAAGAAATTGCATCTTGGTTCGACGCTTTATTGGAAGCATTGGTATGGCCGATTTTTGAAGTTTAAAAATGAACGTTTTTCGAACTTACGGTTTTACGTTTCTTTGTTTCCGTAGAGAATATATTATTTTGCGTACAGACTTTTAAAATCACGATGAGTAGTAAGTAATGTAAAAACACCAATCTGCCTTGTCTCCGTAAAATAGTTCTGTGTCCTCTCACAGTTACATGAACGTTTGGAAAGAGGTGCTTGTGTGTGTATGTTTACCCTGAATGATACGAAAGGTTCGAACACAGTTGGCCAAAACACTCTAACCAACAGCAACAGCTTGCAAAGAAAGTCTGTCCTTACAATACTGGCGAAACATTGCTTAGAGTACTCACTTTGCACTTCGCAAACGTTTGTATAGTCTACTTAGTCAATTGTATATTTTCTGTTCATATACTACATAGACAGATAAAAATGCAACTTGAACTTCCATCTGTAGTGACAGTAATTATTCTGGCACTAGGGATCAGTTCTGTAGGTAATAATCATTCTTTCATGTTTCGATCGTGTAATTTGGTATTGTTCTTGTAAATTTGAACCTCGTATTCCGTATTTCAACAGTACATATTATAATTTCTATCAACAGGCACGAAAGCACAGAACATTGCTGATCCCGGAGGTCCGTATGATGGTATAGTTGGCATACCAGTAACATTCGATGCTTCAAATTCTACTGCCAATGCAGATTTATATATTTGGACGTTTGGTGATGAGACAAATGGTGTGAACAGTACAACCACGAATAGCACCATAACTCACACATACGAAGAGGATGGAACATACGAAGCCTGCCTTGTCGTCGAGAAGGCACCAGACGCGAACTCGCCTAAAAACTGCACAGACGTTACAATTGTGAACAATGGGACAACGACAACTGAAACAACAGCGTTCCCCACTCAAACGGATGTTGTGTTTGTCACCGTTGTGTCTACGATATTCGTTCAACCTTTGGACACTATAACAGTTACTCAGGTACTCACAGAGGTTATCGACACTACCATTGTTACAGAAACACAAGGTGTAACCGAGTTCACTACCGAAACTGTACCCTTCAATGAATCTAGTACATCCGACTCCACTGCTACTGAAGACTTGTTCTCCACAAATACGTCTATCGCCACTGCAACTGATGACAGTTTTTCAACATTCAACCCGGATTTTTCACAGTTCAGCACGTTGACATCTACAGCAACAGCATCTCCATCGGTTGTTGATTCAGGTGATATAACAGGGTTGCAAGCAAACGCCGGTGGGCCTTATTTTGGCTTTGTTGGAGAGGCGATCACTCTATCTGCCGCCAAATCCGTACCCGGCGGCAACGCTACACTGGAGGATCTCACATACCAATGGCGATTCGGAGACGAAGCCGAATTTACCCCCAGTACCGTGGTTAACGGTTCCACTACAGTCACACACAAATTTCTTTCGGCAATTGAGTACACAACTTGCTTAACTCTAATCCAGGGATCTGGAATCTCGGTTGACTGTACAAACGTAACTATCACCGAAAACTCAGACATTGTTTCTGCAGATGAAGCCGAAAATATTCTCAAAAGTATTAGCATGTCGAGTCTATTCATACACGCATGTACTTCTCTGATACCATCCTATGTATACATTCCAACACCGTTCTCGTGAATATTCATACCGTCAATCCCTTATTCTTGATACTAATCAAGACATTTTATTATACCATGCACAGATGGCGACGACTCTTGGATGGAGATTGGTGAAGGCTATACGGAAGCTAATGATATCATTACAGTGCCAGTGGATGGAGGTGCTTACCAGCACGTCAATCTCAATCAGACGAGAACAGCTCAAGTGTTTCTGCAGAGTTACGTAAAGTCGAAAGATTATAATGTCTACGACACCTATCCTGTACTTCGACTTATGGTATGCTTTAGACCTTTTTTCGATTTTATCATCTCAACATGTTTTGTTTTTTATTCTTGCGTTCGCTTATGCTTTCTTGCCTCAATACAGGTTACTTACAATGAGGAAGACACCCCGGAGGAAAACTTCGCTTTCAAGCTGCCAGTAAACGTAACTACGGGTGCGACTTTGAGCTATCTCATAAACCCTGCTTACCCAATTAACAACGCTACTGTGTACCTCATGTACATCGGACAGTCGGGTGAAGCACAATTCGAAGACGTATTCTTTGGACCGGTTGTTGTATTCTAAATGCAAAGAGTGACTGTATCTTTGCCATTGTCGATTATATTATCAAGTTGAACATAGCAGTATGCCACCTACGTTTGTTCAAAAAATCCTGTTATGGATTAAATTGCTGTCTGGCACATCCCTCAGGCGAAGAGAGTTGCAACGTCAGAGGAGCCATCACTGCCAAACTCCTTATTCCACTATGAGACCTCTAGCCAAGTCTAAATTTGTATTAGAAAATGATATTCATTCAAGACGCTGAACGAGATTGTCACTCTCAGCATGCCCAATAACCAAAAAGGTTACAGAGTAAATAGTATGTAAATGTTCTAATACTATATTTCTTGTAGAATACTGAAGTACTCATGATCCGTTCCACTGCACTTCTATTGTGCATTCGTTTGGTTATCATGCCTGCTGATACATTGATGTACATCCAGCAAGTAAGTATACATGGTGCAGGCCACATAAGATTGGGAAGCTGTGTGACGCTATACCCTATGTGTGTGCCGATGCATTGTGTTCAGTTTCGTGAAAGTGTCAATCCGGGAATGCTGCTTCATAAACCCAATCTGTGCGAGTGTGAAGCAAAAGAAAAGGGTACGTTTGAGGTGGTCGGACGTAGTGTTTGTTGACGCCGTAAGTCTTTCGACGACATGCGCCTTTTGTTTGTTGTTGACACACGAGTCTTGACGATATGCGCCTTTTGTTTATTCTTGACGATATGCGTTTTTGTTTGTTGTTGTTGTCATGGGAGTCTTGACGCTATGCGTTTGTGTTTATTGTTGTCATGGGAGTCTCGACGACATGCGTTTGTTTTTATTTTGTTGTCATTGTGGGGACGGACGTCCTGTAGTCGTGTAGAGAGTGAGTGCACGTTGGTATAAGGACGGACGTCCAGTAGTCGTGGAGAGAGTGAGCGTACCTTTTGGGGACGGACGTCCTGACTCTTCGCTACGAGCTCTGTCCGCACAGAGCAATGTCTGGAGCATTTCTCATAGCATCTCCCATAAATTTTAACCGTAGAAAAACCGTAGAAAAACGATTATTGGTGAACTATATGTATAGCGAATACAATACGTCCATATAACACTTCAAGTAAAAATATTCCCATTCTTCATTGCAGATGATTTAACAGAGTACATATCTACTATACTTGATTGGGTTAAACCATGTGTAAGTCTTTTGATTTAGGGAGAGGACAGACACAGTTGATCTGAATCTGCAAGACCTATCATTGCCAGTCCCAGTCGACGGTTGAGTTATGACTTGAATGGTGGGCATACGTATATGCGGTAAGCATTTGCCTCAGCCCCAAAATAGTAATGATGTCAGTAGTGATGCCAGTAATAGTAGTTGTCGTAGTAGTAGTAGCAGTAGTAGTAGTAGTAGTAATAGTAGTAGTAGTGGTGGTGGTGGTAAAGAGTAGTAGTTTTACCGCATCGCACAGAGATACGGACTACGAAATACAGACTATCTATCGGACTTGTTCATTGAATGGATGATGAATGATGACTCGAGTTGATACTGTTGGGTACTGCATCCTTCGTTACGGCGAACAGACAAACTGGTCTGTCCGTTGGTATAGAGCGATCCGTTGCGATCCGTTGCGATCCGTTACGTTCCGTTGCCACGACAGCACGAATGTTAACGATTGCAATACCTCCGCTCTTCGCCCCCACTGCCCCTGTCCACCAGATCCGGCTTAGTTGAGGTGTCGTCGGAAACTACCAGCTGTTGGAACAGAAGACCCCTCGCTGCAAGTCCCCTCTCTTGAATTCCCCCCTCATGTATGCATCTCATATCGATGCTATTCTGTCAGCAATGGTGTTCAAGTAACAAATACAATGACCAATGATACTTCTCTATTTTGCTTATTATGTCATATGTGAGAATTTAGTGAACACTGGTATCTTGAGGTTAATTAGAATGCACCAAAGGGCAAACTGTCACACACTCGGTGCTCGCACAAGAACGCTTGTGCAACGCACATACATACACACGCGTTAAGACAATTTTCACACATTCAGTGCTCGCACAGGAACGCTCGTGTATAAACATACACACACGCGGAAGTACGGAAACTTGCAGCGTACCGCTAACACGCAGAGGCGATATGAAGTCTTACTACTATCTCGATTCCAGCATGCAACGAAGTGGCTTGTTCTCACGGCGTAAGCTGCTGACCGTCGGTATGAACCACCAATTAAACAAATGAATATATGATAAAAAAACAAAAGTATGCAGAACCACACATAGAGTGATCTATGATCAGATTTATGTACGGATAAGTGAATAATCATGTATATGGAGAACTGATCCGGAGTGTGTTCTAGATTATATTAACGAGTTTTCTTCTTTGCTGTACCATTTACAAGACATTGCAATCACGTTCATAGCACACACGTCCATGAAATTCCACATAGAAATACACATGCTTCGCTTGCATTGGTATCACATTTCATAATCTACCATATATGCTTGCAACTCGCGTAGAATTGTTTACGACCAATCTAAAAGTGCGCTTACACTCAGATGCACGCATAGAAAGCTACGGTAGCATTGCTAACACCATGTGAAGCGTTAGTGCGTATCATGTGTGTGTTTTTGTTTGTGTGTGTATGTGTGTATGTATGTGTGTGCGTGCGTGTGCGTGTGCGAGTGCAAATGCAGTGGCTTTATCAAGGATATGCGCACAATAATTAATAGAACCATCACTTAACTTGCCCATACCCACACACATCATGACATTAACTCATACAATCTATCTTTTTACCGGTTCCTTTATGTTTCTAGTTGCATTATTATGCCTGATCTACCTCGTTGTGAACAGGATAAGTGTTCCTATAGTAATGGAGCCCACTATCACCAGTGACAATACACCCAACAAGAGCGGGATGGGTATGAATAAGATAATTTTACCCAAACAATTTGTGAACGATTTTGGGCTTTTTTTTTTGCAGTGGTTCAGATTACGTATTTTATGTGTACGATGATCGTCATAAGTGCGAATACACGCACACGCGCGCTCGTGTACATACATACGAAGGGAAGCGGTTACAGTTTTTCATACAGGGGAAAACACAGCTGTTGCACACCCGTATACACACACACACACAAGCGTCCAAATCACATATTCAAGACTGACATCACGTACAGTGAGCTATATATATCTACACCTCTTCAACTGGCTTTATCATGCATATATGATATAGCGTGTACGTATTCGATATGTTGAATACCTTTAATGTAGACAGCGACCTAAAATACACTTGTCATGTACAAGCCATTAGTGACTACTTAGGTTCATATGTTCATATACTCCACCTAAATTTGGATACTACATACGAACGCGTGCATACACAACCTAATGTCGAATGCAGAGTATTTGTTGTATCTGTTACTATACGTTTAATCAATCCTAGTACGCTACTGTTAATTGAGACTGTGAAGCACATTGTGTCAGATGTCTACGGACAAGGCACTGATGTTTATCCGTGTGCTGAGGATACGGAGACTCTTGAAACTTCCTATATACGCCATTCTATCCATACGTGCGAAATGTGAAATTGATGGTATACACTTCTCTGCTTTCATATTCAATTTCGCATGTATAGTGGATCACAGTAACGAGATAGTACAGAACGACGGATCAGCATTTCCGAAGACATACCAAGAGCCCATAGTTGATTCATCACAAAAAAATACCGAGACCAGTACGCACTCCCAAGAAACAACTAAAAACCTTCTACCGGATGGAGGAGAGGAAGAGAAAAAGGTAAACCGCACGAGGAAGGCGAAGAACGAGGAGCAGATGTACACTATAGTTCACCTGTACTTGATGTAGTCACATTTATACGCACATCCATTTAGGCATACATATCCACACAGTCACTTTGATATCAAGCTCACGCGAATAGACAAATCCACATTTCAGCTATACATCACACACATGTAACTACTTCCAATAGCAAAGTGATAATCGATTATTAATTCATATGCCCATATGAATACTTACCCGCGCTTGCCTACTCACACGAACGCTCAACTCATACGGATATATGCGAAACCACGTTTGTAACATGGGTCAGGCCGAGGAAAAGGCAGGCTCAGTAGAACATATTGACGGTGATGACGAATTACGAAATGAAAACGGGCTTCCAACGTCGAAGGGATCTGCGTACGACGGTTCACCTGCATACGACGCTTCTGATATTATCAAGAAGTATACTGGTGTATTTAGTGAGGATTCGTATGTGCCTTTAGAGCGACCCAGAAATGACGAATCGTGTGATGTACAACTGCACGTGGATCCTGCCAAAGCCGAGTACAACATCGAAATCGAAAGTATGTATATGTGTGTAAGTGTCATATGTATATATTTGCGTACACAATGATTGTGCATGCACACCTGTGTATGTGTGCAGTTGCTAGTGATTTGAACGAATTAGCAAATGTGCGGACGTGTGACGTTCATGACATATAGTTGTGTATCGTTGCAATATTTTTGGTTGCAGGTTTTCATTCGTACAATCGCATACATTTGCATGTGCAGAATCATATACACAGAACATGTATGCACGAACGCACGCACCGTATATATACACACATTATACGTATATGTACCATTGCTTGTCTTGAGATCACGCGTACGTATCAAACTACCTTACATGTCATGTACAGAATATCTTATTGGTGAGCCAACGCATATCATTATCCATACGTGCATCAATCGTTATCTTCGATTTCACGTACTTATTTAACTTCCTTCTTTATCATATACAGAAAATCATATTTGCGAGCCAACCCGTATCATTATCAAACGAGTCGATGGCGAGGCCGTGAACAAGGCAGTGATCGGTAAACAGAAATGGACTATTTTGCGCATCTTATTGTTTACACACAGACACACGCCTTAAACATTATATTGCACTCCTATACAGGTACTTTGAAAGCAAATGCAATGCTTGTACCCGGGAAGACAAACCCTGGTAGACGAGATAAGGCTGACAGCGTGCAGAGAAATGAAGTCAAAATGAGACCTATCCATTTTGTATGTCTATTTGTATTTGCGAAATTGATGTATGCATCTCGGCAACGTCTCTCTGATAGATCGTGTTGAAACAGTGAAGTCAAGACAAAATATATCGGGTTTGAATGTCATGGGATAGCATGTGTACATGTATATTCTTCAGGGAGAGCTACCTAGAAGGATCGAATTCAGTGTACGTCAACGTAGGCCGGTGCCATATGTTCATGTATATAATTCTTTTGCATATACATGTGCATGGACACTTCTCTACTCTATGTGTGATTAAATATTGGGTCTGCGAGAGTCCTGCGAATTAACTTGAGTTCTAGCGTAGTTGGCATCATTGTCCTGATTGTGAACTACCATATACTGGTATCATTATCCACCACAAGCCCTGTTCGCTATTTATATGTATATATGTACATCAACGTTCACAACAGAGATCGACAGATGATTTGAGTGCTTACGAAGCATTCATTGCCCTAGATGATAGCAGCAATGAGTATGAAGTAACGTTCCCCAACTCTGCCATTCGCCTGAAGAACCCAAACGATGCAAAGATTATATACGAAAGTGTGTGTTTGTGTTTGTAGTGTATGTCATTGTATTGCAATGTATGGTTACATATGGATGCAAGATTGCATATTAGAATATGTATGCGTAGAAGTGTAAGTTGATATTAACAAAATGATTACCCAGTTCTGCGTGTACGTACGAGTCTTTCGTGCGAATACTAACAAATCTGTACGTATGTTATAGGTATATGTCTATAGTTGTGTGTATGTGTGTGTTAACATCAACACACACTACATATAATATAAGTATCCAATTCATATTCTTAGATCACACACCCTCATAAACAGACAAACATCTGACGGTGAAGCAAGATCACGATTACAAATTCACATTGGGTACATGCAAGAAAACTGCTTATAACTACTGCCAACGTCATCTTGTACGTAACGTTCCCATGTCTTGGGATTACGCTGTATATTCTATAGGAGATTGGTATGTTCTTGTTCTTAAACATGAGCTGATGCCAATATAGAAGCATCCGTCAAACGCATAAACGTAGAGCTGACGTATTTTGAGTGACGTCCGTCTTACTCAAAGATAAACATGTCCCCTAATTATGAAGAGACGATTTCTTTGTGGCTCATTTGGTTAATTTCGGGGTTTCAAGACATTATTTTCGTTTATTCGTTGTTGAGGTTGTTTAGTATCCAATTTCACTGACGTATCCACTGTTCGTTATTAGGTATTACATGCTAATTAAATTTATTGGTTGTTGGTTGTATTTATTTGTTCTGTTGTATTTAGTGTGATCACAAGAAAGCGGTTTCCTTTTTCCTCGTTCAGAAGTTTATACCTTTCGTTTATTCTTTTTTATTGCCTTCATTGTTCCTATTACACGCACGGTCTATGCAGTACATTTTTCTTTTCTTTTTCTCTTCTTAGATTTCATCATTTTGATCAATTTTCTATGCTTTTCTTCGTGCTGTGTTTATTGTTTTCTTCACGACTTGCACTTGTGTTATATTAGCGAAAGACCTCTACAAGGTGAAAAGATATCGTTAACAGCTGGTGATGATAAGAAAGCACTTTATATGATTAAACCTCATCCAGGTATGTGTATATATAGCACTCTATATATTCCTATGCATTTATAGATGTATACACCGTCCCTGTAGTGTCTGCTTGGCTGAATAGGTTTTATCTTTTAACTTAACCGAGGCGGATATTCACAGTATAGCTATGAATGATAAATGTTTATATCTGATACATACACGAAGAACACATACATTCAAGTATCATGCATGCGAGCAAGTATCATGCATGCATATACATGCCAACACACCTACACAAACACAATGGCAGTATAGTACAGTGTCTATGTTTCACTTCACTTGATATGATAAGCATAGATCCTGTAAATGTACACATAATCAGCAATACACACATGCATTCCATACTGCAACCCCCTCTAAATGTGAAATAATGCAAAAAAAATTGCTTAAATGCATACATGCAGAGGCGGTGTTCCACTTTGGCATGGATGTAATCAAGACGAGTTACTTCAAGGCTCGGTTGAATGGGGCGACTCCAAAAGACCCTGTTATGTATACTCGTAAAGGTCTACCTTCGAGAGGCTATGTGTGGGATGCAGATGTAGATGCATTTGTCTTTTCGGTAGAGCACACTGTCCCAGGAAATTTCACTCTTGAGGTTTGTACCTGAATCAATATGTATATAGTTGTGGTATGTCTAGTTTCAAAAAATTTAAGTATATTGATTCAGATGACAATGAAAACTTGTGCTTGTGGTTACTATTGTGGTGTCACTGTCTTCATACTCTGTTGCGCGTCGCATTTTGGACTTTTGCTGTACAGTAGCACGACGTGTGGCGATCCCCTTGTTATTGTATGGTTTTGCGCACAATAATCTACAATACCACAGCTCCATTCTATTTACTCCTCTGTGCTCATCCATGCATGTGCTTCATTTATTTTACACTAGGTGGAATTAGAATGGTATTATGGTCTCAATGAGATAGGAGATCCGCAAACACCATGGAACATGGGACGGTACGATGGTGCAAGCTTTTCTGTATGTGGACAGACGAGAGCGGCGATTGGCCTTATGCGGCCACTTGCTACGGTACTGGCTTGGAGTTTACACACATACACGCATATGCACACGGATACGGACACGGAACGGAGATGTACGTGTTCACTCATTCGCAAACTGCACGGCACACTAATACATAACACATAGCACATCTATACATGTGCGGACATAATTTATAAATCTATGTTTAAAGGTATATTTGTATGAATGATAGCAATGTATTCTAATCGAGAAGCGGTTTGTCAGTGTGCCCATATATAGAGAACAGAGAAACCCTCTCACAACTTGCACATACAAACACATACACGCATGTATTTCGTTTACTTGCAGGTGGATATTCGCGGTCCTAAGACGTTCTCTTCACGAAAATGTGATCGAACAGACGGCCCAGATTTTGTTGGTCATTGGATTACTAAGAAGGAAAAGTATGTATACGTGGGTCTACCCATGTGCCTTTTGTATGTGCTTGCATGTGTGATGTGTGCGTGTATGTAGCTGTATGTTAACGTTTTTATTACGTGTGTATGTCATACTTGGGCGGTCTTTCTATTACTGTCAAGAACATAATAACTATTGAACGTATAGAGCAGAGTTCGAAGTTATCAACATATACTCATAAACATCGTGTTTGATGTACGCACCACAATTGGTACACTTAGAGGATGTGATGAGGAATGTACTGGCAAAGGTGCGTTTACTGATGAGTTTCTGGGGCTGCACAACAATGGAGCCCATCGAAGTAGCATGTTTGTACCAGACAACTGCCGGCCACACATATATACAGATAAGAATGTATGTATGTATGTATGTATGTATGTATCTATGTTTTGTTGTGTACCCCCTAGCGGCACACGACAGAGCTATTTCCACACACGAATGTGTGAGTATTTCACATTATATATGTAAATAGGCATGTGCACGCGTTTGTTTACATTGTTGTGTATATTTATATTACTTCTAGATTTCTCATTTCCGTATTAAGGACCAGTGTTTTACTCATCTGCACAATCACGTGTATTTCGCAATGAATTGAACTATGAATTAGTTTTCTGTCCTGAAAGTACAAAAAATAAGAAAATTTAGCCGCGAACGAATGTTAACATGTGCACTTGCAAGAACACTGGGAACACAAATTGTGAATTTATCATAATTACACATAACATTCAACACATCTCCAAATATAATATACCTGTATATACACACGAATATGCCGAGAACAAAGCAATAAGTGTTTGGGTATAATCTGAGATGTTATTATTCTAGAGGCTATGGCCGGATGATATCGCTGGCATTAAATGGGCCGTACCACGCCCACACAACACCAACCTATTGACTATATATCATGGATTTTCGATTGTGTAATCACCTATGTGTGTCAAATATCGTGAGGAGTGGCCTGCATTCAGCTGGAAAGTTTAATATCCTTGTGGGATGTCACAGGAAGTCTTGGTACATGCAACGAGCACTCAGACACGTAACAGATTATTCTAAATACCCCAACTACCATCTCATGATATAGATTCTCGAGTGTGCACAGAAGAAAAAGATTGATTGGTTGGGTGTAATTGGAGACAGTACTATCCGGGAGGTTGCTGCCATGCTTTTAACAAAATATCCTCCTCACGATAGCGCTGGAAGGTTCAGCACTGTTAAAATGCCTGTGTTTTACGATCTTAACAACAAAGACCTTGGTAGCTTCACGTATGTGTGTATATCACATACTAAGCACCCATACATGCAGGCATACCATCACATGCTCCGCATTGAATGTTAATTAGACACCCTCATGTAATATCGCGTAAACTGGTATTCTACAATATCAACAGTATATACCATATAGTTCTTGCATGGCATCGTAACGTAAGATCGCACAAACTCACTTTTCACACCCACCAACACCCACTGGCTCTCACTGAGTTTTGCTCACCCTTTCTAGTCAATTATAACCAACGTTTCTATTGCCATGACCATATACAATTTATCATTTGATGACTTCACATATGTCTTAGGCATCACATGAGTGTACGAATACTTAGAGCGCGACATAGCGTGGACCGACACATACCCATCCACGCCTGGTCATCCACATTCCTCATGCTTTTGATCATATGCAATTGCGCATGTATGCGTTCACGATTGTGTTTTTCTGCATAGTTCACTACTGACTTGGCCTAAAATTCGGACTTTGCTGTGTACATAGATACAAATACATACCCTCCCCTCGGATCACTCTTCGATGTTTAGTTGTGCTTACATATCAATTGCACGTACACTACTCCACATTGATACTCGCGTGAACATTCTCAACCGTACGTGCTCTTCAATAGCGATAAGCACACGTCAGTGTATTGCGATGTCACACAAGCGGTGTTTACTTTGTACCACGGGAACTCACCTATTCCATTCTTCCCACTTGTCTCATCATTCGTGTTGCATTTGAAAGCCTTGTACACATACGCACGTACCCATTAACTCATAAATATGTACGCGATTATAATGTGTTAAACAGTATCGCATTTGAGGCCCCGGCATCTTTCATCGACCACTGCAATAATGCCAAAGATAATCCAATAGACGCTATGACGCGCAAGTGGAAAGAAGAGAAAGCCATGATGGATGATCGTTTCAACCTGAGATTGACGGTGTGTTCATTTGTGTAAGCGTAGTGGTATGCGTGTTTGTGAAACTCTGCATCTCCTGCATGCCAGATTGTAATTATATTCAGCGAAAATGTATACAGAAAACTACAAAGGTACCCAGACAATACCCAGAGAACTACAAGCATATTCAAAGTTTAGTTTGACCTGCATTCACTGTTCTCTTTCGTTGGGTGTATATACCGTTGCAGAATGAAAACGAAGGACGTCCACAGGTAATGGTCGTAAACAATGCTGTGGCATATTCGGCTTGGAAACTCACCCAGGAAAAGTTCATTTTGTAAGCAAGCTTCATCCATACGTGTGCTGGCTTAAATATTAACGCTTAAATGTGTGGCTTATCTATTTATAGCAAAAGAGAGTATGTTCGAATTCCCCGTGTATGCGTGTTTTGCGACTACATAGTTGTGTGGGATATATGTGTATATATGTGGTTTGGAGGTTGAGGGGAATCGAGAGTGTGGAGGCGGGTGTGGTTGTAGGTGAGAATGTTCATGTATGAGTTTTGGATCTATATAGATGTGGATGAAACGTTTAAAAAGAAAAGTGACGAGTTTAGCGTCATATCCATTTGTAAGCCTTATACAAATTGTGTGATGAAGTGAGATAGGGTTTATTTGGCTGGTACGGATGTTTTTGTGCTTGTAAATACGGTTGTTTTTTGTGGTTGTTGCGTATTTCGTGGTTATCAAAGTGCATGGTTTTGTCACCAAGAACAAATCATGACGTCAACAATTTCATGTATGCATGCATGTACCTTGCAGCTAAATTTTGATGAGTATGACCTAAAATTAATCCAGTGTGATGGTATATGCACGTGCGTGCTGAGCGATGTGGAAGCATATTGTCATCTACTCAGAAATATGTTAATGAACAGGTTTATGTACCAATTGGCTGGATATTACATGGAGGCACTTGCCGCTAAGCGAGAAGGAGTTCAGCCGCTTCGTATTATTTGGTTCATTCCGTTTGAATACCCAGGTATCACTATTGGCTTGATCTGAGACAAACTCTTCGCATAAACTACGAGCACTTCAATTGAATGTATATGTAAACATTATACAGACCGAGCCCATGAAGGTACTATCAACGTCAATTCTCAACGTATCCTTTGGCAATCTGAGGTGGCCATACACATTCTCAAAGAGGTTTTGGGCGATACGATCGAGTTCTTTAGCGCAAAACATGTGGGTGAGGGTGAATGGAGATACACCTGGGATGGTCTACACGCACTAAGAACTGGTGGTGTGAGGTATGGGTCGAGTGTTTAAGTGCGTTTTAGTGCGTATGTGTGGTATGAGGACTGTAGCATGTTACGCATCCTATAGTTTAAGAGCCAGTCGACATGCATTTTGCAAATGTATGTGCGTGAGTCATGTTTGTGGCGTGTGTTGATAGCTAGTGGGAATAACGTACGAGAAACATTGAGTGTTGCAATATTGTATAACTTGTATCTCCATATATCACCTGCAAGCATACCCATGTATGTACGTACGTTTGTGTATGTTGTGAGTGTAAGGAGTGGCATTTCCGCAAACTCGATTGTATGGATGAAGCATACACACCCTCTATCATCCGGAGGTGCACAAACTAATACGCATGCCCAGCACATGTGCATAGTCATCCACGATATATACGGGTTAATAACCAATGTAGCGAGGAATGCGTGTTGCGCTATTGGAGAAGCGTGTATGTGTAGATGTGCATCAGCAACCCGCCTATTGAAAGCACAGCGTTTTATATATACAGACGTTTTGTAGAAGCATGTCATCCATGTGCACTCACTTGTCAAAGATAACAACCATAACTTGGTTTTTTCTTCGTTTCATGACGCAATTGAAAGCTCATTCCTTGTTAAGTCTCACATAAACGCGTGATCATTGACCTACAGATGGCATGGGATTGAATGTAACGTCCTAATGCAGATGTTGATGAACGTGATTTTTGACGACTGCACTGGCACTGACGTAGCCATCGAGCTTGAGGCGAAAACGATTTAATCAGAGCCTCAATACATACTAGTACAATACCCACCACTCACCACAATAAACTATACTGATCTTCGATGTAAGATGAATGCAAAATAACTGAACCATCTCGCCTCTTTGCATATAGTTCGCATTCTGCATGATTGATTATTCAAACTATTACCATCTAATACGTAAATGAAATAGATTTCATAGGCGAATACTTGTGAATTTAAATTGGAAGGTACAGTTCTCAGCTTTCTATTTTATTTTGGCGATCACCGTGCAATCAAGGACATACCGTTTCATTTTCACACTGACAAATTTCTTTGAAGATTGGAAATTAGAAAAAATTGGAAGCTAACTGCAGTAAGTGGACTTGTGATGTCAGAGATCAAGATCGGTTTATAAAGAAAATAATCATTTCCTCACTTGCACGATTCGGTGAGCTATTGAATTGTCGCTCTCTCTTCTGTCATCACTAGATTGGACTAATGTGTACAGCAATCAAATAGATCTTTCACATGTGCGTTGTGTATGTGAACAACACATAGGCACATATAAGCAGATGAACTCGTAGTATTTTTGTTGCAACGGAAACGACATTCCCGAAATGTTTAATTTCAATTCTTGGTTTTCTCTTAGGCCTAATGCACATTCACGCTGCACTTAACCACGAACAGTAAATAAATTGGGAACATATTTTCACTTTGACCCTTTTCCTAACATACATGCACCTGTGAAAGGAATTGTTCATGGGTTGACCTTGTCAACGACCATCACTTTCTACGGTACACGTTCATGTGCATTTATTTTACATGCACACTTATACGAAATTTATACATGACAGGCAATCTTACATAAATGGGATTATCTATTCACGTATAATTCGACAATATGACTAGGAGTAGAGGTGAGTACGTCCAGTAGGGTGGCATGATGTCACATATTACACTTGGACTTGCTGGTGTTTACACATGCTGTAAGTGCTTCGCTAGGGTTGGTGTGTAGAAGTGTTCAGGGGTGCGTGTATATATCACAGTCCAGTTTTCGAACAAATCCTGATCGCAGGTATCAGTCTATGAGTATGTGTCTGTGTGTCTGTGTCTACATGCGCATCCAACTATAGTTGGCGAGTGGATGGTTGATCTAGATGTGGTCTGAGAGCTGTGCCGAAGTATAATAGATATAAGTTTAGTATTATTGATAGAACCAAACATACTGTACCAATACGCGTCGTCGCACTGGATGTTCCAGAAGCAAAATCTGCAAGTGATTGATTGTCTACGTACAGAATAGGAGGGTATTAAATGAGTAAAACTATGACTTATGTGAGGGATGATGTACGCGCGTACGCGCGTCATGTGCGTATGTCGGGGCGATTTCGTACCTGTTGAATTTGCTTCCACAGCCTGGACTTCCTTTCCTTTCCCACCACTAGTTAGCATCTGTTTCAGGATCATACACCATTCTTCGTATGTGTCCTTTATGCCACTTTTGCTACCTATATGTCCACGTACGTACGATATATATATATAGATTGTATTAATGTGGGGGAGCTAAGAAACCTGTAGGTTAACGAGTGAGTGAGAGTGACAGTGACAGCGAGGGCAAGAGGTGAACATATACATATGTGTGTAGTTTTGTGTGCATGTGTGGGAATATATACACACATACCGCGAGAACAATACACAATCAATTCATTCCATTTTAATGCTTTGTTTGCTCTTCATATATCTCCTAGAATTTGAAAGTACTTCCACAGTGCTAGTAAACCATACACGAAATTCATCTTTAGATATTTCGTGAAGAGGGTCCGCACACAGAACCGAGCAAGAGGCTACGAATAAGCGCACATATGTAATGGATACCATTTTCAAC
This sequence comes from Creolimax fragrantissima, assembly GCA_033442365.1. NCBI lineage: Eukaryota > Ichthyosporea > Ichthyophonida > Creolimax > Creolimax fragrantissima. The sequence goes on from JAWQFL010000003.1 coordinate 771,988, forward strand.
GGCCTTCTTCATGAAACCAATATTCTTAAGCCAGATGACGGCTCCACTTACACGCAGATGCGATGAACCGTCGTCGATTCGGTTGGCTAATATCTGTATACTAATATTGAATGATCCGCCTGGAGTAGTGTATATGTTGGTGAGTGCTCTAGGGTGTACCTTCGAGCCATGCAATCGGTGGACAAAAGCATACTTAGTTCATTGAAATGAGCAAACGTGGCTTGATTATTTACCAATAGGCCTAGATTCTAAAGTATACGTGTATTCGTGTTCCCCATACATACAATGCTAACTTGCGTGCAGGCATGTTACATATATCTATATATTCTGTGCGGGGATTTATGGGCTAGGCATGGTTTTGCTTGATGTCCAAAGTTAATGGCGTACCAAATGGGACATCTGGCGTCGTTGATACTAAATCTATAACAAATCCACCTGGCGTGTCCATGGTTATCACCTGTGTCTCGGTTGCCTGTGCGAACAAAGATATGAATAAATACAATCGACGGTAGCAGTAAAGAATTATACACATGTGACACACAATATGTAGCTATGTATACACTAATACACCGATGAATTACAGCTACGTTGATATGACTATGTACACAACAAGAAACGTGCACACACAGGCGAGCGAAACACATACATACAGTATTTGCTTTGACAAGGGATGTTGCCTGCATTAAATATTGAACTCTCCGAGATCTCAATTCGGCCTATGAATGAGTGATTATCATAAAAAAAATGTGGAGCAGACTGTGAGTCATGCGCATAAGGATGATCTGCGGCCACCAATGTATTATATTGTTTACGTGTTTGTGTTTATATTGGTTATCTCTGTAATGTCTGCACGATATGTATATTCCAGCGTACATGTGTTAACAATGTTTCGGTGTGTGTAACTCACCTCATTCGTCGTCCAGCCATCAACAATTAAATCTTGGTATTTTCGATGTTGTGCAAATCTACTGAAAAACCTTTGCTCTGGGTGTAACGAAAGGTAGAAGTACAGTGTAGTTGCAGTAAAAGTGATGAATATTTGTTTTATGCACACCTGCATGGCGTTGTTTTTCAATTTAAACACATTCAACGTACAAACACAAATTGGATGGCGGGAACATAGCTATTGAGAAGCAGTCCCTTGATGCCTGACAAGCCTTGTCTAGTGACAACAAGGCAAAAAATCATTGTGAGTGAAAACTCATCAGAATATACACTGGGCCAAACGAAAGGGCACATGCGCATGTAGACTTTAATTTTCGAATGAACTGACAACGGTGAATTTGTTTTGCGAAGGAAATTAATGCAGCTTATACGAAAGTAAATGTAACAGCACTAATACGTGAGCATTACACACATAAAATAGCAAACACAGACGCTCGCATCTACACGCCCGAATAAAGAGTACACACGATCCTATACATACAAGCAACATGCTGCCATGTGTACATTATGTCATACTCAATTGACTAAATTACATACACATACTCTCATCGTCGATTATAAGTTCGCGTAGTTTCGTGACACTACAGGGCAGAGTTTCATCCACCAATTGATAGGTAAGGCTCTCTGGCTCCTCAATGGGGGCAGCCTCCGTTGGTGAATACACAAGCGAACACACACACACACATAGGCCATTATTAGTCTCATTAGGGGGTGGGGGGTTCAATGACAATACTACTCCTTGTCGGTGTGGTTTATACATTATGATTTCCTTCGTAGGAGGTGTACAATATGTTTGAGGTGTCGTGTACAGCAATACAAAGCACCATTCAATGTGTTGTACTAGTCCTGTCATTGTAACATACTGAAAAAACTTGTCGGTTCATTTCAACAGGAAAACTTGCATACCCCGTTACACTTCCGCACGTACAAACAACACACGTAGAGAAAAAGTCAAACATATTTGCATGAACATATAAGTTAAACAAAACATATAAAACACCGAATACGTAAGCAATATACACTACTTGCACACATGCTCATGAAGAAAAACATGAATTGGTAGAACATACCCCATCTGGGTCACCAGGGTCCGCCATTACGTCGTCTTGATCTATGAACTCTTCCGGAGCAGGCACTAAACATAATTGAACTTTCAACTCACCATGACTATTATGTGTTCGTCTTTTTGCTCGAATCTCCATGTATGGATTTGTTCTCTTGGGCTTTTCGAGTGTTAGCCATAAAGTCAACGGTTCCGTGGCAAACTTGTTCGGACCGATTTGTTGGAGTTCCTAATCGTGTGCGAGAGCTACTTGTGAATGTCCTTCCTTATATGGTGGTGTACGTGGGTGTATAGTTGTACCCGGTATATATTTATACAATCGTACCACTTTATTCGTAAGTTCTTACCTAGACCTACCGGGGCAATATAGTACATAACGAGGATTCGTTGCGGGCGTTCTAGTTTTTGCTCGAAGTTGTTTAACTTATATTTCGCTTCGTATTCTCCAAAACCTGGTTTGGGACATCACGTATACAAGTATCTAGATGTACAAACATATTTAAACTAAACACACACATACATGCTAACATATACATGAAAAACAGAAACACCAGCACATACACAACATACTAAAATAAACAAATAAAAATATAAACGATCAAACAAACAAACACTGATATACAAATGCCATACTCACCTCTTGTTTAATAAGCCCTTTTTCGGAGACGCTTAGTGATAGCGCAGGCACCGCACATTTAAGATTCCCTCGATCAGAAATTGATCCACGTATATCCAGAGGCAGACCAGCCCCAATTTCTCCGGTGGAAGTGGGTACGGCAGGCAGAACGGGCAAGTACATGATAGGGAATTTGACCTTGCCGACAGCATTCGACATATCACGCATGACTGTGCTCGTGATTTCGGTATACACTTTGATATCAACGGTACCGTCTTTATCTGTGACTGGTACAAGCATTATCTCGTTCCACTTTTCGTATATTGGTAAATCAGTTGTAAGGGTCGATTATTATACAGAATCAATTACGTACAGGGAGTAAGCGCAATTCAACAAAAAAAGCAATACATATAAATACCTACACAAGTATACACGCACGAAGGATTGATGGGCACATTGAAAGCCGTAAGCATGTAAATAATTGATGAACGTGTCGCACACTCCTGTACTTATACGGATGTACAGCTGCATATAATAAATACCTTTGCTGACTGATGAGAATGCGACCCAAAGTCAGACTTCTCACCTAACCGTTTTGTAGTGGCTCTTCTATCTGCGACAGATACTGATACAAAAGACCTCGGATTTCTGCCCAAAGGCCACTGCGGGAGTGAGCGAGCCTCACACACCTTCACGTAAGCACACATGTTTGGACCTATAGTGTATGGTAGAATGTGTTAGACTTTGTCTTGAGCGCTTTTGGGTTACCCTCATTCGTGACCATACAAACGAATTAGCGACAGAAACTCACATATCTAATACATACACATCCATATATGGAGATCTACCTATATTTCTTGCAGGTATTGAGGGCACGATATTGGTGTTACCCCCACTTGACACTGTGTTGACCGTTGGTAGCTCACTACGTGTTTGAAATTGGGGTGCAATGGCAGTGGTATTTGTAGAAATGGTAGATGCCCCTCCCCATACGTTCGGCAGCGCTTCCCTAATTTTGGCCTGGCCGACTTTCTCTGAGAATAGTTGTTCCACTGCACATGCAAAATTAGATATTCACGAAAAATTGGTTATGCGTGTGCTAGCGAGTGTATTTGAGTACTTTCGCTTGATTTAATCAATGATAAACGACCTTGCCAACAAAGGATGTTGAATTTTTTGTCTTCATTAAGCAATTATAATTGTATGTGAATAAACGTAAGGAAATCTATATTCGTATTAGAGTTGGAGAAGACGTGGTTACACATACGTGTAAGTGCGAGAGAGGCTGTGACGTGCATATCCGCGAATAGGGTTGCATCGGTGGAGGCTTATATGTGTGTAAATGTATGCGTATGCGTCTGCCCAAATAATGGGGCATGTGTTTCACTTATAAGCAAAAGCGAGTATGACCACATCGACATAGGATAAATCTAGTTCAAGTTGTGGTTATAGTTGAATGCTAGGTCCAATTTTGTTATTTGGATTTGGGAAGAGTTATTGCATATTCTACGAGTGTAGTGATTACACGTCACAATCTGCAACGGACTGTGGTCGCTCGCTAACAACAGCATTCAGAATAGTAGCATTAAAGGTTGACTTCTTATTGGGTTTGAAAAATAAGGCATGGCGCTTAGAAAGTTGTCATATACGCATGAAATGATATCTCATAGTCATATTCATACTAAAGTAGACAAACAACGTCATACAGACAAATACTTCGAACTCACAATGCCTACCATTTACGTCCACAACGTGTATATAATTACATACATACAAACCTGTGGTGCTTGGGTTTAAGACGGCAATGTCATCAGCCTTCAGATGTGAAATCGTCTTCGCCTTTTTCAAAAGGTTAGGGGTGGTCGTTCGGTTCAAGTGGGCACCAATATCTACGAGCGTAATGTTTGGTTTGGTTGGATTTGTTCACGTACGTATATGCACGTATGTGTGTGTTTAGATGTACATGGATACATATGCGAAATGTACGTGTGCGAAAATAATTTGTGAGTACATACCACTGTATGGAAAAACAAAAACGCAGTTTTTCGAAATTGAGATGCACACAAACAGTCTACTCTTACAAACTGTATACATATAACATTCAAACGAAACCTTATTTAGAATACCTGTTGAACTCACAGGCACAATATCAGTTCTCCCGACAGATTGGTAATGAAAACTAGAACTTTCATCTAAAGAAGACCTTCTTTGTTGCGCCGGACTGCAAAACACTGGCCTTTGTAACTGACTATCCGACATATCCAATCTATAATTGCGCATAACCGGGAATGGAACAGCATTATCTATTTTCTCCGAGTTCGTTAGGCACGTATACATAGTGCAGGTCGTTGGTGCGGGCGCTACTTCTTTTACGTAAGCGGCAGGCTGAGGAAAGTTATGCGCTGTGTTGCTGTGGCTGTCAGTCGCTCCGCCTGTAGGCTGTTCGTAATCGCTGTTGTCGAAGTCATACGACTGTACAAATATATTCATGCACGAACATGCAGGTGCAAAAAAGAAATTATCAGCAAAACCCAGTTTATTTCTACATGAATATATCTAGTGGAGTATATAATTCATAGCCACGAACATCTATTAACGTTAAAACCCTAATCCATTTTTAACAGCCACTGGCAGACACACGTAAGAGACTTTTAACTATTTGTCTATTGTTAGGGAGAAGTATCTATTATTGTTTCTGTCTCACATGTCATACATGGCATTTTTTATAGTGTAATAATACATCACATAAAATCCAAGTAGAGATATATATTGACGTGCCTCTACGCATAAACTTTAAATAATAGTGAACACACATTTGAGTCTGATTCAGAATTGGAAAACATCTTCCTCATTCCATCTCTTCCACCAGCTGGTTGCAACCCTGTGTCCTGAAAAGGGTTGAACAGATCGCCAATATTTAAGAACTGTTCTAACATATCAAAATACAGAGCTATAAAATGTCTTTTCGTGACAAATTCACATGCTACCTTGATTTGAGCAATAGATATAACATCTTAAACGCATCTATTCGTGACACTTATACCATTATGAGTTAGAATATGGTAGGAGAAAATCAGCCATACTATGTATCACACGCATATTCATGTAATATACTTGTATAGGCAGACATTCAATGCACATACATACTTTGAATGTACATGTTCTGTTGTGCACAGTACAAAGGAACATCCACAAGCAGCTTTGCAGGCGAGAAGTGATTGTATGTGACACAAAACTCACTAACTACTTTCAAGATAAACTTACATGCAATACCTTCAAATCGACGCTGTTTAGCGGAACAGGAGAACAACGAAGTGAAGATATATTCCCATTCGTTGTATTTTTTAGTTCGCAGTATGTGTCTATGATGGTGGTCGGTGCCTCGGCCGCATACAACGCATCTGGATTCGGCATACTAGAGCCTAAGTTGTACGCAACGGTCAGTAACATGCTATAGGACTTGGGTTTGTGGTTCTTCTTTTCAAGATCACGCCATCTATATATACGCATACGCACAGAACCCGAGTACGAATATATTAATATGTGTAAGACAGAATCAAGTGAGAGGATATGTGATGATCGAAGGGTTGTTAGGATGAGGTTACGCTTCTCGCTTTCGAAATCATGTATTCTGTGGCATATGTAGATGTAGAAAAATGCGTGCGCTTTAAAGTTCAGAATATATTTGCTAAGAGACCATATAACGCCTTTCGCTACGTATGCTAATCTGAATCAGTATTGGCTTTGATTCGTAGTACGGAACAGCGTAACAAACGTACAAATACACACATACACAAGGTACGCGCATACGAGTACTACCTTACTACGCCGTCCGTACACAAGCAGATGTATATTTAGGCCAATAAGTGTGCATACGCATACACATTCACAAACAAACAATCGTACTTACACACATGGGTACGTATACAACTTTACCTTTCTGCGCCATCTATTGTAGCTGTGACTCCAGGTGCGCGTGTGGGGATGTCATCTAAGTACACACGTGTTTGGCCAAGGAAGACATTCCTTCTATCTAGCACACGGATTTTTACTTTTTCATTCGTCGACGATTGTCTGGTTACCATTAAGAAACCGCAGTTCCATGTGGGTTCTATGTAACAAAATTTGTAATCTTTATTTCAGTACATAGAGGCGAACGTAAGTGCACGGGTCATTGGTTTTGGGGGTATAAGATTCACGCGGGTTCAATATCTATAGAGTACATCAGGTACGCAGGCGAGCCACTCCGTACATACGTGTAGGCGTGCACTCCATTCAATATAACTTGCAACACAATTGCGCGAGCATATATATGTACTAGTGTATGGACGCATGTATGTAAGACTGAGAACCGTGCGTTCTATCAAAATATATCAGTGCATGTGTACTGTCATGTAAAGATTTACTTTTCGTCTTTTTTACTATCTCTTGCAGCTTGGTGCAAACAGACACAGGCTGCAATGTATACACCATATGCACATACATACCCAAGAAAACAGCTGCAAATATTAATAAACTTTCATACATGTTATGTATTATATATAAACATTCACACGTGCATCATCAACCCATACCACAACTGTCTGTAATCACATGTGTACGCACAATCGTCTTCTCGCATTGTAGGATGCAGTATGTGTCGCAGGCTCCATTCTTACACTTCAGATGGCGTGCGTTCACTACTTTCACATACGTTAATCTGTAGGTCGTGTGTTGAGAAGGAACGAATGTATATATACATATGTACAAACATACGTGCGTGCATCGTGATCACTGGAAACTGAGTATGCGCTGGTCATCAACTGTTGTATATGGATATGTATGTATATAAAGCGACTCTCAGTGATGCCCTAATCCCCTTCTAACTACAACCAAAATGAGAAATACGTATTGGATACTGTAGAAGCAAAATGTAATTTGCGTAAACGTTTATGTATAGAACGATAAGCACGTAACTATGTACGTGTGAAATTTAGACTAGCTGATGATTTCTTCGCATTGTCTACTTCTGAACATGTAAGGGCAATCATCATAGTTTCCTTCCTAAACATGCTCGAAACAATATAAGCATGAATACATGTATTAATTAATAGCGATATACATATCATCATACTTGTGTATTGTGATATTTAATGGAGTGACAATGGCCCAAATATGTAAACCTATATTTCGGGATGACATCCAAATGCACACAGTTTTCACTATGAAGTAATCCAAGTGTCCCATATTCTATCTCACCTGCGCCCACATACGCAACAACAGTCACAAACAAAAAAATGTGTATATACCTAAGATTTTGACTCGCTAAGGATGCGTCTATATCACCTACGTTTGAGTATGTAAATCTACACTTAAGGATGCTTTCATCATCCATAGAGATCAATTGTTCTTGCTGTCCTTCCATATTCTGGTCCCACGTCAATCGACCCCGTGACAAACGCGCATGTGAGGACTTCGTCCTCTGCTTTCTCGTCATCTTTGAAGTTTGTTTCTTAAGGACTCTGATTGTGCATGCGTACGCGCGTATATACATACATATATGCCTTCAATTGTATTGTATGTATTTATGTACGCACGTATACTATGAACAACTGAACGCCCACAATTTAATTGAATCCACAACAGGTACAGTTACGCATGGAAACATTAACACATAGACACATAAGAAAATTACATATATGTTTGCAAAAAATTCATTAATGACCATACACATGTCGAGCGTGTTGGGCGTTATACTTGGTCCTAATCTCCAATTCAACGTTCACGACATTGTCTGCTTTAAAGACAAATGAACTGTTCCAATATGGACTATCTGTCTTCTTGGAGAAACAAGTATGACCTCTATGCATGCTGTTGACATTGAGTGCTACCATGTATTCATCTTTTGCTGCATGAGAAATAAGCAAAGCAAACTCAGCATCCGAATAGTTCCATTAAGAACTGGTTTTTCACGTGTTTGTTCGCATGTGTGCATGTATGTACACCAATGAAGATGTACTTCTATATCTTGGAAATGGGTGAAGAAGTGGAGGAAGATATTTCATAGAGTGAGTGAATGCATCTTTAGGCACGTAGAACTCCTATCTCTTGTATACATTTAGTTGCACAGGCACGGGTATACCAACGTAACAGCGGTAAAAAAGAGATCACATGGTTGTTCATTGTTAGACACACACGATAATAACCACACATACATGCAGGTGTGTACCGTCGAATGAAGGTGTTTGGGATTGCAAAATCAATTATCATACCACTGAGGTTCTGTGCCTCTACCACGGTTAAAAGGAAGAGTCCAGACTTGATAACTCCGCTTTCAGCAGGTTTGTGAGATTTAGCAATCAGCTCCCTTCCGTCTTCTTTTACTACTGGTGTTGTGGTCTCCATTTTATTGTTGTGAAGAAGGTCCATAAAAACGAGTGTGCTGGTCTGTGTTTATGTTCGTCTGTGTTTACAACAAAAACACATGCGCAGAGCTAAACACGTGTGTGTATGCAAGTATAAGAAAAGGATTGTCGGACAGGCTGACCACTACATCGGACTTGCTACAGAAGTGGAGTCGACTCTAGTGAGAAATATTCTGGCGGAGCCAAGCATTGTTCATCACACTCTCAAGAAAAGTCATTCTACAAACTCAAAAAAGAACACTCGAAACTACTTTATTATGCGCTGTACTTTTGCATGAGTGCTATAAGGAGAGAGACGGGAGTGCATATATACAGTAGATGTTTTTACATTGAAGCGTGTGTGTGTGTATGTGTATGTGTACAGAATAACATGTTTATGATTTCGTGTACAACGACCGCAGGTCATCGGTACAGATACCAAACATTATTTTAACCCGTTTATTGGAAGAGCCAAAAATAACGGACAGTGTTTTATCCCTTACCGAACGTCCGACGTGTTTTGTTAAAAAAGAGAGTGAGCAATGAACAATTGAAGAAAATCTATTTATAGATACTTATCGGTCGTACGATTTCGGATGTGTGATGCTTTATCTGGCATTCTATTGGTAGACATGAGTCTTTATTTTTTTGGGAACACAAACTGTCTTTTTTTAGCACACACTTTTTTCTTTTCTTTAGAAAGCGTGTCCTGCAAGAAAATTGCAATCAATGATATAATGATTTACTCTACTACTTCGTACGGATTGAACGAATTTATTTGTACACCACGTAGAACCAGTCTATATATGAACCTCACTACGTGTACACGCACAAGTAAACTTCATAAGAACTATATTACACTCAAGTAAATCTGAATAATCCGGTCATTGATGATAAGTTAGGTATTGGACAGCTATGATATGAGCGATAGTAACGCAAATAAGTTTTCAACAATATTTTTGAGTCGCCTTAATGAAAGTATTTTCCAAAGAGAGTACGTATTCATAAATTGAGCGTATAAGACGTTTAATGTTACCACTTTTACCAGATCGTACATTATATCGAGACATTCAGCAATAGTATTCACAAAGGACATTTTATTTCGCGAGACTACTTGACTCTTAATCTCACATTAAACTACAGTATCATGCTCCTTAAGAGCGCATAGCACTTGTCATAGCCAAGACATCATCGATTTCAGGCTGGAGATAGATTTAAGATGGCAGGACAGGAACGTGGATTAGGACATGTTTTGTTTTACGTAGATTACAAAGAACATGAAAAATACGTTGGATGCAGGTGCAGAGCAAACTGTCAAGGGACAAACAAAAAACACATCAATTTCAATACGGTTGTACCTTCGACTTCACGACAGCGTCAATGCGTTCCACTATGTCTTTCGTGAGCTTAGGTACGACATCCAACGCGGACAAGTTCTGCTCGAGTTGCTTCAAGCTAGTGGCTCCAAGGATCTGTTGCGTATGAATTTTGAAATCCATGCACGCAAGAAACCAATAATATATGCATATTACGATTACTTGAAATTAAGTAGTGCTTATCCTTGATGTAGTCATACACTACTGCTAACATAAGTATAAACAAGATTGGAACCTACCGTGGTAGAGACGTGAGGATTGCTCACACACCAAGCGATCGCCAACTGAGCAAGAGAACACTCGAGCTCTTCAGCAATTGGTTTTAGTTTATCTGTCTTGGTGATCTCCTCAGCCTTTTTCACGAACTTGGCGTCCTTAAGCCACTTGTATTCACTTTGTCCCAGTCGAGATCCCTGCCCATATCAGTGTACAAACAATCATACGTCTTTCAGTTTGGAGATTTATTCACACGTTCGCAATTCCAATGGCTTACGTACGCATGTATGATGGACAATTTTCCCTTAGTCCATGAAAGTAATACGGGTGTCTCATACGTACTATAAATATAATGAGATATACATACTTCTGGGATCTGCTGGCCACTGTATTTGCCAGTAAGGATACCACTCGCCAAGGGTGACCAGATTGTAAGACCATAGCCATAGTCCTCATACAAAGGAAGGTAGTCCTTCTCCACTTTCTCACGTTCAAACAGATTGTACTGCGCCTGGTCCATAATCTGATAAATATGATGATGGAGAAAATGCAAAGTAAGAGATAATATGAGTATCAGTGTACCAAGGCAACTAGTGCAGCCGTCGACAAACTTGCGGATGAGCATCTTACGGAAAGATAATATTATTCTTATAGGGGAGCATAGCCGTACACGCATGTTGAACTCTACAAAAGCTTAGATGGGACATCCACAGGACGTTCTTTATCAAATTGCACGTTGCATATATATGCATACATTATGTATATAAGCATAATTATGCGACGACACTTACCGGGCGAATAAGACCAAGACGATCAGCGATCTCACAAGCCTTTGTAATCTGTTGAGCATTCCATTCGCTGGTACCCCAGTAGAAGGCCCATCCACGCTCAATTACGTGATTCATTGCACGGACGGTCTCCTCAATTGGTGTGCGGGGGTCGGGGCGATGACAAAACACCAAGTCGAAGTAGTCGAGCTTCATTCGCTTCAAGGCGCCTGTAAAAATGTGCAGTGAGGAGTGTGACGAACGATGAGAGATACTAATGACAACATGGGTCTCGTTCGTAGACTTAATACGAAGACATATAGAGGGACTACATTGCTGTATTATTACACATACTTTCTGTTCCTTCGATTATATGCTTTCTTGACAAGCCCCGAGCGTTCGGTCCTGCCTTTGTGCCGAAGAAGATCTTTGTACTAATAACTAGATCAGATCTTTCCCACACACCTTCGGCAACTCCTATGGGTACGAAATGGTGATAAGTAATCATTAGCAAATGAAAAAACATATGTACGTACACAAATACATACGTGGAAGCAACCAAACTATATCCATCTGAGATGAATAAAAGTCCGAAGTCAATCAACGAGCTGGTGTTTCGAAGTCAAGTCATTGACATGCATTCCAATCACACAAACAAACCGAATATCCATGTTCATTTTCCTATGAAGAAGAGTGCGTGCACGCTATCATGCACACGATAAAACTCACCTTGAGCAACGGCATCACCCATCACGACCTCACTGCTACCAGCCGTATACCCTTCGGCATTGTCAAAAACTGTTTAAAAATTTTAAGAAAGAGTGAGGACAAAAATTGGGTTCGTATGAGTACAAGGTTCGCGGTGTAAGTTGCACATCCTCGATCTTACAATTGATTCCTGCTTCGTACGCACGCTTCATGAGCTGGAAGGCAAGACCAGAATCAGTGGTGTTGCCAAACGTCACCCATGATCCGAACGAAAGCTCGGACACGAGGATACCGCTGTTTCCAAGGTTGTTATACTTCATTATTGCCGGACAGAAAAGATTCGATTATAAGTTGGAACTGTGAAAAGCTGCGTATACTTATATAACTGGGTAGAATAGATGCAATGATTTACCTGCGAACTATTCAAGCTCTTCACAATACAAACGTACACTTATTTGTGTACGAAGGGTTGCCCTCATATTGTGTATACATGGATTGCGCACATTGTTTTCTTCACCTAATATTACCCTGCTCACGGAGAAGTGACCGCGCCGGAACTTGTACACGAATAAAGATCAGTGATACAAGACTAAACCAATAGTACACAATTATGAAAGAGAAGTAAAACTCGCTTTTATACGTTGAGCTATTTATAGCTTCAAGTAGAGTCTATAGCATGTGTGTAACGCACGATGGTTCCCGGATTGTACAAAAAATATTGAAAAGCTGAAAACCCAGCTTCAAAAAAGAAACAGATGTCCTTTTATTGAGTTGTTATTAGACTAAACATCGAATTCAATTCGGTACATACCACCGAACTCCCTCTATATTCATCAAACGCGAAGATCTACATTGTGTGCCTTTCACTGTTTAATTCAGTTTAAAGTTCGAATGGCTTGGCAAAGAGTATATATCAAGTGTGTAACGCAAGATGGTTCCGGATTGTACACAAAAAATATTGAAAGCTGAAAACTCAGCTTCTCATAAGAAACAGATGTCCTTCTATAGAGTTGCTATTGGACTAACAATACAAGTAACATCGAATTCGGCACATACAACCGAACTTCCAGAATGTTCATCAAACGCGAAGGTCTATATTGTGTACGTTTCACTGTTTAATTCTGTTTGAAGTTCGATTTGCTTGGCAAAGAGTATATATCAAGTGTGTAACGCAAGATAGTTCCGGATTGTACTCAAAAAATATTGAAAAGCTGAAACCCCAGCTTCTAAAAACAGACAGATGTCCTTCTATAGAGTTGCTATTGGACTAACAATACAAGTAACTTCGAATTCAATTCGGCACATACAACCGAACTCCCAGAATGTTCATTAAACGCGAAGGTCTACATTGTGTACGTTTCACTGTTTAATTCAGTCTGAAGGTCGATTTGCTTGGCAAACTAAGCTTGCTTTCAGGCTAAACGGCGCAAAGGGCTTCGGCTACAACAGCACTGCCGATGAGGTCACAAAGCATACGGATTTAACAGGTAACACGTACCTGATCACAGGAATCAACTCTGGTTTAGGACAAGAGAGCGGACGGGTACTTGCCTTGCGAGGCGCAAGTATCTTCGGATTAGCACGCACGGAAGGCAAGGCGAGAGACGCCTTAAAGTTGTTTGAAGGAGATGGCGAGAAAATTGATGTAGCATGCGAACTGTGTGAGCCTGAAAGCATTCGCACTGCTATAGCCAAGGTTAAGGCCACCCATAGGACGATTGACGTGATTCTTTGTAATGCAGGTATTATGGCACTGCCTGCACTCGTGCTGATACGTTCTTTACCAACCATGTTGGACATTTTATTTTGGTGACGGGACTCTTGGACGCATTGTTTCAGGATGGGCGCGTGGTCTCTGTTTCAAGTGCTGCACACTGGAATGCACCTCTTTGTGGAGTGAACGTTGACAACTTGAAAGGTGAACAATATTGCAACAGTTGGATAGCTTATGGTCAATCAAAGATGGCCAATATACTGTTTGCCAAAGCATTGACCAAGCGTTTCAAAGGAACTAAGCGCACCTCGTACTCTGTACACCCAGGGGGTATTTTAACGAACCTGGGGAGACATTTGAGTTGATTGCCGTCCATGGTCTTATCCTACGGTGCAAAGCCGGTTTTGAAGACGATATCACAGGGAACAGCAACACAGATTTACGTTGCGACCAATGCCATCACTGGCACGAACAGCTCGTATTGGAGTGATTGCAACCCTACAACCCCAAGATGTTGGGGTTCGGATGATGAGACAGCCGAAAATTTGTGGAAAGTCACACAGAAGATCGTGCGTGCACTTTTAAGTATATCTACCAAACGGGCAGAATACCACATTCAGTAAATCAGCTGTAATAAGAACAAAGTTAGTCCTTGGGAAAAGTCGATCGTGTGTGACTGACTAGTGAAACAGTGTTATAAGACATTTCGTGCTCTTCTCTATACTTTGTTTTCTGTAGTGCAATGTGTTCACAGAGCTTTATTACTGTTTAGGGTTTAAGTGATAGTAGCTCGTCTCGATACAGTCGGTCAATTAATTGACTGTTTATCAAAAACGATCTAAAAAAGAAGCCAAAAAAAAACAGTGACGCACGCACTCTTGATAACTCAGTCACAAGTAAGCCAAGCCGCAAAAGGTATATACATATATACACTTAATATTTGCGATTAATTTTAGGCTTTATGCAACATAAAGGTTGGGCATAGTCGTATCGAGCATTGAAAAGGATATAGTGACATGTTGTCGCGCTTTGTGGCGTTAGGGCGTCTTACGCCCCGGCTGTTGTCGTTGATTAAACGGCAAGGTATATAAAATAGATTGTGTACAATTGAGATGGTATTGTTTCAAAATCGTGTATTGCGCTCAGATTACGTAGAATTGTATGTCAAGTTGAAGTTTGCTTAGTAAGACATTGGCGTTCTCTCTCACTTGCATTTATTAGAGAGTAAATATTCTAAAGCAGCTAGAAAATGGCACACAATCAATTAGATCGATCGACTATAGCACAAAATGAACTGTTTATACTTACTCTGATATTTTTAAAATGCGGTTGGTTGACTAGCCTTCAGACCAGATTTAACGCTAAGGTCAGGAATATATGCTCAGAAAGTTCGCCATGCCCAATCACGTTTTATGTTGGCGGCGCAACCGGTATGCGTGAGTAACATCACCATGCGATAGTGTTGGTGTGGTGTACTTTCGATATTACGTTTGACTACAATGTTTCCTTCAACTTTGCTAGCCACAACGCGGTGTTTTCTCCACCTCGTACCGTTTGTCGATTTTTAAGTGTACCTCATCGTCTTGCTTTCTTTCAAGTCCTCCCTTACTGTCATATGATGTCATCGTAGTAAATTATTATTGCTCAATTCTTGTCTTTGGTAGGTCCGTGTGGGTAGCAGCAATTCGGTACCTTTGTGGTCGGGTTTTCTACCTAGAGGCGTTAAGCCTCTTGGACAAAGTGCCGTTATTAGCCGCGCATTTGGACCTAGACTGAAAGGATTAAAATTGGGCGTTGGTCTAGGTATTTTATTTATAGTTACGCACACGTAGATTATACAATGGAGTAGATATTCCTATATACATCTCGCTAGCATGTGATCGTTCGTGTTTTATCTGTATAGTTTATACAGAAGTTATATGTTTCTACTTTCGATTCACTTTCCTTCGTCGCCAACGTCAAACTTACATTTATTTATTTTGGATGACAAGGCCTAGTAGCTATGATCTCGAGCCCAGCCCTAGCGGAATCCTGTGACGCTTTTTCTGCAGTAGAACCTCGTGGAGTAAGTGTTCCTAACATTCTTGATTTACTTTGGTAGTATTTAATAAAGTGTATAGGGGCTCACGCAGGGCAACGCATCGTTTAGTAAGTCGTGCCACTATCACCTGTCATCGTAGAACTATGTAGTCATAGTCGTATGTGTACACCAATTCGACGTGAATGTCACTGCTACTCTTACTTTAGTTTTCATCCTTCTGACAGCAATGCATGCTTTCTAACGACTATAATCAGGTACACGAGGCTCCTCGGTCGGTCTCCGATGTTTTAGCTGTGTACAAGAATCAGTCCGAGGTACTCGAGCAGAAGGTCAACGCTCTTTCTAGCGACACTGCGCGCCTCTCGTTTACATTGCTAATGAAGCAGGCCCAGGAAGCTGCTCTTCTCGAAAATGTATGTCTGCGCGTGCCTTTTTTGATTTGGGTATAAAAATTAAACAATGTTGTATGCATAACCTGATCTAACCATGACTCATTCTCACCATGAATGACTCGATAAAAACTCCAACCGTTTTGTATCCTTTTTCTTCGATGCGATCTTGATAATACTATCAGAACCGACGCATGCAGGAAGAACTCGAATCTACGAAGAGGAACCTTCGTAAGGATAAAATGAAACTCGAAGAAGCCAAGAAACAAGTTCGTATGCGTGTGTGCGTTATGTGGAATGTTATGTTGAATACAATGAACACAAGTATGTCGAGTGTTCTCGCAAGTATTCTAGTTTTAGATAACACGTATACATTGAAGACACGGATAGGGTACCGCAATGTTAGTCATGGTAGCACTTCCTCGACTCAGCCGGTCATAAATCCGAGCAATACATGTGTACCTGCCAGCGTTTCTATGTTTTCATAGTTCAGATCTCAAGAATATTGCTTTCCGCCCACATTCATACATGCCCACACTTTATCACTGCTTCTTCTCCATGGAACAGCTGGCAAAAGACAACCAATACCTTGCATGGAGATGTGAAGTCGAAAGTATGTGCGTCATATGTATGGATACATGTCGAGAAATGCGTTTCGACTGCGGACATTTAGTGGCATGTAAGAGGTGTACCGACAAACTGCTAGACATGGGTGACCCATGTCCGATTTGCCGCTCGGCCATAGGTATTCCACTGCCAGTGTATGTCTCGTAACATATATATATATATATGTATATAAATGCATATGCTCTGGGATAAAATGCAGCATAATTTGACGGATTGAAACAGGGTGCATCACCATTCCAGTCTCACGAAAAGATATCTACTATGTAAGGAGACGCTATATATTATATCTACCCAATTCATGTTCTTTGGCAATATTATTCCGCCGATGGAGTAAAAAAGACGAAAGATCCATTGATTTGTTATGATGCTAAAATATACGCCATCGTGTTACTACTCCTGCACGGTAAAGTATTAAACTATGAAATATGAACATAAACGGTCGTATTAATTTTAATCTGATTATAAACGGTCGTATGTTTTTTAATCTAGATTTAACATGAAAGAATTAAATTTCATGATATTGCATTAAAGAGAAACGCAAAGCTTGCATTTCCATATTACACTAGCATACCTTATGTTCCCATAACTAGCGTAGACACGACTCTTTTATTTCAATGTTGCGGAAGTAAAAGTATGTATTCACATTGCTGCTTTCCACCCATTTCAGAAATGGAATTGAGGGTCGAATTACGATACGTAACGTTGCAAGTGTAGCCACGTTAGCTCGTTTGTTTGATGAAAATCCCTACGAGTTATAGTACATTGACTTTACATTAAGTTGGACTGTATAGTTAAGCTCTAATAATGCCATATGTAGAATACAATGCCTATCATTGCAAAACAAAATCGTCATCGTATCCACAGTAACGAACACATAACATCACGTTAACTGTCATACACTATGCGGCTCTTCTCTATAACTGTGTGGAGAGTGGGAAAAGACTGCAGAGAGAAGCAACGACGATACACATTTTGTGTTCCATGTGAAACACTACTGGGCCTATGACGACGAAAGCTGTTGGTTGTACCATGAGGCAAGCAAGTAATAATGCCTCATTAGTGTGTGTTCTACCTCGTGCTATTGGAGTGTTGAACTGTTCGATAGACATCCCAGTTTCTATGGCTTGCCCATTGGCTCAAGTTTTAAATATTTTTGACTTGGGAACATTCATACGTTTTCTAAATATGCTTGAATTATTACCCATAAAATAAATCAAAAAGTAAACTGAATCTATATTTACTGTAGTACTAAGAATCACACAAAACGAATCAACTAAGAAATGATATATACGAATCAAGGAGAATAAGAATAACATTTGTATCGCGCTTTTGACTCCTAAACTTATGATTGGCTTCGTCACCATCTAAGATGAAGTAAATGTAAAGTACAGTTTTAGGAAATGCCATGCAATCTAGGAGTAATAGATATCCAATAAGGAGTGAATTATTCAATAAGTATGATCATTCGACATAGCCAACCGAATTCATTGGACGTGAGATTGAATGTATTCAAAAGCATAGATCTACGCTCGAAGTGATAAATATGATTGGTACTTGGAATCATGTGGCGACGTGTGATCGGGCGGGTAGTTGAATAAGTGTCCGTCCGATCACAGTTCGTTCGTAATACGTTTCAATGTGTGTGTATGAGTGTATGTGTGTATGCGTGTATGTTTATATGTGTGAATGTGTGAATGTATGAAAACAGGACATCCCACACGCCGGACGTCGAAGCACTGTGGTGATGGGTGGACTTATTAAGGCATTAATGAACGAAATGCTTACCCGCAGACCTGCCTTTACCCGTCCAGTTGGGGCAGCGGACGGACACGGCACCGAATTTTGGTTCACAGGGGTATATTGTGTGTGTGTGTATGTATGTGTATGTGTATGTGTATGTGTATGTGTATGTGTATGTATTATGTGTATGTGTGTATGTATGTGTGGGGGGGTGTGTGTGTGGTGGTGTATGTACGTGCGCTTCTTTGTGATAAACGAATGAAGCGAAACCTGGATCCTATCAGTACGCACATACGCAACACACGTACGTGTGGTTTTGGATATTGCTTACTTTATTCACTCGGTGCATGGAACCCCCACTAGACACACACTACTATACATCCATTCACACACACACACACACACACACACGTAACATAGCCCATCTCAAATGTATGCGTACGAACACACATTCATAAATATAGAACGAAAGTTCCTACACTCATCAAGATATATATATATGTATGTTAGTTTGTTCGTAATATTATAATTAGATATGCTAACTAGTGTAATTTTTCTAGCGCTAGTGAGCCTCCAGTCCACGCTGGCAGCATGTCCCTTGAACTGGGACCTAGTATATAACGGTACACAATGTGTGCAGTTGTTTCAAACAAAGCTTACGTTTGAGAATGCAACGAGCGCCTGTGTTGATTTGGGTGGTAATCTTCCTAGGTAAGATGATTATCGTTGTGATTGTACGCGAGTGCGTGTACGGATACGCAAATGACCGGAAGAAAGAATAGTTTCACAATGTCTTTCTGAAATCATGAAGTATATAAATCCCCGCCAGGCAAATGAGTAGTTTTGACTTTTGGACAAAAAATTGCATGGCATGAGTTAATAGTCATATGCCAAGTTTATAACACGAGAAGAGAAATGTATTGCAGTTATAGTACGTTCTTCCCAGCACACTTTCTACGTGTTGAAAGAGATAACGTACCGTTGTTTATGTGTATGTGCATTCACACGTTCTTATAATATATCGCAGTTATGGTACGTTCTTCCATGCACACTTTCTACCTGTTGCGTGAGATAACGTGGCGTTGTTTGTGTGTATGAGAATTCACACATTCTTATATTAAGACACGCATATATATATACTTGCATAGTATACATGAAATTTCAAGTACACAAAGGTTTGGTAGATAACGAACGACACGCGATTTCACATACATAACGAACTGTTGGAAAGTGCTGATATGCACGAATATTGTGCATTGATCTGTACTCATACCGTTTTTTTGTCTAAACGTACCTATGTAGCATACACTCGAATGACGAGCAGAATGCCTTGCTTTTACTCAGTGGTACGATGCCGTGGATTGGTCTTTCTTACGGACCCGGTGAGTATTGTTGTATTTACCTAGTATTCACATGTTTGGATTTGTGCAAAGCTGTTCAATGCGATGTACACTGTGAGTGAGGGTAGCTGCTTAGCTGCTTGTTAGGATGTGCACTGTTTTGGAAAACGTTTGTTCGCTCAAGAGCCGCACAAATCTTGACCAGTGTCTATACATATGGATAGAAGGAACTATCTATCTGATTAAGGTTTTTGTTTTGCGCTAGATCATAATCGCTGAAAGTGTGTAATGCGTTGAATAGATTATGACATGTACGTTTTTGCGAATCATGCGCTCATCACTTCATTCTCTCACAGGGCCGCCACCAACGAATACAACTTCTTGTACTGGCATGAGCTCAGAGCAGTGCTCAGAGTTTTTATATACTTCGGTATGCTTCGTATTTTCGTTCCCCTGATTGTCCCCTATCAGATGAAACGCCTGTATAGACATTTTATGACCATAGTGTAGAACTGTTTTGCATCATTGGATTATGATTTGATGAAAAATATATTTTCATTCGCATGTGCGTGTCGTAATATCTAATCATCGTTAGCATTTCCTTAATTCTTTCTTTCCTGTTATTGGAGCAGTGGGTCGATAACGAATCGTGGAGTGATGGATCGGCCAACGACTACTATGAAGGATGGGGCACTACAAGTATGCTATTGTTTGTTTCATTTTAAAGACCTTGTTTATGACTGTATAAGGCAATCTCTATACTATAAATGTACCCTGCTACTTATACAACATCTCATAAACATATACGTCATCGCATCCGTAAAACACATGCACCTAAGTTCGCCAGGTATACTCGCGTGTGTACACACATTGACAGATATACGCATCCAACGAAATGAACTTACACAGATGGCGAGTATGAGCCTATAGGCATGGAGGATGCGGGATGTGTGGCTTTGGATTCGTCTGGGTGGCGCACGCTGGAATGCTCTCAACAGAGAGACTACATATGTATGATGGGAAACAATGCAACTTCAGGTGGCAATAACAGTTCAGTTAATCCAGACGATGTGTGTGACCCAAATCCCTGTTCAAATTTTGGGAAGTGCAACGTTGACGAAAGTACAAATACTGGGTTTAAGTGTACATGCGATGGCGGATGGGAGGGAGTCGATTGCTCAGAAAACGTCGATCCCTGTATGCCATCACCGTGCGTTAATGCGATTGGATGTACTGCACAGGGATCAGACTATTTATGTCTTTGCCAGGAGGGGTACGGAGGTGTGAACTGTACTGAACCTATTCAACCGTGTGCGGAGTTACCATGCAAGAATGAGGGGTTATGTACGCCTGACGGAGCAAACTATACTTGTGCGTGTGTCGGTGCGTGGGAAGGTACGAATTGCACTGAACCTATCGAACCGTGTGCGGAACTACCGTGCAAGAATGAGGGGGTATGTACGCCTGACGGAGCAAACTATACGTGTGCATGTATCGGTGCTTGGCAAGGTACTAATTGCACCGAACCTATCGAACCGTGTGCGGAATTACCATGCAAGAACGAGGGAGTGTGTACTGCTGACGGGACGAACTATACGTGTGCATGTATCGGTGCTTGGCAAGGCACTAATTGCACCGAACCTATCCAGCCGTGTGCGGAATTACCTTGCAAGAATGAGGGAGTATGTACCCCTGACGGAGTAAACTATACATGTGCGTGTGTCGGTGCGTGGGAAGGTGTGAACTGTGATCAAGAAATAAAGCCATGTGAGCAGCTGCCATGCAAGAACGAAGGCGTGTGTACTGCGGACGGGGCAAACTATACATGTGCGTGTGTCGGTGCATGGGAGGGTGTAAATTGCGGCAAAGAAATAAAGCCGTGTGCAGAATCGCCGTGTAAGAACGAGGGAGTATGCACGCCTGAAGGTTCTGACTATCAATGTGCTTGTGTTGGTGCATGGGAAGGTGTCAATTGCACAGAGGCCATCCAGCCGTGTGCAGAGTCCCCGTGCAAGAACGAGGGGGTGTGTACTGCTGACGGGAAAAACTATACATGCGCGTGTGTCGGTACATGGGAGGGTGTGAACTGCGATCAAGAGATTAAGCCGTGTGCGGAGTCCCCATGCAAGAACGAAGGAGTGTGTACTGCTGATGGCAAAAACTATACATGTGCGTGTGTGGGTGCATGGGAGGGTTTAAATTGCGACAA